>JAJJHY010005742.1:1201884-1231910 GCA_021224005.1 Drosophila setifemur
AGGAGGGGGATGGGAGGAGCGGGGAGTGGGGAGTGGGGAGTGGAGACTGTAAGTGCGGCAGGATTTTACGTTTTCATTAGAGACTGTCTCGGGGAATCCTTTCGGCCGAGATCCAAGTTTACAGCAACTTTATCCTATTTTACAAACTACTTTAGGCAATTGATTGTGTGCGAATGTGTCGGTGTCTCTGTCAGTGCCTGTATCTGTATCTGTATCTGCTCCTGCCTCTGCCTCTGAGTATCTGCGAGTGTGACGGTGACTGTGTGTATCTCTGTATCTGTATCTGGGAATGCTAAAAGGTGCCGGCAACTGAGCCAGCGCTTTTTGATCTCTCTGCGATCTCTCTGCTCTGTTCTCAGCTTTTATTCTGCTTGCTTTTTTTTGTTGTGCGATTTTTTGCTACTCTCTTCTCTTTGCTCTTATACGATTTCATTTACTTTGTGCAGCATAAAGCCTAAGCACTCTGCGCCAGTGTGTGTGTGTGTGTGTGTGTGTGTGTGTGGGTGTGAATTGCCGCCGAGGTGGTGTGTGTGCGTGTGTATCTATGTGTGCGTCTCGGAGGCAATGAAGTGCATTTGAAGCGCACTTGATGCACGTACAGCACGCAGCGCCTTTTTAGACGTATTGTAAATGACTGCAGTGGGCGGGGGCGGGGGCGGTTAGGGGACAGGGGGCGTGGCATATGAGGACAGCGCGGTTCGTTAGTTTGACACACACACACACACCATAGAGCAGAGCAGAGCAGAAAGGATATACAGACAGACAGGAAGTGAGTATGTGTGTGCGGGCGTCTGTTTGATAAGTGGCAGCAATTTTTTTGCCCCCTCAGCTCTTTTCTATTTTTCTTTCTTACTTCTGAGACTCTGGCAGTGCTTTCCTTTTCCTTTTTTTTTGCGCCACTGCTGACACTACGTCATCTCCTTCAGCATCCATCCTTCAGCCGCCTTCAGCTGCCTTCAGCTGCCTTCGTCCTGCGAACGGGGGCCACTAATGAAATTGTTAATTTTTGCCAGCAAAGTCACGTACACGATGTGTTGATGACGCTGAAGAGCCGTCGACACCGACGCCGTTGGCAATTGGCACAGGCCAAGGAAAATATCAAAGGGGGCGGGAACGGATTGGAGGGTGGTGGGTGAAGGGATTTTCCAGCTCTCATAAGTTAAATGGCCCTTGTAGTTTTTATGGCCAGTCCGCGTCTTGTTCGACAATTTGCTGGCTGGCAAAATTTATGAGCAACAGTTTTCCATTAGCATTCGATTACGGTTCGGCATTCGGGAATAGAATCGAATCGAATGTCTCTAAACTCTCAAGTGATTTGTATGTTGCGGCATTGACTAGATACATTCCAGCACACACACTCACTCTAACTCACACTCGCATAGAGTGATAGTGCACGTGCAGCATATAGAAACAGAAAAGACATCAACAGCCAAAAAGCGAAAAAGTCGCATTGCAGCAATTTCTGTTACGCTTGCCAACTGCTGCCAGAAAGAAGGTCCTGCCAGGCTGCCCATTAATACCGTTTACCTCTCGGATCTCCCCAACCGCCCCGCTCCTGGTTCTTGTTCTTCCTCTGTTTGGTTGCCTGGCACGTAGCCATTGCAATTGTTGTTCGTGTTACGTATACGTATTACGTATACGCCAAGTGGCTCTGCCTGTGCCTCTGCCTCTGCCTCTGGCTGCTTGCCTGACTGTTTCGCTTCGCTCGCCTCAGCTGAGTTCGGTTTGCGTTTGGTTTGGCTGCCATTTCGGGACTTGCATTGCATTTCATTCCGCCTCTGCTCCTTTTTAGTTTTCCACTCGCGATACTCCCAGTCGCAGTGGCAGTCCTAGTCTCACTACCAATCCCGATCCCGATCCCCTCCCCTCCCCTCCCCCCCTNAAATATCAAAGGGGGCGGGAACGGATTGGAGGGTGGTGGGTGAAGGGATTTTCCAGCTCTCATAAGTTAAATGGCCCTTGTAGTTTTTATGGCCAGTCCGCGTCTTGTTCGACAATTTGCTGGCTGGCAAAATTTATGAGCAACAGTTTTCCATTAGCATTCGATTACGGTTCGGCATTCGGGAATAGAATCGAATCGAATGTCTCTAAACTCTCAAGTGATTTGTATGTTGCGGCATTGACTAGATACATTCCAGCACACACACTCACTCTAACTCACACTCGCATAGAGTGATAGTGCACGTGCAGCATATAGAAACAGAAAAGACATCAACAGCCAAAAAGCGAAAAAGTCGCATTGCAGCAATTTCTGTTACGCTTGCCAACTGCTGCCAGAAAGAAGGTCCTGCCAGGCTGCCCATTAATACCGTTTACCTCTCGGATCTCCCCAACCGCCCCGCTCCTGGTTCTTGTTCTTCCTCTGTTTGGTTGCCTGGCACGTAGCCATTGCAATTGTTGTTCGTGTTACGTATACGTATTACGTATACGCCAAGTGGCTCTGCCTCTGCCTGTGCCTCTGCCTCTGGCTGCTTGCCTGACTGTTTCGCTTCGCTCGCCTCAGCTGAGTTCGGTTTGCGTTTGGTTTGGCTGCCATTTCGGGACTCGCATTGCATTTCATTCCGCCTCTGCTCCTTTTTAGTTTTCCACTCGCGATACTCCCAGTCGCAGTGGCAGTCCTAGTCTCACTACCAATCCCGATCCCGATCCCCTCCCCTCCCCTCCCCCCNGGTTTCTGTTTCAGTTTCTTTTCTCCGTTTTTTTTTGTATTATTTGGCCATTGTGTTTATGCACAAGTGCGGAACGAAACAAAACTGAAGGCGCAATGTGGCCAGCAGCAAGCTTGGATTTTTTCTGTGTCCTGTGCTTGGTGCTCTGTGCTCGGTGCTCTGTGCTCCCCGCTTTGCATAAATTAGAATGCATGAAATTTCATTGCAGCAGCAGCAGCAGCAAAAGCAGCAGTAGCAGGAACCGCAACAACAATTAAGTGAGATTTGTGGAGCATATGAGGGCGGTGAATTTGAATTTTTATAGCGCACTTGCGGGCGGGGATTACAGATGTCGTCGTCTTGGTTGGCTGCCATCATCATCAACATGGCCATCACTTCTCGCTTTTTCAATTTGCAATCCTCTCGCCACTCTGACTCCGACTCTGGCTCTGACTCTGGCTCTCTCTCAGTGGCCATTAGGTGGCTAAATCTTCGGCACTCCTGCCGTATACGTAATCTGTTTAAATACACAATAAATAATGGCCTGCAAGGATATTTGCATAAAAAGGCCGAGCGAACCGGAACAATGTGCGATATATTCTCGCATGTGTGAGGAACTGGCAACCGGGAAGTGGGAAGGGGTTCCAAAGCGGGACTGGGACTGGGACGAAGGGGCGTCACGTATTTTCGGGGCAATCATGAGCATGCCATAATGCTTGTGACCACGACTATTAAATCAGCACGCGGCGCCAGGCCAAAGCATTGGCCCAAATGGCAAAACGCTGCCAACAATGCTGTTCAAACGCGGCAGCAACAAAAACAGCAGCAGCAACAGCAACAACAACAGCGGAAAAGAAAAACTCGCACCCAACAACAACAGCGGCTTACAACGTGTGCGTATGGAAAATACATATTTCACATGATTTATTATTATTCCGTGCGGTTGTTCTTCTCCTGCTGCTGCTGCTGCCGCTGCCTTTTTTTGTGTGTTTTTTGTTGTTGGCCGTATTCTGCTATTATTTAAATTTTAAATAGCTGTAAAGTGCACACACACACGCACGCACACACTGGCACACTCTTAACTCCCACTAGAGTGTATTTCGGCCATTACAACGTTTGCCTTTTCAGCTGCTGCTCTTGTTGTTGCTGCTGTTGTTGCTGCTGTTGTGTCATTATTATTATCGTTCATTGTTTGCTGGCATGTTGTTCATTCCGCCACCGCCACCGCTCTTGTTGTTGTTGTTGTTTGGTAGCCATTTTGTGGTAAATAGAGTCGTTTAAATGCATACACACACCCAATTCACTCTCCTCACTCCTCTCTGCAACCACTACCCACTCCTAGCTAGCGAGATTTTATAATAACATTCATAATGCAACGTTTGCATGTCATTCGCAACAGCCGCAGCTACTCTTGCTACAGCTGCAACAGCAACAGCAACAGCAGCAGCGGCAGCAGCAAATGCAGCAGGAAAAGCTGCAGCGGAGACACGCAAATTGTAATTTTTGTGTAGCATACTTTCCAGGGTCCTCGCCGGTTAATGCAATAAAAGCAAACTCTCTCTGCTCACGTCAACTAATGGAATCAGCCGAATCCCAGGGATTTAATAAACTATGCAAAAGTTAAAGACAAGTCAGGGAAGGCACTGGGAAAAAACACCCACTTAGTACTGGTTAAATATTTCGAATTATTTCAATGTGAGAGATCTATAAGTTCAAGTTACCTTCATTCAAAATTACCTTTCATTATTCCTATTTCCAAATGATTTCCCTTTGCGAGGCCATCATTTCTCTGTGTGCACTTTAAGGCTTTCAGCTTTCAGGCTCATTACATGTCACCCGTCGATGAGTGTGTGTCTTGGGTGCTTAGCGGATTTTGTGACATGGCCTTCTCCACCTCCACCTCCATCTCCCCGCTGCCAATCCAATCCAATCATTTGCCCTGCGACTCGCGCTGAGCTCTATCGATTTTCCTAGACCAAAAGACAAAAGTTATTAGCGCCTTAACGACAGTTGGGAGATGCGGGGCGATATGGCAAATTGAAAACTCCAACTGCCAGAGCATTTCGTTCATCATTCTTAGGGGAACCAAAGCCGGAGCAGCACTGTCCAATGTGCCATATTAGCCTGTGTGTTGTGCTGTGTTGTGCTTTGTGTGCTGTGAGCTGTATTGCAGCTGCACTTGGAGCACACTTCAGGCAAAACAGGCCAGAGTCGAGTTCCCAGCTCCCAGTTCCCAGTTTGGAGTGCCGGGAGTCGCGCGCGCCAGAAATAAAATCCAACGCAAATCCAAGGAAAAGCAGCAGCATTCTCATTGTTGCACGCTTCGCTGCAGGAAAAATCCAGTTTGGAGGGGTTTTCTATGGGGTTTAGCTGCCTGGCATAACTGCCTTTGTGCTGGGGCAACGAAAATAGAATGGCGAAAGGCGAATGGCGAAATAAAACAAATAGAAATTTATTGCCTGGAATTTATGACAATTCACGTTCTGCTCCTGCCTCCTGCATCTGAAATCCCTACTCATCCTTGACTCCTCCCGATGCACTAACTTCAAATGCTTGAAAATCAAAAACCAAAAAATATTAAACAGCTCTGAAAAGGCTTTTGTGAAGGAGCTCACAAATATTATCCAACAAATTGCTTGTTCAAGAAAATATTTATTAAGAAATTAACCAAGTAAATCTAGTTTTTCAATAAAGGAACTTTAATGTCCCAGAAATAGTCCTGCATAAGAGGGATGCCTTCTTCTATGCCAGCTAACATATTGAACTCATAAATTCCTTGTTTTGTGGGTTCTGGGGTTTTTTTTTAGAGCTTCAAGAGCAGAAGACGTACCCGACAATTATCTAGCAATCGCTGGCCTTAAATGGTTTTTCATTTCGTCCTGGCGTCAGCGATGGAGATTTGCTGGCACATGTTCAAGTGCGATTCCTTTGGCCATCGGGTGTGCCATTTCTTTTTGTCTTTCGGTCTTTCCGCTGCCAAGTGCCAAAGTTCTGCCATGCGGCACTTAAAATGCATTTTGCTTCTTCGCCGCTGCCCATCGCTCAGACCCCTCCCAGCCCGCTCGGGGTCCACCCGAGTCCTTCCAAGCCATTCCGTCCATTCCTGCCATCGCCTGCGTCTAATTCGATTAAAATGTTGTAAATTATTGCACTCGCATCGGGGCACCGCGTGTGTGTGAGTGAGTGAGCGCATCCTGGCCATATTATATAATGCTTTATTGAATTTGCAATTCGAAGTGCGGTGGGTACGGATACGGTGGGTCTAGAAATGGGACTCAGACTCAGACTCAGTATCCCTGAGTGGTAAAATGGAAAATGTGTTTTCAATGAACGTTTTTGTGCGTTCGCCCATAAATCTCTGCCGGCGGCCAGGCCAAGAGGACATATATAACACACACACACACACACACACGCTCCTTGAGGAGGATGCAGGGATGCGAAATTGAATTGCAATTCTCTGACACTGCCAGTCGAAAAGTGGAAGGTGGCTTCTCCGGCTCCAATTGCCGAATAAATGCGTGTGCTCGCTCGTAACTTAAAAATCAATTTATGCCCCATCACAGCAGCAGGAGCAGGAGCCGGAGCAGGGGACATACATAATGCATTCGTTCATTTAGTCATTTGCGCATTAAAAGTGTGACAGGAGCAGAACAGAAACACACATAAACGAGAATCGAGAATCGAGAAACAAGAAACGAGAAAAACAGGACGCACATGGGAAATATCAAAATTGTTTTGAGCCCGGCAATCAAATGTGGTAATTTAATTTATTGTTTATTTGCCATTGAATGGGCCAGGACTTGGGGTAAAAGGGGAGAATGGGGAGAGGACAGGAGGAGCATCTGCCGCAGGCAAGTAACCCAATTGGAGTAAATAAATAATTTCTGTCATAAACAGAAGGAGTCCAGTCCGAGTCCGGGAGCCGAACAAATTGATATTAATGATTGTTTGTCCAGCCCCAGGAAAAGGAAGCCCCTCACCTTACCTGCTTCCTGGCAAATCCTGGCAAGTCCTAACAAATCCTGGATTACCCTAGGGAAGCTCTGATTGAGCCGCATCTTATCTCTGCAAATAAACATCGGAGAGAGAGAGAGAGATATAAACGGAAATTAGTGAAATATATTCAGTGATTGAACCGCGGGCAGCTGCTTTTGTTGCGGTCAGCCATCGAAAAGTCAATCAACTTAATTACAAATAAATAAATATTTTAATTAAAAAATCAATCACACAACGGCCCACCATAACAGCCGACCCTTCAGAGTGCAAATTAAAATTCAATTAAGTGCGGTGAAGGGTGTTAGCTGAGGTGTGCGAATATTGCGCATACGCAGCGTTGACCGCTCTGCGGATTAAACACATTCCATTGGGCAATGTCCAAGGAAAATATTGCTTATTATCGCTGGGCCTGCATAAATCATTGCATTGTTTTTAGATATTTGCACCTGCCCGGTGTCCCAGGACTCGCGCCCGAAGGGTGCGAAAATTAAGGATAACAGAGGCGGCGGCATAGGCGGAGGCAGCTGTGGCAGCTACAGTGTAGATGTAGATGCAGCTGTAGCTGTAGTTGTAGCTGCAAAAAAGCCAGCATAATTGTATGCGTTGCACAATATTTATTATTTATCGCCGGGCAGGACGATGTCCTTGCCCGTTCAGTTACTGCCTCGCCTGTCCTCGCCGCTGGCGATAATGGGAGCAAGTAACTTTTAATTTTAATTTAAAATGCAGTTTGCCGCTGCATGCGTGTGCGCACCACTCTGCACCACCCTGCACCACTCCGCACCACCCTGCACCACCCACTTGTCTGTGTTTATTCACGAAATGAGTTTTAAATTAATGCGATTTTGTTATTTATGAGCGGGGGCACGCGGCGTATACGCAATGTTAACTTAAAGCTGCCCATTGACTTCTGCCTGGCTCAAACACTTCTCTCTCCCTCGCCCTCTCTCTTTCTGGCCCGTTTTCCGTCTCTTTCTGCAGCGCACAACACAAACAATTGAACTAATTTCCCAGCAGGCCTTGGACCTTCGAATCGCATTCGTATCTAAATTGGAAACAAATCAATTGCTGGCCACAAACAGGAAATCACCAACGCACCAGGCCAGGAGCGGGAAATGGAGCACAGAGAGAGGAAGAGAGAGAGAGGTGCAAAGAGTGAGGGAGACGGGGAGTACACACACACAGCCCTCGCAAATTGCATTTCATTTCTGTCTGAGTTTAAACTCATTAAATATGCAATAAATATCCAAGCTGCAAAGTGGAAATGAATACATTTGCTGCCTTGACACTGTCCCATCCAGCATTTTCACCTCTCCGCCTCCCTTTAGTTCCACCGGATCCCTGCTCCCTCATTTCATTTGAAATTCTAATTGTTTGGCGAATCCATCAATGGAGCCCGCTCCAGCTCTCTCGCTCTTTGCTCTCAACTCGATCCCCATCGTTTGCATTTCCATCGGATTCCCGCAATTGATTTAAATGTATTACGTGAGTTTCAGTTCGTTCCCTTTGTTTGCCCAATTGATAATAAATTGTAGCTGTCAGTAATTTTAATACCGTGTGTCTATCACAATGGCCACGCCCCTTTGCCCCAACCCTAGCGATTCTAGCGATTGATTCACATGATGGATATCTATCCAGGCTACGGCCTATCCTGAATGATGATGAGTCAACAAAACAGGATAATAATCCAATATTTGCAGATTTTCAGAGTATTTCAGTAAATATTTATGGGCACATGGAGTTGAATACTGAATATTGACAGATTTCTATTAAAACTCTTTAAAAGTGAGAATTAAATCTGTATACTATTTGAGAAAGGAACAAATCTTTGGAATACAAATAATTGTAGTACTAGAAAAAGTTAGTACATATTCTGTATACGGATTCTTTTGAAGAATACTCCAGAAAAATAAATAAAAACTTTAATAAATTTAAATAAATAGAAACAAAATATGTCAAGCAGAAAATTAAATAGAAATAATAATAGTGGCACAAAAAGTAGGAACGACTCCTGACTGTTAAATTCTTTTAAAGAAAACCCCCTGAAATATATCTCAGTGCAGTTGCAACTCCCTATCCCGATACTGATTGATGGACCCATCCAGCTCCATCCAGGCATATGCAAATCCGCTGTGGCATAATTTCGGGATCCGCAAGGCCAAGTTTCAGGCCTCGTCATGCCACGCACTTCCGCCGGCGAAAGGCACCGAGTGCAGAGTGCAGAGGGGAAATGTGGCAAGTTCTGATTCTGATTGCGTGGCACGCAACTCGTGGCGTGTGGCAGGCCACTCGGGCGTGTTAGTATGACAGGCGAACGCCTCGAGCGGCCAAAGTTGCGGCCGAGGCAGTGGCATTGAGGCATTTTGGGGGCGACAGGAGCTAACGCTTCGCTGCAGCTGCTCCTGGGGGCGTGACCACGCCCACACCCGCACCCACACCCGCACAACCACACCGCTGTCTATAAATCCGAGCAACGCCCTCCAGGCCCTGGACATTTCCGTTTCCGCATTGCGAGGGAAAGCGTTCAGAGTCAACATTTAGCAAGCCATTTGATATAATCAATGATGTTGGCCGGCAACGAAAATAAACCAAGCGAGGCAGGAATGGAAATTGGACAGGGTCCCGCCCCAGTGGGATCTCTTATTTATAATCACTCACATCCGCATCCAGGGGCCAAAAGGAACAAACACACAGCCCTGTCGTGCTCGGACAAGGAAAATGGAGACGAAAATCTGAAAGAAAATTTGGAAGTCAGGGTCGCATCTGAGGGATACCCGGTAAAAATACTAAATTGTGGAAGTATCAATTAACTTCTCTTAAATCATTTAAGGATTCAATAATTTAAGTATTTAAGAATATGATTTTATTTGGGAGACCCAATAAGGGAGAATAAATATACTAAATTGTGGAAGTATTAAGTAACTTAACATAACTTTAATCATTCAAGAATATTTAAATGTAATTGTATATCTATTTTCTATATAGGATGGATTATTTATTTAATTTAATTTAATTTATTAAAAAAAACGATAGGAAAATAGATACAAAGTATAATAGTACCAGAATAATAGAATTAAATTCTGGTTGTTGAAAGAAAACTATAGACGGATACAATTCAGACTGAAGAATTGTTTTGAAGAAAACCCCTGCTACCCTCAAATTCTTCGTTTACAGGGTATGGAAAAAGAAGACGATTCCCGGAATTTTCTCCCTGGACTGTGTTTGCCTTCCCAAAAGCCGCTGGGCGTGGTGGTGGCCAAATTATATGGCACTTTAATTTGCGTGTGCCCCGCTCCGGGCGCGTTTAATGATGCGTGAGGGAAAAAAAGGCACAAGACCGGGAAAGGAGACCCAAGACCAAAGACCAGAGACCGGAGACCGAATACTGAGGAGCGGAACCCTAAAGTCATATCTGAGAATTCAGGACAAACGTTAAGGGACACGTGCGAGCGAAGGGAAATTAATGAAGCTGGCAGCATTTACAGGAGCTTCGCACTAATTAAAACCGAAACGCGGCCAGATGCAAGTGCAGGATTGAAATCCACATTCAAATTCAAATTCAAATCCAAACAAGGCGCTTAGTCGTGTCCTGTCCAAAAATCTGTCGCCGGCAAGCGGCGCCTCAGATCCTTGTACCCATCCCCCATCTGCCACCTCTCCTCCAACCCCCTTGCAATTATGATAATAACAATGAAAAGCAGTCAACGCCTCTTTGTCTGGCCAGGGGAAGGGAGGCGAAATATGGCCGAAAGTAAATGAGAGAATGTTGCAGCCAAGTTGGGAGGCGCCGTTGCGAAACTTTTCGAGTGCATAATTCCAAAGAGCCGCCAAAGGAGGAGCAGTGGAAGTAGTCGGAGAAGTGGAAGGAATCTGCAGTTTGCTTTAGCGAGGCCTCTCACACATAATGAAATAATTGCTGCGACAGCCTCCGAGTGTGCAGCACCATTTGCAACTGCAGAAGAGTGGACGTGGACGTGGTAAGAGAAGTGGAAAAGACGTAGCAGCAGAAGCCGAGGCAGAAAGAAGCGGAAGGAGATTGCCAACAATTTTAATATGGCCAAGAAGAAAGTTTTCTTTGCCGCGCCGACATAATTTAATAAGCAGTTGCTGTAGCTGCCGCTGCTGCTGCCGCTGCTGCACTCGCTCCCAATTTATGTGGCATGCAGAATATTCAATTTTCACACACACAGAAATATCTGAGCCCGGAATACACGGATAAATTCGGCAAATCCGAAAACTTCTTTTCGAGCACACATTCTTTTGCGGAGCTTAACTTAATTGCCGGGAGCTGCAGACCATAAACTTCAGCTTATTGGCAGACAGATAAACTTGGCTTGTAATTGAGCCCGGGACAGGAGCAGGGACTCTGGCAAGGACCCTGCCAAGGACCCGGCCTGGGGGCAAGCAGATAAAGGATAAAGGCCACTCGGAAGCAGTCCTCGACTGAGACGGCCATTCGCAGCTAATAAATTGGCCACAGCCCCTACATATGCATTACATGTGTAATTTGTAACGAAATTAGAACTTTGTTGCCGCAAAAAATAACGAATAACGAAGAGAAATGCACTCACCGAAGGAGGAGGAGGAGGAAACTTTTTTGCGAGCCGAGGAAATGAACTCAACTGAGCACTGAAGATACATACCCGCACCCGCACCGGCACCCGCACCCGTAAGATACATATGTATCCGCACACAGAGTGCACACATTTCAGCTCGCAAGACAGATAGCAAAGTTGAGTCTCCGGCCAGATTAACTTGTAGCCGAGCCGAGCAAACACTGCTTTTCCACCAACCGCTTTTCCACCCAGAATGCAGTCGAAGAAATTGAAAAACTTTTCTCCCATTCCCATTTCCAGATACTTTCTGCTCTTTACTGCGCTGCTCTGCTCTGTTCTGCATTCTCATCCGTCAGTTGGCAAGGAAAATTGTTCAAAGGCGAAAAAAGCAGAGCACACACATGCATCTACGCCCCTCTGGCCACGCCTACGCCCACGCCTATGGAGCTGCATAGGAGGAACATGTGTTGCTCAACGCCTCCACGGCCAACGGTACGTATACGTTATACGTATACGCTATGCCCGTTCGTTTGGGTGCTGAAATTACACAACTTGACTGCTATAAAATTCAAATTAACTCCTCGCCCAGCCAAGGCTGTTACTCTTTTCTCCTTTCTCCCTTTATTTCTCTCTGTGTGTGTGTGTGTTAGTGGGTGTGTGTGTGTCTTTTATGCTGCTTTATGTGGCAGCTGAGAGGGGCAGAAGGGCTGAAGAGGGCCGAAGAGGGGGCAGGAAGTAAGCCTGGGTTCACTCTAATATGAAAAACGAAAACAAATCTTAATTAAAAATTATTGTTGACATTTGGCGCAACGCGCTCTGCATTTCTTCCTCATCCTAGCTCGCATTTCTTTTATGTGTGCATTTACACAAGCGGTCAAGAAAATAGTAGCCAAAGTAATGCATACTTAAATATTTAAATAAATTATAAACATGTGTGATTCATTTTGTGAGAACTCTATTTGAAACTATTTATCAATTTAGTGAATATACATATTTTTATTTATTTTATTTATTTATGCAAACTAGGAATTATGGAAATTGTTTTGGAATTTAATTAAAATACGTTTAGCTAATTGACATTTTTATCTACTAGTATTTTTTTATCATTTGGAAATATAATTCTTCATGGGAACCTCTTTTTAAATAAGTATATTCCTTGGTATAAGTAAATATAGGCATAATTTTATAGTCATGGAAAATATTTGTATATCAAATTATAATTTATTTAAAGTATACCTAAGCTTATTTAAAATTGTATCTATTTATATTTTCATTTCATTCAAAAATAGAATACTTCTTAATTTTTAAATAAATTTTATCATGTTAAATAAATATATTCCCTGAAAAAGTGAAATCATTTATTAAACTCTGGTAATTGAAATGATTTTAAAATTCTTTATAATCAGCTTGTGGAATGTATAAATAATTGCTGCCTGTTATATATAGTACTTTTATTCTGACCCTAGGTGTTGGTAGGGCTGTGTGTAGGGTGTGTGTTGGGTGTGTGTGTGGTGTGTGTGCGGGGTGTGTAACCGACTGTGTGTGGCTGCGTAATTCAGATGAGTGGGCGGCAAACGAGGCGGCGAAGCAATTAAAAAGCCAGCCAGCGCCTTCAACAAGTGTGCAAATGCCACGCCCCCTCTCTTTTCGCCCTTGACGCCCACATTTAACCCAGTGAATAAATACGCGAAACGCAGAAAATACACAAAATTTCAGGGGACGAAAAATTTGAGGGGGATAGAGTGAATGGGAGAGGGGACAGAGGGGGCAGGAGGCCTAATGTTCCCTTATGGTTTTTATGGGGTCCCAGAGGCTGTGGGAATTGTTGGAGCTGGGCCCAGGTAAATATTTGATGGCATGCATAAGGTAAGCGCCTCGAATTCCGTCATAATTCGCAGGCTGGCCGCAGAAACAGCCCCCAAGAGGAAAAGGTAGTTCCCCTCCCGTTTAAAATAAATTGAATAATGGGCCTTATTTCGGGGTAACCAGAAGTCAGAAACCAGGAGCAGGAGCACGACTTCGATTGCCAGGAATGTCAATTAAAGTAGCGGAATTGTGGGGCACGTAGCTTAAAGTCGCAAGTGGTGGCCATTTTGAATTTGAAGTCAGCGGAGCTCCAACAAACTCAACCCGAACCCCCTCCAAAACCCCGCCCCTGCCCCGTTTACAAACCCTCTGGTGGGGCAACTCGAAAGTTTTGTTGCAGCAAAAGTTTTGTTTAACTTTGTTACGCTTCTATTTTTTATGTGATATTAAGAACGCGTTTAACCCCTTGCTGCCCCCACTCAAAAACGGAACTTTCGGCACACATACCACACGAATTCATATATATATATATATATATATATTTACTGAACTGTACAGTAGGTACTATACTAGATATATATATATATAAATGTAGGGCGCCCTGTCGCATGCAAATAAACATTCAATATACAAGGAAAACAAGTTCGCCTTGTTCGTCCTGGCTTTGTCTTCGGTCCTTGTTTTCAATTGGTTTTTATCACTGCATTTTGATTTTCTTCCTCAATGAGTTGCTCAATTGTTTGCCTTGTTGCAACCAGCAACTTGCAACTACCAACTAGCAACTACCAACTACCAACTGGCAACCGGCAACTGGGAACTGGCAACTGGAGGAGCAAGTTTGCTTTTATTGCATTGTCGTGCGGTTGCAAGTCGCCGAAAGTATGCTTTTAATTTAGCTCGTTGCATGCATCCAGCAGATACTTCTAGGTGGGGGTCAGAGGCGGGGGCCAGAGGCGGGGGGATCCGGAAAACTTGAACCATTTCGAGTGGCGAGGAAAACTTGCAGCTGATTAAGCTCTAAATTATGTGTCACCTCGGGATGCGTTGCTAGGTGAGATCAATTCTCGGCCCGAGAACTTGCCAACAAAACTCATTAAAAGCCGCAGATAGAACTCCTCTGTCGATGCTGGGATTAGGTGAGCTCATTACATCCCCCGGAACGTGCTCCTTGCTCCTCCTTGCGAGTTCCATTCAAACTATTTGTGGAAACTATTATGAGGAGGGGCGGGATCTTGTAATTAGTCTCGGCGCAAAACTGGCAACAGAATGATAAAAGTTTAGTGCGAATTGTTTGCCATTTAACGGGGGGGGCTAATTAAAAATAATTACCATTTAAAGCCGCGAACAGGTAAATACGTACAAACGTATAAATAGCAGAGCGAAAGAGTGGTAATAAAATATTTAACCACTGCCCGAAGCCCGAATCTGGGGGGCTGAAATAATAATTTCAATAATTTAAAACCAGCCAGGGGCGGAGCGGGTGAAAGTGGAGAGGGGGCTCAACTAGAGAGCCATTTGCATAAATATATTTTCACGCAGGGCCACGGCGCTGCAAAAATACTGTGTACTATACTATACTATATAATACTTTTCCGCTTTATTGGCTTCCAAGTGCCTGACTTTGGTTTGGTTTGCTTTCGCTTTGGCCTGGCCTAAGCTGCGAAACTTTTCCACGGGCGGTTTGGCCCCCCTTTCCCGCCCCGCCTCTGGGCACCCCTTGAAGCCTGCAACCATCGACCTTCGGTGCAGTGTGAGAAAACGTGCACCTTGCCGAGCTGCGAGTGGCACGAAAGTTGGGTGGCGCAACAAAAAGCAACAAAAGCAACAGCAACAGCAGCAGCAAAAAAAAAAGGCAAAACAGAAATTGGCACAAGGCGAGAGCGGGCTTTGCAGCTTTTTTCTTGAGCCCAAAATGAAAACTCCCCGCTATGGATTTATTTACATAATGCAATCCAAGCGAATCGAGTCAAATGGAACCGGGCTCATCCCAGCAGGATTCCCCCAAATGCTCCGCATCCTGACAGCTCACGTTGTTGATTCGCGAGCGTGCTCGTATTTTACATAACAATTGCAGCTCCCTCTTTACTTATACATATATATATATATATTTTTTATATTTTTTATTTTTATTTCGGCCCGGGGGAGATTGGAACACAATTGATTTAAATGTTTGCGCACATGTTCCGAGCAGCAGCAGCAGAAGCAGCAGCAGCAAAGCAAAAGCAAGCAAAAGGCGAAAAAATTTGGCCAAATTTCGGCAGGACACAAAAGGAAGCCAACGTAATATTATGCAAAATGCCAGCACAGGCGACGATGTGGATGCGGATGTGCGGATGCGGATATGCGGATGCAGATGCAGATGCAATTGTCGCAACATGTCGCCGCCCCTGGCAGAGTTACAGTTGCTATTGGATCTGGCTGCTCCCGATGCTCCCTCTGCTCCTTGTACCTCCTCCACCCCTGCCCCTGCCCCAGTTGCAGTTGCACTTGCTGCATGGGCACGGCGTCAACAACATTTTTCCAACTCAATTACCCGGCCAGTCGCGACGTGTGCGGCATTTGAAAAAAGCCAAGTCTCAAGCGGCCCAAGTTGCTGCTCCTGCCGATATTGAATAGAGGGGCGTTGGGCGTTGGGCGGTGGAAGGGGCGGTACGGGGGGGCGTGGCATTCAGCTGCGAAATTTCCAAATTTAAAAGGCAAATACAGTGAAACACCCGCCAAATGGAATGTCCCAGAGGGCCAAGCAGTTTGGCAAGTCGACAGGAAAATGGTTGATATTCGGAAAACTAATTTCTCAAGGTGGTTATAAAATTTCGTATTATATTTAGTGGAATGTTCTGCCTGTTCTGTTGGAATGTTTATTTAAATTCTATTTTAAAGATATCTTTTAGCTATTGTGTAGTTTGATTTTGATGGAGAATGGTAAATGGTTATATACTTTATTTAAATAACTTTTAAATATAACTATTAAATAGAATGAACTTAAAGAACATCCCTTCAGAAATTTATTAATAAATTAGTTTCTATACCCAACTTAGCTGAACCTATTTTCCTAATAACTGGAATGGAGGACCTCTTAAGTTGCAAGCTCCTGTTTAACCAAGGCAAGCCACGTGTCCTCCACATCTCCGCATTATTTGCCTGCCACAAATAGCAGACTGCAAACATTCAAACAGTCGGAGATGCACACAAACAACACCTTGCACTAATAAATAAACAGAGAGCTCCGGGAGGAGGTGAGGTGAGGTGAGATGAGGTGACTCCACTCCAAGACCGACTCCCACTGGCTAATCACTCATATAAATAAAGCCCCCCAAACAAAGGCACACCTGCACGGCACGGCAAGGCCTGGCAAGGACGAGGAGGGGCTGGCAGGATATTCAGGATATTCGCACAGGCTCCGTGTAACCCAGTTAACCCTTCTCGCTGCCGTTTGGCATATGTAAATTATGACAGTGCCAAGTCAGGCACTTAACTCGGATCCGTCTGTGCGGGTGAAGGGATGCTATGGGTTGGGTTCGGAGTAGAGGAGAGGAGAGTGGAGGCTGTGCGACTGTCAGGCCGGAATATTTGTGCTCAGACCTCGCATCAACATCAACAACATCAGGAGCAGCCGAGCAGCAGGAGCAGGGCAGAAGCAGGGCAGGAGAGCAGCAGGGAGCATCAGGAGCAGATGCATCCTCGCCTGCTGATTACAAAAGTCAACTGGATGGATGCTGCCTGGGATGCTGGATGCTGGTTTCCTCTCCCCTCCGGCAACCACACTCGCAGAGTGTTTGCCGGTTGCACTCGAGTGAGCAAATACTTTATTAACACAGTTTTTTTTTTTTTTATTTCGGGCCAAAGTTTATGCAGGCAGAAAAATTACCCCAAAAAAAGGAGAAGGCAAACAAAAAAGAGTTATAAAGTTTCCTAATAAAATTAAACATATTTGAGAGGGGGGAGAACTAAGAATGGTTTTTTTTAGGGAAGAGTTTTAAATACTAAATACAAAATTCAAGAAATTAAAATGTAGAAAATGAGTTGCAAAGTTTCCTAAGAAGGAAATACTTCAGGGGTTTTTATTAAAGAAAGGCTTTTAATATTAAATAAGAATTCAAGAAAATATTAATGATATTTAAATATAGATATTATAAATGGGATTTAAATATCCATTATGGTTTTCCTCAAGAAATTAAGAATACTATTAAAAAATAGGCTTCAAATATCTAGATAAGTTTCCCTCAGTGACTTCAATTTAATGAGCAGGAATAAATTGTATTTTTATTAAAGAAATGCTTTAAATATTTAATTTAATTTCTAATAAATAAAGAATTCTATTAAAAAATTACATTTCCCGGAGAGTTTCCCTCAGTGACTCCAATCTAATGAGCAGCATTTCCACTCCCAAGGGCTGAAGTGTTCTTTTGGCGTAGTTATAAGCTGAAACTTAAACACTTTTCCGCTTTTCCAGCGTGGGGGGCGTGGAAATTATAATTGAAAAGAAAAGGGCCAATGATGGAATTAGCGAATCCGAGAACGGCTCGAGGAGATTTCGATGAGGGTCCTCGACTGGAGTGTCCTTCAAGGAAGTCCCCCATTCTCTTTCAACTTTTCCAGATCGATGCTGTCAGCTGCAGCCGCTCCTGTTTGCTTTTCCTCCGACTCCCGACTCCCAATCCAAGCCCAAGCCCAATCCAAACCCAACCCAAATCCAACCCCACGGAGTGTTGTCAAATTTTTTGATTGCCATTTCTGTGCATGAGGCTTGTTTGCATGTGGGCCACGCCCCCTTTCTGGAGTTCGTGTCGATTTTCGGTGTTTCTCTTTTTTGTTGTATTTTGTATTTTCAAGGGGATTGTTTGGCAGTTAATAGCGAGGAATATCGCCTGACTCCATATCGGATGTCTATCTATATATCAATCCCATCTGTCTATCCGTCCAGCCAGCCATCCATCTATCTTTGTATCTATCTATCTATCTATCTAGTAGCTATCCGCCTGCCTGTCTGTCGCGCCCTACTTCTACAGCTCCTGCTCCTGCTGCTCCTCCTCATTTGTCGGGTCATGTTGATTTCTGACATAATATTGACAGCTAAACAAATCCAATTATGCCCAACTCCGTTGCCTTTAATTTCCCCCAATCCCCAGCCCTCGGTCTCCGGACTCCGGACTCATCCAATCCTCGCCTTTGCCGCTGCTCAGTCGAGCGCTTTAAACGGCCGCCATTCCGGGGCATTAACTGCTGACCAGAAGGACCAGCCAGGGCCTGCTCCTCCTGCTCTTGCTCCTCTGGCGGAGGTGTGCAATTGAATTATTGCACTCAATGCACAAATACCAACACTCTCCACTGCAGCCATAAATATGAAATTTTCAGCACAACGAGAAGGAGGCTGTCGTCCTGCAACATTTTCCACAGTTTTACCAGCTACCCAGCTTCCCAGCTTTTCCAGCCTAAAAGCATTCGGCATCATCCGTCTCTTTCACTCTCCCTCTTCCTCTGTCTCCCTCTTTGGCTTCGACCATCTCTCGTTTTTGCGCCAGCAACCATTTTACGGTTTATTTTTGGGCATTGAATGCAAATATTGGCATAAATTTCAGGCATTTGCGGTCACAGCGCAGCGGAAGGAGGAGGAGGAGGAGGAAGTGGAGAAGGAGGAGGAGCAAGAGGAGGGGGAGAAGCAGGAGCAGAAGCAGGAGCAGGATCAGAGAGGGATATGTGGCTTTGCATTGTTTGTCTGTTTGACTGACTGACTGACGGAATTCTCTCGGATTTTTGGTTATGGATTTGACTTTGCCACGTCCCGGTGTGTGTCCTGTGTGTGTGTCCTGTGAGTGTGTGTTGTGCGGCTGCAGCTCAGTTGAGTTGGTTCAGTCGAAATCAATTGGCTTTTGCCACAGTCCACTTCCCCTGCCCCTCCTGAGCTGTGGCAACAAATTTAATAACATCTACCATACATGGTAGCAAACTGAAGGAGGAAAGGCAAATCACTCGGAGAAAAGCACAGGGAATTTAAAGTCATATTTTAAAGATACAAAGATTAGATAATATAATTAAATAAAACAAATATATTCCCTTCTAATCAAGATTCTAATGACAAATGGCCTTGGTTTTTGAGGTGTGAGTTATGGTATCTCAAAAGGAAAAGTTTGAATTATGTTTAAGTCAAAGAAATATGTTAAATAATCAAGTTAGCATTTTCATTATAGTTTTTATTAAAGCCTTAGCATTAGTATTAAATCCAGGACATGACAGGATGAAACTGCTTTTCCCCAGTGCAAGATGCGAGGAGTTTACCGACTTTAGCTTGTCATTCGCATATGTTTGAGCGTGGCCGGGCCGGCAAACTTTAACTACTTGGCCGGGATTGGGGTTGGGGATTGGGGCTGAGACAAGAGCCCAGCTCCTGCTCCCGCTCCTGCTCCCCCTCCCGCCGCCTTATCCACACATGCGTGTGATTTATGTGCTTGTTTTTGGCTGCCTGCTGCCGGACATTTATCAAAAGGAGAGGACAAAACAAGCAAAACAAAGGAGAACACACAACAGGGACACTGAGCAGATCAGAACAGAACCGAACAGGACAGGACACAGGACACTCTAGTACAGCAACAGAAAAGCAGAGTAGAGGAGCTTCGGAGGGGAAGAGGACCCAGGACACAGGACAACAGACAAGCAGATTTTTCAGTTAAATTTACTTAGGCCTCCTCAGAGGGTTTATTTAGACCATGTTTAAATTCCGCTCAGGAGCCTCTCGCAATTCGATTTGATTTCGATCTGTGTGCCCGGTTCAAAGTTCAATTAAGCGCACATTTGTGGGCTGATTTCGATGTTCTGGTTAAGCCCTTCGCTCCACTGCCATTTGGGCCAAACATATAAATTTGCACACACACATCCGAACCCATCCGACACCCGTAAGTTTGTCTATCTGCGGGTTGGCCCGAATCAATAAATTAAACGCCCTCGATACCCACAGATTTTCGATGTTCGATTTTCGCAAATTCGTAAATTCGCAAATGGAGCTGGAGATGGCGTTGACGGGTTTTAAAGTTGCGCCAAAAACTTTTCGACCACGAGTTTCGACCCGCTTTGCCTATTTGCCTATTTAGGGGCTCCCCTTTTTTTTGGGCCGTAAATTGTTGACGGAAATTGGCAAAAACATCGGAAAACTTTCCGAGCCCCCTTCCCCCAAAAAAAACTATGCTAATTTCCGACGTGGCCATTGTCTGCCGATTGTTGTCTGGGAATTATAATTTTAGCCATATCTTGTGGCTAAAAGAAAGTTTGTGCACTCCCAGCGGGTTCTTGATCAATCAATTTACTCAGCATGTTACATACAGATTTCGGGAAAATCCAGCAATGCAATTAATTCTTTTTTGATTTAAAGCCATTGTTGGTAATTTATGAGCAGTCAGTTGGGGAATTGCGCTGCCTGGTTATTCCACAATTCATCTTCCACTCCACTTCCACTGGTTATTCAAATGGCTCCCGGCATTAATAAATCTCTATTAGGTATAACGTTTCAACGCCCTCGACCCTTTGTGCTTATTATACAGAGCCATTATATTCCCCTGCTTATTATCCTGCCAAAGGATGTTTTTGTTGATGTTTGTGTTGACGGTGTTGTTGTGGTAACTCGACTACTTACAACCCTTTGAGCCCGGCAAAGTGTGGCATAAATTGTAAACTCAATTCGCGGACTCTGGCCTTGAACACATTTTAATTAGCTATCACGTCCATGCCAACAGCTTAGCAGCCACCTGCCTTTTCTCTTTGGGAAACTCTTTGGGAGTTTCCCCTTTTTCCCTTTTGCATCTCCCTCTCCCTATCCCTTTTCCCCATCGCTTTTCTCTATCTGTTGCCATGGACTCTCCTGATTCTCTGATTCTCCCGATGGCAGCCTCAAAGAGGGCCGCAGATTTGTTGGTCCTGTTCCATTCCGTTCGCTTCCTGCCTTCGTTTATAGAAAAGCTACTTAGACACGACTTTCTGGCGAATCGGAATCAGGAATATGGAAAAAGGAAGAGGAGGAGGAGGACTGGCTGGGCGACAACAATGGAGGCAGGATGAAAGGCAGTCCAACTGATGTTTAGTTGCAAAACAATTAAGCTGAAAGCAAAGCTGTGTATTGAAGTATAGCTGTGAAAGGAAGCCGTCCGAAAAATAAAAAAAAAACGATATAAAGGACCCAAAGCCGACGAGCATTGACAAATGCTGGGAGACAGGACGAAACATTCAGATATATATAAAATCCGAAGGGGAGGATAGGGACGATGGTTATGGAGATGGAGATGGCTCTGACATTAGCATTAATAGAGCGGCATTAATTCTGCGGCAAAGGCAACTTAAAGAGCAACATCCTTCGACTCCTCCCGCTCCTCCTCCTGCTGCTCCTCCTTGGAGCTGGCAATTATCCGGAACAGGAACCTCTATTAATTTTGCAGACCATGCTCAGAAACTTGGCTTTCCTTTAAAATGCATGCGAGTATAAACCCATTAAGGAGACGTACGGCACACAGGCATCTCCTGTCCCATCCTGTCCCATCCTCTCCTATCCTATCCTGGCTTCCTGCTCGTGAGGAGCCCACTTGACAGGCCACCTGACTTTCGAGGAGGGTTGGGTTGGAGGGGGGTGGGGGCAGAACAAATGTTTGCATATGTCGGCCCCGCCTTGCATAAATAATTAATTTAAAGCATCCTTTTAGGCGCCTTCCCGTAAAACTGTAGACAAAACTGCTTAAATATGCATAATTACCTGAAGCGTCCGAGCCGCTCTGCTCCAAGATCCCAGAGTCAAGTTGGTTCAGGTTTCAGGTTTCAGGATTCAGGTCTCAGGTTTCTGGCTCCATCCATTCCGGAAGTGCCAGGACACACACAACTCAGAGTGTGTGTGTGTGGGTAAGACTCCTGCAAAGGCAAAGATATGGGGTAGAAATTAGTTGTAGTTGTAGGCTGGGCATATTCATGAGCAGAGTTTACACAATTGTTGCATACTTTCGGGCCATTTGCAAATGCTAAATTAATTGCCACCCCCTTTTCTCGCAGTGGAGTGGAGTGGCCCAATAAAAATCAGTTTAATGCGCTGCTAATTCCCTTTAAGTCAGTCAACAGTCGACAGCCAACAGAATCTACTGGCACGCAACCAGAACAGAATTCCCATAAATATAATTGCAATAATAAAGGAAATATTTACAAGAATTGTAAATACCTCGAGTCGAGTTCAGTTCAGGCACGCACGTCCTCGAATTAATAAACTCCAATTGGAGACATTCTCAGACCCATTCCGAGACCCATTCCCACTCCCTGGCCCTCTTCCTTGTAAGCCTCTGGATGTCCTGATTGCCGGGGCTTCCTGACGAGCGTGTGAGCCCGTAAAGACTTCCTGCCTCCGGGAAAGACCCCAATGCGTGTGTGGAAGGATGGGTTGGGTTGGAGGACAAAGAGGAGGAGGAGCCCTCCAAGGGCGTGTCGAACTGTGACACTTGCCGCCATTTCAACTGTCTGTTACTTTTAATGGGTAATGGCGTCCTTCCCCCAAATCTCCTTGTGCATAATT
The DNA here is from genome assembly GCA_021224005.1 of Drosophila setifemur. NCBI lineage: Eukaryota > Metazoa > Arthropoda > Insecta > Diptera > Drosophilidae > Drosophila > Drosophila setifemur. The sequence continues at coordinate 1,224,423 of JAJJHY010005742.1, forward strand.
GCCTTTTCCTATGCTAAATCTGCAAAGGGGATTATCGCAAAAGAGCAAAAGGACACTGAAAGAAAAGCTGTCTTTTTTGAAACAAATAAATTAGGAAAGAGATTAGAACTCTTACAGTATTGAACCAGTTATCAAAAAACAACTTTTATCTTCTGCCACCCTTCTGACTCCCGATTATCCCTGAGATTCTTTCAGTGCCACCAAAAAAAAATACTGCAACCCCCTTTGCAACCGAATCTCTTTCCAGTTGTGGTAGTAATATCGTGATTAAACTGGCCACACGCCACAATGTCATCAAATAAAATGTAGTTAAGAGGTTAAGACCACTTGACAGCACTCGCCTCCCCCAAAGGGGGCGTGGCCTTTCGACCATGGACAATGGCAAGGCACGAGATCCGGCACTAAGTTTATGATTAAACCAGAGCCGAAGCCGAAAATCTGAGAGAGAGTTGGCCAAAGGTAAACCCCGCTCCGATGGCCACTGGCTGTATGCTAAAGAGATCAGTGCCGGAGAACACTGGGGCCAACAATGGACGACGTTTACCGCAGGCCAAAGTGCCACACTTAAGTGAATTACAAAGGCAGGAGGAGTAGGGGGAGGAGCAGGAGCAGGAGCAGGAGGAGCAGTCAACGCGTTGACAGCCACAACAAGCGGCTTAATCGCATTAGTGAGGCAGGCCTGGCCAGGAGAGGAGTGGGTCTTGGGTTGGGTCTGGGGTTGGTGGGGCAAGGTGCGGGAGTGCGAACTGTGAAAACTGATTGTGCGGCGCCTCCAGCTGGGGCAAACCCTCGGCAGGAGCCACAGTTATAGCCACATTCAGAGCTACAGCTCCATCTGCACTCCCACAAAGCTGGGGCATTGTGAGCGTCACTATTTATACAAAGGGAAAAACCAGCTGGAAACAGGCGAGGCTACAGTTGCCAGAGGAGCACCAGAAACTGGCAGCCAGAAACCAGAAACCAGGCCAGGAGCCGGAGCAGGAAGACTTACCCGGGCAATCGCTGGGACACAAAAGTTCACGGGCAGCGAGCGGGGAAGGAAATACAAAAAAATTCGTATTTATATTACACAAAAATGTTTTTCCCAGGAGCCGGAGCCGGGAGAGAGCCAGAAGTGGGACTCGAGCCTCACCCCAAAAAAAGCAATTAATCTACGACACAAGGCAAGGACACGGAAGGGATAGGGAATGGGGGGCAGGAACAGAAACAGGACTAAGGCAGGGCCAGAAGGGCAAAGGCGAAGGCGAAGGCGAGGACGAGGGCGAGGGCAAAAAGTGCTTATTCCTGCTTCCTGCCAGCAAATCCAATAACTTATCTTGATTTTATGGTTATTTCAACAAAGGCCGGAAGTTGTAGGTGCAGCAAGGACGAAGGACGCAGGGCGCAGGGCGAAGGGCGAGGCCGACAACGAGGACGAACAATTGGCGAAAAGTTCTGTGGCGTCCAGTTTTGCATTTGGCACTTGACATGTCATTGTGTGTGTGCAATGGAAAGGGGGGGCCAGGAAAGGGAGGCAAGGATGAGCAAGAAAGGACCCCGAAAAGGACTCTCTGTAACTGCAACTCTGCCACTGTCTGCTGGCTTGTTTATGCGACTGTGTGCAACTGCAATTGACATATGGCTTCTTTTCATTTCGGTCTCTGCGAGTTGTAAATTTTAAATGAAATATTTTATTAGAATCGTCCTACAAATGTCCTGCACACTTGTCCCTTTTCCCACAGCAGGTGACGGCCGATTATTGACTTTGTCACCTGGACATGACTTCCCCTCCTCCTCCTCCTGGCAATGGCAATTGCAATTGCGTAAGCTGACATCAAGAAGATTAATTGAGTTGCTTATGTGCGGGCCAAGGTGCGTGTCCTGCTGCCTTTGACATTTATGAGCCGCATAAATCTTCCCGCCCGGCCATAAAACCCAGTAAGTGTCCGCCGTCTTTAAATGCAACATAATTCCCCCACGTACCCCCGCCCGCCCCATTTGGCCACTAATTGATTGGACAATCCTCGACCGCTTAAAGGGTCTCGGGCTGGGTCTGTGTCTTGGCAGGCGTGCGGGATTAGCCGGGGATTATCCCGAAAGATCCAACAGGTCCGGAGGGGAACTGTTTCAATTAATATTTAAATTCCCCGCCACGCCCCCATACGCCCCTCGCGAGTTAATAATCAAATTATTTTTTATGCAGCCCGCCAAGTACAGCGTCAATTACAAGTTTAGATTGAAAAGCCTGCGCCTTCTCCTTCATCCTGGGGATGATTGCCAAAAAATCCACACCCCCCAAGAAGGAAGGAAGAAAGTGGGGAAAGGAGGAGGAAAAGCAGCTGCCAGCAGCAGAAAAACACTGAGCAGATAGCAGATAAAGCTCTTCTGCTGGGGGGTTGATAAGCGGCAACTTTTCCTTTTTCAGCCATTACATATTCATTAAATTGGTAGCCGAAAATGGTAAGAACCAGAACGAGACTCAGAACGAGAGCCGTCAATGAGCTGAGTTGAGCTGAGCTCAGGGCGCAGCCATTCCATCTAATTGGTAATGGGACAAACACCCTGCTCCCTCCTCTAATCTCCTCCAGCAGCTTTTGTATTTGCGTGGCAAATAATTGAAACAAGCTCAAAACTCGTTTTGCAAAACGAGAGAAAACTGAAGCGGGCAATGACGCAATTTCGGAGGTCTTCGAGGTCTCCAGTTGGTGATCTTTGAGTTCTGGATACTGGATTCTCAATTCGGAATATATATGCCGGCTGATGTCAGCACTTCAACGAATTCAACGAAATTCCATTCGCATTATAAATTGCAGCAGTGCATCGCTTGGGGGTAAATATTTTCTAATTAAATGCAATTAATGGTCTTTCGCGGTTTTTAGGCGACATCATAAAATCGAATAAATGGCAAATGGGGATTAAAGCGAGCTGAAAACCACGGAAAGCCACTATATGCGGGGCCCTCACAAATAAATCATACGCCATGTTGTCACAGATGTTTTGCCAGCGATTATTTTTTTGGCCTAGAGAGGGAGTTGGGAGTGGACGGTAGTTAAAGAGCCCAGTTTAAAGAGGAAGGAAAACGATTGGCTAAATCACGGTCAATCAGGAAATTATGGCCCGGCAAATGCGTAAATATTATGAAAATATCAAAAAGCAATTGCAGAAAGTCAATTTAATGCCATCAATATGCAAACAGCCGCAGGATACGGCCATAATAATAATAATAACAACAACAACAGCAAAGCAAAGCAAATGCACATAAATTGCGTGAAAAAATAATTGTCAACTGGCCAAGTGATTTAAATGCATGTTGACGAAATGCGAAATGCAAAATGCGAAAGGCTAATTTGTTTGCCAAATAGCGAGGCGTTGAAAAACAGTATTTATTTGTCCACAATCGAGCCGGGATCCTGTGTGGCAGGGATCCTGTGCGATGTGTATTTGTGTGGGCAGCGGAAACTGAGCACAAAATGGCCGCAATTAAACAATCAGCACAACAATTACAATTACTATTGTTGAGGAGGAAAGGAACAGGGAGCTGGGAGCAGGAAGTGGAAGTCGCTATCGCTGACAATGTTGTTAGTTGGCATTAATTTATTGTATTTGGCGGCATGGCAATTAACTTTTCAATAAACTGCCTGACAATTGGCAGGGTTTTGTGTGTTGAGTTTAATGCAGGTTGCATTCTGGATACCGGCTACTGGATACTGCCACGATTTATGGGCCAAGTTTGTTGGAAAAATGCCGTCTTTATCGCGCTGCCAGAATCCCATACAGCATCAGCTAAATGTTTGCTCGGAAGCGGAAGCGGAGCTTCTCCGTATGATTGATATGTTAATGCAGCACGTATACGCCGCGTGTGCCGTCATCTTCAACGGCAGCCTCTTTCCCTGCTCCTCCTGCTCCTGCTCCTTCCCCCATCATTTGCATATAGACATAATATGCAAATATCTGCCGCAATCTCACAATGTGTGTGCTTGGAAAAAAAAGAAAAAGGGAAAGAAAATGAAGGAAAAGCACGAGAGCGAGTGAAAAAATCCAAGCTGAGCCAGAAAAGTATCTGGCAAGTTGTGAATACGCTGCAGATGTTGACAAAATGTGTGTAAGCATAAATTTATGCATGTGCCACATTGGATAAACATTTTCCTTATACCACTCTCCCCTCTCCACTCCCCTCCACAACTCCTTTGAATTGGCTTATTAGACGGGCCGCTGTCATCTGGCGGAGTCCCTTAACGAGACGAACTGCAGGTGGGTCGTCCTGGAAATCCGTCCGCCTGCCACTGACACATCCTCCGCTGACACGGAATGGCGCTGACAATGTTGCACGTTTGCAGCGATCCAATCCGATCCGATCCCCCAGCCAAATTCCTTCCTCCCTTCCCCTCTATTCCCTTCCATCTCGCTCTTTGTCCGGGCGATTTGCACTGATTTGTTGGCAAGCCAGTCAGTACATTGGCTTGGTTCTTTCCGGCCCTGGTAGAGGAGGACATGGCAGGACAGGACAGGACAGGGCAGGGCAGGGTCTTTGGGTCAGCCAACAAACAGAACAGAACAGCACAGAACAGAAACCGAAACAGAAATAGAAATAGAACTCATGGACAAATAAAAAGCCGCCACACAAAAGGGAGTGAGCTTTGCTTTCATGTCCGCTGGCATATGTCCTTTGTATTAGGGGTCTCTTTTTTATCCTGCTCCCTTTTTTTTTTGTGGGGTTTGGGGTTTGGGGCTCTAAGCTGATTTGGGTTGCGACTGCTTTTTTGTCGCTACAAATGGGGCGATAGAAATTCGTGTTTTTCTGTGAGCGCCCTTTTGTGGGCAGCAAATGATTGATTGATTGAACGTTTTGATAAGTGCTGTCAGTGGGTTAGTCCAATCCCTCAACCGCTTTATGGACTTAAAGATATGGCTGATATAAAGCTGCATTGCTGACCCATTGAGGGGAGGGCCGCCCGTCCAGACGGGACACTGCCACTCCACAGTGGCCACTCGAAGCCAGTCGGAGCCTCTCGAGAACTTCCGGCAAGACAAAGAAGAACTGCAGCCTCCACTCGCACACTTGCACTCGAAACGGATTTCCTTGTTATGCACACCGCCCAAATAACAATGTGGCATCCTGCGACGGTGTCCTGGGAGCTGGTAGCTGGGAGCTGGGAACTGGGAGCTCCTTCTTGGCACAGACTTCAATGCGAAGTCGCCTCGCAATTAGCACGCATCAATAGGCACGCTCCTGCACTCCAGCACAAAGCGAGTGAAATGGCTAAGGCGAATGCTAATCAAGTGGAGAACAAAAGTCATCTACCTCCGGGAACGGCACGATCTGGGATCTATATATATATATATATGGTATATATATATAGAGAGAGCGAGGACAATGGGAAATCAAGAATTGAGGAGCTTCTTTGAAGGTGCCGCCCGAAAAGGTGTTCAACAATTGCAGCCACAAATCAAACAGAACTCAGGTGTAAAGTTAGTTATTTAAACTGGAAAGTAAATCAAAATAAATAACATTTATAATTACATGAATTTCAGATTTAAGAAGAGCTCTTTCCGGTTTAATCTGTTCTTGATTTCCATAGGTATTTTCCCCGATTCCCTCCTAGTTTTCCCCGCCCCTTAAAACGGCTTTCACATATGCCAAGTGCCATAGATCATAGTCAGCTCCAACTGAGGGCCAAAAAAGGGCGAAAAAAAGAAATAACATTGAGTGTAGGAGCTTGTCCAGGGTCCAGAGTCCGGAGTGAGTGTGTGTGGCAGGCACCGCAGGTGGCACAGCGGGTTGGTGGTTTCTGTCCGAGAAACTTTCGCCACAATTAATGCGAATGGCGAATGTGTTTAATTGTCGACTGCCATGCCACGACACAGAAGAAGAACATCTTATACCAACCGAAAACCCCAAGGATAATGCAAATTTTCTTTGGGATAAGATTTCGCAAGTTTCGCAAGGACAAGAGTGCCTTTTAGAGCGCAGCAAATTGCCAGTTTGGCCAACTATTTCTTTGTTGTATTTCTGTTCCGGGGCTATTTCATGCTCAAAAGCGTGGAAATTAAATAGGAGTCTTGGAGACAGGGGGCCAGGAGGCGGAAAAGCTTGGAATAATTAAGGGCAATTTAGGGCCAGCAGTGGCTTAAAGGGCCTAGGCCGGAGTTAGGTTTAATTTACAATCAATTACGGCGGATCCTCCTCGCATTGTTAACCTGTCCGACACATTTAAATGCAATTTAATGCAATTTATGGGCTTCATTGGGGTTTTCCCCGCTCTTCCCTCTCTAGGATCCTGCTTTCCCAGCATGCTTAATTATTATGCAAGAGCATATGCAGAGCTGTGTGTGTTGCACTGTGTGTGTTGTACTCTGCGAACAACGAACGACTCTTATTAAAAGCGGAAACAATGCGCACTTCCGCTTCAATTGTGCGTGTGAGTGCGTGCTGTTGTGCATGTGTGTGTTCGGTTTCCAGTATTCAGTATTCAGGATTCAGGATTCAGGCTTTCAGGACTCAGGTCCTGCTGCTGCTCGAGCACGCAATGCAAAATGGGGCGAGGCTCTGCCTTATTATTCATGCCACTGCCACTGCTGCTGCCGCTGCTGCTGCTGCGGCTGTGGAGCAGCTCCCGTTGTTGCGGCTGATAAAACTTAACAATTTATAGCGCCCCCCACCCCATCGGAAAAGGGGGCGTGGCCAGTCGGCGTACAAAACACTTGAATGCACTCAAATAACGAGGCCCATAAATAAACAAGAGTTCAATTAATAGGGTCAGTCCACGCTGCGTATACGCAACGCAATTCGCCAATCGCAATTCGAAAAGGCCTCAAAAGGGAAAAGTCAGGGCCCTCTCAAGTAGTTGGCAATTTGCTGGCTAAGCAGAAACTTAATATTCCAAGTAACTCCGGCTCACTTACCTCCATTTCCCACTCACACTATACAGTATATATAGAATGCCATATGTGTGCAGACATTTCCATCCCTCCGAGGCAGAAAAGCTGCAAGAAAAGCGGAAAAGAACAAAAGAAATATTAGAGCTGGCTCCGCTGTTGGAAATCAACATAAAATTCACATTTGTCAAGCGACTTTTAAGGCAACCAACCGCTCATATGTATGTGTATATATATCAATCTGCAGTCACACGAGGCGACTTGCCACGCCCACTTGTAAGACACAGCCAAATGGGTGTAGCTCCATCTCCTCCATCTCCTCCATCTCCGAGATGGAGGCACTCTGAGTTGTGATTTATTTTAAATTGCGTTTAGTTTGGCGCTTCTTTCGCTCGATTTCCACACAGATTGCGATGTGAGGTGGTGGTGGGGGTCAGAGGTGAGGTGGCTTCGGATGTCTCGCTAAGCTTATTTGGCCGTTTTTAATGTCATTTTAAAGACAACCAACTGACAGCAAGCTTCGGCTACGAAACCCAAACCCAAACCCCAACCCAATCCCAAACCCAAACCCAGAATTCCCCCACAAACTGGTATCCTTGGGAAGCTGGGAGGGAAAGAATCGAAAAGGAAAAG
>JAJJHY010005742.1:1235747-1247169 GCA_021224005.1 Drosophila setifemur
GCTCGGTCCTTGGTCCTTCGGCTGTGTTCTATTCTGACCACCGCTGACAGTGTGCTAATTAGAAGTCCTTGTTGCTTGTGGCCACAACAAAACAGACGTCGTCCACAGTCCACAGGACACGGGACACAGGACACAGGACAGAGAGCTACATAACAGCCACGGCAACGGCTACGGCTACAGGACATAAAACTAAGACAGGGAAAACAATGAAAACTACTTTCAGGCCAAAGTCAGAGCGGGCCTTCGCTGTTGGCCATAAAATGCATGGATGTCCTACCGGCCACTTGAATGTCCTGGCACGTTTTGCGTGCACTGCACATTTTTATTGTGATGCTCCTTGCGATGTGTGACTTTAATTTCGTGCCGTGCCCATTAAAAGGGGCCGAGCCAAGATATTCCTCGTCCTTCGTCCCAGGTCCTTCTGCCTTCCTCCTGCCAGCCCCAAAAACCGCACGAGAGAGAAATGCTCAGCCAAAAAATATAAATAATTGCTTTGCTTGCTCAACTGTGAGGGAATGTGCGGCCAAAAGTGGGTTTGGGGCAGGGGTTGGGGCAGGGGCAGGGACTACTGGCATTGTCTTCCAGTGCAACGCACATTAGTTCTCGTCTCAGTCGGGCCAATCCCCTTACCATTACCCTCCNTGCAGACGCCCCTGCCCACTCCAAGGGGGGGCTTAAGGTCTCGAGCCACATGACTTCATTTTTCCTCGGCCCGGAAAACATTTATAAAATAAAATTTGTTTATTATGAAAATGCAGCGATGCGAGATAAGCAAGTGCCAGTTGCGAGCCACAACAAAGTTGGCCACTTGACTGGCCAACTGGCCAACTGCTGGGCAGTGGCATGCCTTCGTCCAGAGTCCCCTGTCCCGGCTCAATCCCCTGTGCCCAGTGCCCTGTTCCCTGGCCCTGCCCACTCCGGGCTCCTTGTTAATTGCTGCGGTTTCCGACTGCTGCCTTGGCGCTTGCCAACAAAAATAAATGAATATTTTTGCGCCAGCTTAGACATGAGTGCAGAATAAATTGTTTGGCATCTTCTCGGGGCTGAAATGTGCAGCTGTATCTGCTCCGTAGCAGTAGCTGTAGCTGTAGCTGTATCTGTATCTGCAGCTTGTATCTTTGTTGGCAAATCATGCGCTTGCGAGTTGGCCCGGAGACTTGCTTGAGTAATTGCCAGAGCATAAATAAGCAGGCTAAGACCCCTGCCCCCTGCCAGCTCCCCCCCTCTCTCCATCCCCTTCCCCCATTTGATAACCCAATGAAGTTTTATGCGGCGTTCGAGCGGAAACGGAAATGCGAGCTTAGCCGCAGGAGGAAGCCGAAGAAGGGGTAAGGAAGAAGGAACTGCACTGAACTGTAGCACTTTAATGGCCATCTATAAGAGCGGTGGCTTAAACATTAATGGTGGCATTTCAACAAAGGTGTCCCGCCATCGATTATGCAACCATTTTCCAATTTTCCCTTGCATTTTTTGTATCTTCTCGCTACTGTTGCTGCTGTGCATAATTTATGCTGGCCATAACTCAAACCCCAGCGACGGCGTATGGTTAAGAATGTCTTCCAACTGCAACCATAATTCCTGCAGCTCGACGGCAATAAATCACGGAATTTCCATCTTCCATCTGCTAGCGAATCGGGACGGTCCTGGCCATGGCTGAGTTACTGCCTCCAAAAGATGGAGAGTAGGGAAATCTGGAAATCAGGAAAATCTGGAAAAGCACACGCTCAGCTCACACAACACACACGTGACAGAACGCCGGGGAAATGGAAATGGAAATTTCCCAACCTTCCTGCCAGCTCCCGAGCTGCTGCTGCTGTTAATTTCATTCATTATTTATGGTTTACCTCAAAAACGCATCAGAGGAGGAGGGGGCATGCAACCAGCAACCTGCAACCTGCAATGTGCAAACTGCAATTGCAATTGCCAACTCACTCCTCTGCATTTACACTTTTAATTAACAAACGCACGAAAATGCCATTTTCATGAGACATCTAACTGCAGAGGAGATTGGGGTTGGGTAGTTAGAAATGTCAACTGGATATTGCAAATGTGCACAGTTCAAAATAACAGAAAAGATACAGAGAAGAGGAGGTACAAAATAATACAATTATAGTATGTACATAAGTGCATTAATTTGAATGTTGGAATTTATCAAAATTAGAATTGAAAAGCTTGATTAACGAGGGAATTAAATTAAAACTAGCGTACTACAAAATTTTGCAAATTAAATTCCTTCGATTGTGTTCCAATTAAAGTTGCAGTGCATGACATTCGGTGTTATCCCCCCGCATTACGTATTCGCCGCGTGGGCCGCCTTCTGCAACTCCTTTTGCGGTGAGTGCATTGTTGTGTCTTATCCGCTCCCCGCGATGCAATTAAGAGCTGGCATTAATCAACAGGCTCACCTCTCCGCCCCTCCTCCTCCTCCTCCTGCTGAGAACTATATACAGTTTTGGGCTACTCCCCAGTCCCCAGTCTCCAGTTCCTCCTCGGAGGATGCTTTAATTTATTTAGACCAAATACAACGCCAGCGAAAAATGGCAAACGACAGAAATTTATCTCCTGCACGCCTTGTCGCATAAATTATGTCGAAGGAGGAGAAGGGATCCTTCCCCTTACCATTCCCCCTCCTCCCTCTTCGGTCTGGTGAAATTAATGAAAGCAACGCAGCAGCGCAGGCGAAAAGATGCCGAAGCAGCGCAAAACACGAGACAAAAGACAGTTAAAATGAACTAAAATCAAATGAAATGTGGCCACCAGAGGCGGGCGCAAGGGGGGCGAGGCGGAGCGGGGCGGGGCCTAATGACAGGCGCAGTGGTGGGGCCCGAAAGAGGGGGCGGAAGTGGAAGAGAGAGCGAAAGAGAGCGGCGAATAGGAAGCGGAAATGAAAGCTGCGATGCCGAAGGACAACGCTGAAGATGCGATGCGACTGCTGCATTGGGAATGCAACAAATCACAAGTGCAACAGCAGCAGCAGCAGCTACGGCAGCAGCGGCAGCCGCAGCAAATGTTGCATGGCAAATGCGATTGTCAAGCAATGACCTCATTAAGGCGGGAGGCGTGGCCGGCGGGAGGCAGGAAGTGGATGTTCATCCTGGCTGGCAGCTCCTCTACGCCTTCCCAGTTCCCCCCACCCCGCATTAATAACTGCCAACCGCAAACAATTATAGCTGGCTGAGAAGTGATGGGTGGCGCAAATGGGCAACAAGGGGGCGGGGCAAATGCACAGGGAGAAAATAATAAAGTACATAAAACAAAGATAATTGTATCCCTTGAACAAGTTACTCAATTTTATAAGAGGGAGTTCTATAAGTAACTTCATAATATGTCTAGTTAAGTATCTTAAAAATATATTTAAGTCAAGAAAGTTATAATTTTAAATAGTTATAATAAAAAAGAACAATTTGGGTTCATTTTTATATCATAGGAAATTATTATATTATAGAAAATTTAAAATATATTTGTGTAAATCTTCAATGATTTCCTTTAATGATTCTAAGCATTCAATTGTTCATCTGTGCTTTAATTTCCTTGAATCTAAATTTCTTTCAGTGCATCCAAACACCTCAGTTGGAGGGGCTGGAAATTGGAGGAGATGCGAATGCGAAGGATCAGGAGGGAAAGAAGGGGAAAGCCGCAGGCGAGCTGTCAGCAAGGATACAACGTCATATACGTCAACGGAATGCGAGTGCGAATCTGCGGGGAGTTAAAGGGGTTTCGTCCTCTAATAATGGCGATATAATCACTGCTAACAAAAAGCGACAAGAGGAGAAAGGAGAAAGTGGCGGGAGAGAGAGAGAGGGAGTCAGCGGGAGAGAGAGAGAGTGAGAGAGAGAGAGAGCGTTGAGGAGACAGCAAGCCACACAAAGGTGACAAAATGTGACAGCGCTAAAAACGGGACAATGACGTGGCCTTCTCTCTTAGCCCGAAAAACGCAGCTAACACACACATACCACACACACACACACACTCCCGCTCGGCCACTTACCCACACACAGACACCTGTCAACCGCACTCAGGAGCGAACTGTAAACTGTCGTATCCTTAAAGCGGGCTTAGCCCCAACCAAGACAACCAAAACAAATTACGTCGCATTTAAGTTTCATAATACGCTTAGAATGAAAACGCACAAAAAGTTTTGGAGCAAACTTTTCCCCGACTCGCTGCGAAAATTCAGCAATATTTTCTTTTGAGTATTGTCAGAAACTAAACCCCGAAAAGCACCTGAGAGGCGGGTGAGCCACCACCTGACAATCACCACCCATGGAGCTGGGGAGTGGGCTTTTTGCTAGACACGAGACAGCAGCCAGGAGACGGGAGCCAGGAGACTGGCAACTGGAGTCTGTGTCCTGTGGCCAAGACAATGGGCTGCGACAAGTGCAGGAGTCTATAAAAACGAACGAGGGCGGCCCGGTTGGGTGGGGGCGGTGCAAAAACTAAAAACTTGCAAATGCACATCGGGCATCGGGGGCTTGGAGAGGAGTTTGAAGCGGAAAAAGCTGGAAAACCGCATGCTCGACATGGAATAGAAAGAATAAACTAAGAACTGCAACTACAACGAATTTCCCGGGCAGCCGGAGAGGGAGGAGGAGCACCACTCATTGTCTGCTGTCGACGGGACAAGGGACACGGGACACAGGACTCCCTCCTCCTGCCCTCCAAAAACTTTGCTTGCATTCTGTGTGTGTTTAAAAAGGATTGCAACAGCAACAGACAAGACAGCGAACAAACATATAGTAGAATTGTGTGGGTGTTGCTGTCGTGTTGTTTCCCCATTGTTCCTGCCCCTTTGCACCGATGCTGCACCTTCTTCTCTCAGCTGCCGCTGCTGCTGCAACAAAAACCCTCTCGAAATCAAAGGGGTTTTTGCTGGATGAGCCACTGACAGCTGCTGGCAGATCCTTTTTGCAGGCTGTAGTTATTTTAACGCTTTATTGGCTCGCAATCGGGTTAGAAATATGTATTTACCCAAGTATATCAGAAACAGCTGACGCACAACCCGGAGGCAAGCTTATTAATTGACTTTCGGTGGGTTCAGTTGGTTGGTAATTCAAAACCCAAGGGCCCAAGGGTGAACTTTGAACTCGCAGGACTCCCCTTCTTGAGCTGGAGCTGCCTTTGAATGGTGTCACCTGCGGCGCCTTCTTCTTGGAAAGCATTTTGTTTGGGCCTTTTCAAAGGAGAGGGAATTCTGGAACAAAATTCCGCAAAACAAATTTCGCTGCAGTTTTCATAAATCCAACGTGTGTGTTCTTTCCTGTGTGGGGGGCATAACAAACATGACCACATGCAGCGATTGGACCTGGTCCTGGGTCACTTGGAAGTTATGACAACCAGGTTGAAAGGCAGGTGGGGGGGGGAGGGAGGAGGAAAATTCATGGGCTTTTGGCAAACAGCCCGGCCAGAGGTGGAAAATCAGCAGGAGAAGCTGGGGCAACAGCCCACGCCAATTGGCAGAAAACAAAACACGGAGCAGGACAAGGAGAAGGAGAAGGAGCGGGAGTAGCCAAGGATCCCAGGATCCAAGGGAAACATAGCCAGCGGGTCTGCCACTCATTGCCAAAAATTCTTGCCACAGGGCAGGGGCAGAAGGTGGAGGTGGAGATGGAGATGGGCGTGGCACAGTTTTTGCCTCTCGGCCAAGGATCCTCTAGCAATGCCCCCATTTTTTGGCAATCAGCTTCATCTCTTAGTTTGGGGGCCCTCGTTCTTGCTCTCGTTCTTCTTGCCTTTCATGTTTGCCAAACGGAACTTTGGCTCGTTAATATTTTTGCACAGCGGGCGCAAAAAGGATTCCACAGGATTCAGACCCACCTTTCGCTCCTCCTCCTCCTCCTCCTCCACCACCTCCGCCACCTCCAGCCGGGCGAAATCAAAAAAGTTCGAGACAAACGATGGCAACAAATTTTATAAATCTGCAGCCCCTCAAAACACAATCCCTTTGAAAGGTATTTGCAATATTAATTTTCCATGCAACCGAGCCGGCTTCATAAATTCGCTCTGTGACTTGGCCTTTTGTCAGTTAACAAAATGTGTGGCACATAAAAAATTCATTTGCCAAACGCTCGAAAGTAGGCAACAACAACCATGGCCGAAAAATACTATATACATATATATATATATCAGAGTATTTGCACGAAATAAAAGTGTCGGGTAATGGAAATGGATACTCGAAACGCAAAAAGGGGCCAAAACAAAAAAAAAGGTAACAAACACAAAGGGAAAAGGCCACGGCTAGGCTAACAAAATAAAATGGCGCATAAAATTTTAATGCATATCAAATGATTTAATTTGACGCCACATAAAAATGGACACAAACGGGCCCGAAGTGTTTAAACAGGCCAGGTCAGGTCAGGAGGGGAGCATGCGTGTGTGCGGTTGCTGGGGTTGCCCCAAGAAGGGGCAGGCACAACAACATACAACATACATTCAACATACAAAGTGAAAAGTAAAAAGAAAGCAGGCGAAGTCTCTCAGTAATTACTTTGATGAAAAATGGCAGTTTCAGTGATTAAGCAAAGCCAAAATAGGAGGAGGAGTTCGCAGCAGTGGGGGACAGGAAGTCTGCCCCTTCCCCACTTGTATTAGTGCGTGTGTGTGGCATGTGGCATGTGGCACCATTCACTTGATTACACATACGCCATGTTGTGCCGAGGCGAGGGCAGGAAATTAAGCCTGTGGACTAGACGGAAGTGGCCAAAGTCAAACGATGTGCCAGCCGGCGAGTACACAGGGAGAAACTCAGCAGAATAAATTCCAGAACTGAATATTCTGACATTTATTTCCTTCCTCCTCTTCCACTCGATTTTCCCCTGTGCATTGCCTCTCAAGTGTGTGTGAGCCTAATGATGTCAGCGGTGGCAGGAACACGCAGTTGCCGCATTAGTTGTAATTGCCGCGGCATGTTCGCCAATGATCGACTTGCCTCTCCCTCTTCCCCAACCTTAAGCTCATCCTCATCCTTCACCCGGCTAACCACTCCAAGGACCTCCTGCCATAACTCAGCGTCCTGCGTCCTCTGTGAGCTTTTAAGTAAATATCGACGAAATATGCCAGGCAGAAAAAGAGACCCGCGACGACATGAAAAATCTAGCGAGAAAAACATCTTGCCATAAAGAATGCGAAAGAAAAATTGCAATTGCGATAGCGGCATCAGGAACTGCAGCAGAAGGAGCAGGAGGAGCAGCAGGAGCAGGAGGAGCAGCATCAGGAGCACCACCACCACCAACAATGACAATAAATTGCAGCAAAAATGAGCAATGAGTAATTCATATGGTGAGACAGAAGCTGGAAATAAAGGAGCAGCAGCAGGAGGAGCAGGAGCAGGAGCAAGTGGAGCAGGAGCCAGAGGAGGGGGGATGCCTTCAGCAGTCGAGGGAATAGCCGCAGAGCGAGCAATTCAACGGGCCATCAATCTTGACTGCTCGCCCATCTCCAACTCCATGGCCAAAAGCTGAAGCTGATGCTGATGCTCCTTCTCCTGCTTCTGCTCCTCCTCCTGCTCCATCTCCTCCTCCTGCTGGCGCCGCAGAGTCTACATCAATTTGGCAGCGGACAATGCGGACATGCGGACGGACAGCCAACGGACATGACGCGCTTTTATGTGGCTGCTGGGAATTGAAGAGCCCAACAAAGGCGGAAATGCGGAAAAAGGGGAAAATCGGGGGGAAATCGAGGGGAAAATCGGGGAAAAGCGGTCGGTGTACGTGCGAGCTGAGCGTTTGTAATATGCTTGTAAAATGCAATAAATTTTGTTAGCTCTCGGACAAAGTCGGGACACGATGAGGCAGAGGCAGGGGCAGGGGCAGCGGCAGCAGTGGCAACTTTGACGATGGCAAGCCATAAAACGCGTTTTTGATTTGCCCCAAAATTTATGTGAGCACATTAAATGCGAAGCAGTCAGAGCAGACACAGTAGCAGCAGCAGCATCAGTTCCACTCCCAGTGCCAGCAATCGAGCAACAGATTGTTGTGAGCCATAATCTACGACTGTTATCGGAGCAGGCAACACCAGCAACCAGACAACACCAGCAGCAAACAACCAAGAACAACAGCAACATCAACATCAACAGGCAGCGACAGGTGTTGTCGTTATGTGCCATAATCTTTTTGACAACCCGCTGCATATTAAAGCACCTCCCACGATGACAGAGTTGATTGGTGTGCCTGATGTTGCTAGTGGGGCAGAGATGTTGTTGCTGTTGCTTTGGGGTAGATATTGCTGATGTTGCTCCTGGGCTGGGAGTGTTGTAGCTGTTGCTCTTGAGTAGATTGTGTTGCTGTTGCTCCTGGGCAGATGTTGCTGCTGCTAATGTTGCTTGTTGCAAGTTGCTGCAGGATGTTGCTCTTGCTCTTTAGTAGTTGCTGTTTGTTTGCTGTTCCTAGTTCCACCTCTGTTTACATTTCGGTTAGATACTCTTCCCCATATCTCTATATGTACATACATCCTCTCCACTATATTTGCGAAATCTTTGTTTGTTTATGGCAAGTTTTATGTATCGGCCGATTCGCGAAACGCCAAACATGTGGGACTATGTCTATCTCTATGGACTAACAGCCGAGTATCCAAATGTGTGGCAGCTATAAACGGAACATCTGCGCTTGTTGACGTAATGCGAATGGAAATAGCCACCAATTACTCAGGCTGAGCAGTTTAAAGCTCTTTGTTTATGGACCCGGCACCGTCTTTGGTTCGGATGATGCTCATTTTGGGTTAGGAGTTGGTCTGGGAACTGGAGGCAGGAGGCTAGAGGCTGGAGTCTGGAAAGCTGACCTCGGACAGGGGCCAATTGAGATGCACAGGCTGTGGTCCGGACCATAAACTTGACAAGACCATGGAATTGTGCTCGGACTAGTAATGGAATTCCGCTAGCAGGACCTGCTGTCCCCACAGGCTTCAATTCCCAGGCCTCCAATGTCGTTTAAGGATCCTTCTTTTTGGATGAAGGGGAAACAGAAACAGAAACAGGAACAACATAACTGCAATCAAAGTCTCCCAAATTGCACTCCAATGGCAATGGCTGGGAAATAAATATACATTGTACATTGAGTACACTATATTGTGCAGCAGGAGAAACAATTGGCCAGGATCGGAGTGGAATTGGATATTTATTC
The DNA here is from genome assembly GCA_021224005.1 of Drosophila setifemur. Lineage (NCBI taxonomy): Eukaryota > Metazoa > Arthropoda > Insecta > Diptera > Drosophilidae > Drosophila > Drosophila setifemur. Next base: position 1,244,861 of record JAJJHY010005742.1, read on the forward strand.
GAGTTGCCCGAACTTGAACCAAAAATCATGCAAATTGTTATATATTTCAATATTTTATTAGCCCAGGGAAACGGAATCCAAATCCGATTCGGAATCCGATGCCGATGCCGATTCTTCGCCAGGGCCATAAATTGCAGCAGTTCCAGGACGAAGGACTTTCTGGTCATAAATATCGCAGCCATTACACAAAATACAGAATACAGAATACAAACTACGAAATACAAACTACAACTGCAGAAGGGTGAGACTGAGAGACGACACATATAGTACAAACATAAAGATAGAGAAGCATGAATGGCACAATAAATAAATCGGGTAAGCGGCGTTTTAAAACAAATAGAAAGAAATATATATGTATACACACAAGAGTCGAAAGAGTCGAAAAACAAAACAATTCCAAATGCACAACTAAAGCTGGGATGAGCATGAAGAGAGAGAGATGTGGGGCGACCAGGGGGGGAGGGGATAAAGCTCAGCGAAATGGCGAAATAAAATTTGCATTTTTTGCGTTTAAAGCTTCGGTATCAGCAAAACTACGAACCGAATATAAAACACACCAGAACCAGATCCAGAGTCGAACAAAATACAAATAAAAACAGAGAACAGCGAACACCGAACAGCCGATGAGATGTGAGCAAAGTCAAAGTCAGCAGAAGCGAAATGTTATCGGTTATTGAACAGAACAAGTATCTGTCCGGGGAGGAGATGAAGATGAAGATGAAGACGGAGATGAAGATGCTTTGTATGTGCATATTCCCCGAATCGCTGTTGTTAGGCCTTATAAATAAACGTGTGCGGCTCATCTTTATGTACATATACTTTTGTCCTCTGGAGTCGAATGAAGGTGCGGCGCATTTCAATTTCATTTCGCATTTCGCTTTTATCTGTTTTGGTTTTTTTTTGTACCTCTTAATGAGGGGAATTCGGATGTTCAATTCATTTAACATCGGTTCAAGATGCTGGCACAACGGTGCGTATGAGCAATGTCAGTTGACAGACCAAGAAACTGACCCACCCCACCGGTTGAATTTGCTACCCATTTCCACCCCAAAATTCCTCTCCCGACTGTCATCCCAACGAAATCATTTGATGTTCCATTGCCCTTTCATGCGACTCTAAAAAAAACTTTGCCGGAATCGAAACATTTTCAATACATTTGATTAAACCGGGTCCGGGGCTGCTCCTCCCTCGGCCCTCGTCGGACTCCTCATCATTGCTGATGGCCATGCCATAAAACGTTTATCTCCCACACTTTGCTCTTTCACTCTGTATCTCTATCTTTCGTTTTGCCGCCTTCCCCCCACAACCCCCGCTCTGCCCAGAACCCAGCCCATCCGCTTTTATCGCAGTATCAATAAATTAATTTGAAAACTTTGTCGCTTCTATTTGATTCCCTTCCTTCTCTCCGGGTCCGGCGTTTTTCTTTTAATTTTTTTGTGCAAATTTTCGTCTGTTTCAAATTCGTTTCATCGTCGGTATCTTGTATCTATAAGTTAGCATCGGCATCGGCATCGGCATCGCTTTCTGTGCTGGCTCCGTGTAATTTGCTTTTCACCCTCTGCCTCCTTCCTTTTCTTCCCTTACTTTTTGGCCAACTCGAACTCGAACAGCAGATACAACTACAACTAGGACAACTAGGAGTTCAGTGCGATGGCAGTTTGCTCGACAGGCAGTTAACATGAACCACCACTCCCCCTTTTCCAGCTCCCCATTTCCCATTTTCCAACCCCTACCCTTACCCCTACCCTCACCCTCTCCATGTGTAAGTATTTTTTTGGCTATTGAATTGGTTTCATGCTCATGCATTTTATATGAAATTGTCTGCATGTCTGTCTGACTTTTTGCCCATCGTGTCACGCCCACTCCTGCCCCCAGCTCCTGCCCCCATCCCTACCCCAACCCCCTGCTTGTAATCTAACCCTGCAACACCAACCCCTGCCACAGTTGCAACATTCCGGCTCTGTTCTGTACTCTGGTGTGGAGTGCAAAAATTTACATCGCTTAATTCGTTAGCCGAGAAAATGTTTTTCGCCTGCAATTAGTGGACAACATTTGTTAGCCAAACACTTTTCGGGCTGGAAGGAGGCTCGGAGGAGGAGGCCACCGAAACTGGCAATAGGCAATGCAGGTAGCAGAAGTAGAGCTCTTATCTTTATTACAAAAAACGAAACGAGAAAAATGCCCAAAAATGTGGGCAGGGAAAACAGGTGAACGGAAAAAAAAAAACGAAAATCAAGAAAAGCAAAGAAAAACTAAGTATTCGAATAAGAAAGAACGAGGAGCAGGCAGGGGCGGGTAAGGGGAAGGGG
>JAJJHY010005742.1:1247290-1271818 GCA_021224005.1 Drosophila setifemur
GGCGATAAACTTTTACGGCAATTGTCGACGGCATTAGCGAGTGGAATGGAGGGGGCTGGATAGGAGGGGGCGTGTCCATGGGTGGAGTGTGTGGGTGGGTGGGGGGTTTTGCCTTTGTTATTTGGCCGATCGGCTGTTCAGGTGCAAACACACACATGCTCAACTACCAGGTGGCAGGTAGCGTTATACTGGCTTTCATTATGCTCCCTTGTTGACGCTTTTGATGTTTAATGCTTTAATTAAATGTTTCATTAGCACGCTCTGTGCGGGGGCGTGGCGCACGCCCACCCTTTGGATACTTGGATACTTGGATACTCCAGCAAGCCAACTGGCAACAAGGCAGAACATGCAATCGAGAAAGGTGGCAGGAATAATAACTTTAGCCCAGATAGTGGAAGTTTCGGATCTTGATTGCGCCCCGGTAATGTGGATTCATTGGATTGAGATATTTTGGAGCAATTACCTCTGGGGCCCACCCACTTAACATTTTAGTGCTTCGGAGAGAGGTTTTTTATTTGATACTCATTAAGATTAAGCCGGGTTTGCTTCATTATGTGCATTCAAAAGTTTGAGTTATGCTAGTTTTCTAGTTTATTAACATTAATTGAAACGGTTTTTTGATTCGTTTGGAAATGGTAATATTGGTTATTTTATTAGAGCTATAAATCCATAAACTTAAATACGTTTTGCTTAACGGTAATTCGAAATAATTAAGAATATAAAAATTTCAGATTTATTTTGCATTTTACTGGCAATTGCCATTACTTTTCATGGGCTAATTAGTCCGTGTTAATTTTGATGAGTATCAATAGCCGCTCAAATTTCGCAATTTGCCATGTCGATCCCAATCGGACCCAATTGGTTATGTATATATATATATCTATTTGCAATGGCTTACCCGCTCTTCGCTCTCCTCTCCCTCTCTCCCTCTCTCTCACTCTCCTCATTCTCTCTCCCTCCCTCCAGCGCCCATTCAAATTTCGAAAATTCAGTTGGTGCCCATTCACAATTCCAGCTGCGGGTTAGCTGGTTTTTCGGTTGCGGCATTTTTATGCTTTTTGATTCAGTTGTTGCTGTTAGCCGTTCGCCGTTCGCTGTTCGCTGGTTCAGTATCTGTTTCAGTGTCTGTTGGCTGTTTGCTGTAGCCATAAAAAATCCATTTTAGCCGGGCCAACACGCCAAACCAGTCGCTCGGTCAGAGTCGCCGAGTCTAGCATTTTGTTATAAATTCACGACTTCACGGCATCCGTGACCCTCTGGCCTGGCTCTCTCTGTCTGTCTCTCTCTAACTGCGATGCCCCGTCTCTTTCGACAGCAGGAGCGACCTTAGCCAAGGCTGAGATTGAAGAGATGACAAAGATGGCTGCAACATCCGGTTTCTGCATGTGTGAGTGTGGGTACAAGGGTGTGTGTGCATGTGGGAAATGCGAATTTTGAGACTGCGTCTCAGTTTCAGCTTTCAGTCTGAGTCTGAGTCTCAGTCTGAGTCTGAATCGGAGTCTAAGTCTGGGCTTGAGTCTGAATCTGAGTCTGAGCTGATAACTATGGCTCCCCTCCCACTGTATTTGCTGTCTGCATACTGTCTGCCAATCTACACTGCGAATAAAAGGTGCCTCTACTTAATGCTCAAGCTTAATTAAGTGAATATTTGAATTGCAACTAGAACTTAAGCTTACGAATGAAAACTAGATTTAATTTGAGTTCTTTTAACCGAAGTTTATAACTTTCAAGTTGAACAAGCTAAAGTATCTTTTGCTAGAACTGATCACTACTAAAACTGGATCTTTAATAACAATTTTAAATATATTTGGAGTATTTAAACCACTTTTTATAACTATATTTGTGAGGCTATATTTGCAATTTCTATAGCAACAAATTGGTACTTGAATTGATTCTATAAACTGTAGTTATTGCAAATGTTTGCTTTACCAAATTCTGGAAATTGGAATATTGTTACAGGCTTCTACTAAAGCATTATTCCCTTGCAAAATCTAGACTTGAACACACTTTTTATTCGAGTGTATGGGTGCGATGTCTGGGCTGGCGTTCGCATTTTGTAATTGCAACTGTGCGAGTAGTATATGGCGGCGATAGCTCTTGTTGCCGGATTGAGCGACTGAGGGAATGACGCATTGGCTCGCCTCTCAGATTTTTATTTGTTGTTCGAGTATTTCGGCTGATTGTTCACTTTTTCGCATTTCGCATTTCGTATTTCGTATTTTGTATCTCGCAGTTCGTTTCAGTTTCGTTGGGTTGTGTTTCGGATTTTCGCACTTATTTCGCTGGAGCACTGAATGTTACTGCTGTCTTGTCTTTGTTTAACATTTGCACCGTCGCCAGCGGTGCGAGTTGAGAGTTTGTGTGTGTGTTTGTTGCTGGGGGGCAGTGGGCGGAGGGCGGTGGGCGGTGAGAGTGGCGATGCGGAGATGGTGCAGATGCGGAGGAGAGAGAGCAGCAACCGGCACGGACGAGACGCGTTGCACGAATGAATGGAGTTGTTGAGAAAGCCAGCGAGCAAAGCTAGACGCACTCGAGGCTGACTCGCGAAAGCCGAAAGCCGAAGAGAGTCGAAAGCCGAACGAGGGGCCCGAACGAAGTGCCGGCAGAGGCCGCTCTCCCTCTCTCTCCGACCCGCTCTCGCGCTCTCTCTTCTGCTCAGGCGTGTAGGTCGTCTAGAGGCCGTTCGGCGAATGTTACCTTTCTCTTTGCCGAGACGCTCTCTCTCTTCGCTGCCTCGGCCGACTCTCTTTCGGCCACATTCTTGGGCCAAAACTGCAAATCAAAGTCGAGGTCGTTGTACGAGCGAAAGAATGTCGGCATGCCTCGCTGCCTCGGCCAACGTAGCAGCTGCTGCGCTGCCGCGGCCAGCGTCGCTGCCGCTGAATGATGTTTAATGCCTGGCCCGATCTGCCAACCCCCCGCCCCATCCCCCTCCAACAGTTTACCGCTGCTGCTGCTGCTGCTGCATTATGCTGCCATGTATCTGTCTCTTCATTTTCTGTGTGCGTGTGTTGGTGTGTGTGCGCTAGTATGCTAGTGTGTGTGTTTGTTTGCTCGGCATGCCTTAACTTGGCTTTCTTTTGAATAATGTTGCTTCATGCTTTCGCAGTCTTGGTCTTCATCTGTCTGCCGTACTCCCTTCTCCAACCCCTCCTCTCTGCACGCCCCTGTCATCGTCTAGGCAAAAATGCTGTTACTTTTTATGTGCAACCCTTCCGCCCCTGCCCCTGCCCGTGCCCCTGCCCCCTCCCGCTAGCANACGTAGCAGCTGCTGCGCTGCCGCGGCCAGCGTCGCTGCCGCTGAATGATGTTTAATGCCTGGCCCGATCTGCCACTCCCCCCGCCCCATCCCCCTCCAGCAGTTTACCGCTGCTGCTGCTGCTGCTGCATTATGCTGCCATGTATCTGTCTCTTCATTTTCTGTGTGCGTGTGTTGGTGTGTGTGCGCTAGTGTGTGTGTGTTTGTTTGCTCGGCATGCCTTAACTTGGCTTTCTTTTGAATAATGTTGCTTCATGCTTTCGCAGTCTTGGTCTTCATCTGTCTGCCGTACTCCCTTCTCCAACCCCTCCTCTCTGCACGCCCCTGTCATCGTCTAGGCAAAAATGCTGTTACTTTTTATGTGCAACCCTTCCGCCCCTGCCCCTGCCCGTGCCCCTGCCCCCTCCCGCTAGCAGGAATTCAGTTAGCCCGCTCGCTTTGCCCATTTTTACTACTTTTTGCTCCTACTTTATTTATATTTTTTGTGTTTTTTTCGTATTTTTTCGTATTTCGTACTTTGTTCGTATTTTTTTTTAATACATTTTCGGCTGGTTTCGGGGCCTCGACTCGCAGCTTTCGCGCGTTTGTAATAAAAACTCGTTATAAGTAGAAATTCTTTTCTTCTGGGCTAGTTCTTCCACCTGTCCCCCTGTCCCTTCTTACCAAAACCCGACCCTTTTCGGCCCGGCCCGCTTCAACACTCATCTATTTCCATTCTTTAAGCACTCTTTGCGGCCACTTTTCTTTATTATGATTTTTTCTTTCTGCTGCTGCTACTCCTTCCATTGCCACTGCCACTGCCACTCCCCCCGTCCCCCCCTTGGCCATGGCCATGGCAAATGTGAGAACCGCCTGTGGCCAAAAGACCGCAAAAAGAGGTAAGACCAAAGCCGGAGCCGGCTTAGGCCTTCAGAAGTTTTGGTTGACGCCCCCGATCCGATGTTATCTGCTGGCTCCAACAGCTTCCCGAAACCCTGCCCCTGCCTCGCCCCCCTACCCCGCCCCTCTGCCAGGCTTAACTCAATTATAGCTGCGTTTGCTGGCTAATTTGCTTATCAGCTACGAGGCAAACGGAATCGTCACATTCGACCGGCTGATAAGAAGAGACCCGCGGAGCAGATAAGATACTCGTGCGCTCACGTGTAAACCGGAATCGATGCGGAATTGGTTTCGGGTTCGGGTTCTCCTGCCAGGCCACCAAACTGCGAATTCATTCCGGCCACGGACTATTTAACATCATTTATCGTGAGCCGTAAACAAGGCCCAAAAGGGGGAAGGGACGGCGGAGGAGGCGGGGAGAAAGGTTTGGCTCAAAGCAGCTGAGACGCATGATTAGGCAGAAAGCGATTGGCAATGTTATTGACCATCAACCCATTTCAGATGGCTGGGAACGGGAACGGGCAGGAATTTGCATTGCCAACGGAATGGATTGGAAAGCGGGCGCCGGGAAAAGCGTGGTAAATGTGCTGATGAATCGGTTCGGTTAGATTGATGACTCGTTTATTGCATTTGGAAAGTGACTGGAGGAAATGGAGGCTGGATTGAGCAGGGGAAAAGGATCTACGTAGGTCACATCTCTCTCATTGGAGGAGGCTGGCTACCTGTTATATTCTATCAGAGGAGAAGACTACAGCCACTCACTATCTATTGTTATTTTCCCACTAGGCGTATACTTAATATATACTCCGACTATCTACCGCCGATCGCCTGCTCATTTCCTTTGCCACTTATCACTCGATGATTATAATGAATACGCACTCACCTGTCATTTCAGAGGAATTTCCAATCGCTTCTTGACATTGTTGACATTGTTTTTTTTGTTTGTTGTTTGGTTTGTGTTTCGTGGGGAGGCGGCGCGAGGTGTTAGGTGTAAAATGGTTTACGGCGAATTGATTAGGCCCGCAACAGAGTCGAGTTACACACGATTACACGAAATACGCAAATGCATTTTCAGTTTCCAATTCCGCTGGCTGATCACTTAGCCAGCTTTCCGCTGGCTTTGGCTTTGATTTTGAGTTCTGTATTTCTTAGTGGGTTTTGTTTTTTTTCAAGTTCTTCTTTTTGTGGCACAGCACCTGCGACCGTCGCGCTGGAGAGTCCCAGCTCGACTGGCGCTGCACTTTTTCCGGAGGGAGCCAGGAGCCCCAGTAACTTGGTTCTTAACTGTTTCTGCTTTGGTTCCGCTTCTGCTTCTGTTTCTGTTTCAGTCTCCTTTCTCGCTGACCCTGCCAGCCAGTCGACTCTCGACTCTCGCCGCCAACGCGAGCTGGGCAACCTCAGCTGGCGGACGTTGCCTGGCGACTGAATGCCAAATGCTCGGGGACTGGCCCAACGAGAACTGCTGTGAGCTCTCTGCCCCACCGACGCCGGCAGCGGCAGCAGCGCGGGTGCGAACGAGAGGCCCGCTGCGCCGCACTGCAGCAGCAGCGTTGGGTTGGGGAGGGGGGAGGGGGCTGGTCGGTCGGTCGGGCCAGACAACGAGTGCATTGGCATAGTAAACTCTTGCACGAGGCGCCAGCCTCTCGCTCGCTCTCGCGCTCGCTCCCCTTCTCGCTCCCTCTCCCTGGCGCTCGCTCTGCCGCCGCGATGCCGTTAGATGCGCACTTGACGTCTGGCGTCGCAACAAGTCGGCAGCAGCGCCGCCAGCCGAGGCAGCGGCCGCAGCAGAGCAGCCCCATCGGCTGTCTGTCTCGCAATCGCTTCGCTTCGCTCCGCTTCGTTTCGTTTCGCACAAAGGAAATCCCCGAACCCGAACTCGAGCCCGAAGCGACCGCCACCCGAACTCCTCCAGAGCCGAACTTGCACGAGTCCACCCGAAGGCAAGTGGCGCCAGCGAAGTTTTTTTTTGGTTTTTTTTTCGATTTATCTGAAGTAACTTTTGGGAAGTAATAGCTACAAGAAGCACGGATACGGAATTCTGGAAAATTCAAATGAAAAGAAGGCCGAAGACTCATTTACAGATATCTAGGCAAAAGAGTGGAATGGATATTAAATAGAATAACGGCAAATAGGGATAAAGAAGAAGTGTATCTATGGAGATACAATTTGGATCTGAAAGATATGCATTTTAATTAATTTATATAGTACTCATATATGTACATTTTAAAAAGTAATACATTTTACTATTAGTTGATAGAGCAGGAGTCTTAAATTTCTGTTACACTTTTAAAGTAGTTAAGTAAATACATAAATTATATTTTTATTATTGTAAAAGATTACTAAAACATAAAGATTTTATAAAAGGGACAAGTAGTAGTAGATATACTTCTGTTGAGGAAAGAGAGTTTACAATACCGAACCCCCAGAACCAGAAGTTAGAGCAGTTGTAAGCCGCTCGGCTATAGATTACAATGCAATACTTAGTCCGAGAAGCGGATGGAAACCCAGTTGGGCGGGGATGCGCGGGGGAGGTGGGATCAAGAGGACAGAACCTGGCCGGAGAGCCTCGCGGATGCCTCGAATTTAGCCGGCATTTTGCAGTGCATCCGCTCGGCAATCGGCTAACAGCCCAGCTCAGGGTGGATTCAATGCTCTCGGCTCTCTCACCCAACCAAACATACAAAAAAAAATAAAACAAAGGCAGGAAAGAGAGAAATCCAGCTAAAAGAGCGCAGGACTTAAGAGAGCTCCAACGGTGGGGCAGGTCAGGTCAAAGGGAGAAACGCCAGCTGACGGACGCCTCCAGCAGGCGGAACGCGGAAGCGGCTCCCAGAACGGGGCAAGAACGGACACTCGTTATTAGATTCATCTTGTTTAGCGCTTAAGCAGCTTGGAGCCGGGCTTGCAGCTGGGGGCAATCCCCAACTGACCGTAAACTCCTCTCAGCTGGCCCAGCTCCTGCTCCTGCCTCTGTTCCTACCCCTGCTGCTCCTGCTGCTCCTGCTGGCCACTTTGCTCATCATTATGCTGGCATAATTTTTATGCCCGGCATCTGCAACGTTTCATTAGAATGATTATTAGCACATCTTGAGCTGGGTACGAGTGCACTTTTCTTTGCAAATTTTTAGTTGGAAATCTCGCTGGGGGTATGGAGCAGGTGCTGGTGCAGGAGGTGCAGGGAGGGCAAGGGAAACATCTAATTAGAGGCATCCTCAAGCTGACGCCTGATTAGGTCCGAGGGTCCACCAATTTGCATTGTCCGCCGGCGGCTTTAATGCCATTCGGTGTTCGGTTTCGTGTTTAAGGCCAACTCCATTCCTGGCCACACGCGAGACGACAGCAATTAAATTATCAAACAATTTCCCAACTGCAGAATTATTATTAAATTTTGTTGCCAGACTCGCACACACACACACTCGCACACACACTCGCACACTAAATACTTATTGGCATGAATATATATGTATGTAAATGTCCAGATTTGCATGTGCGGGGATCCCGCGCCCTCGGAGGACATTCTGCACACATGTCGCCTATTAACCGCGTACAATTTTCATATGCAAAATTGGCAAAATTTTCGATATGGCCAGAAATATGCAGCCAGAAATAGCAGGCACAGAGGTGAGCGACTAACATAGACAGTCGCCAGTCGCTGCAAGGAAGCCGGCGGCAGGGAAGGATAATTTCATTAGATCCTGGCCAAAATATATATTGAAAGAGACCGCATTTGTGTTTTTGTATATATAGTGGTAACAAAGGATCTTAAATGGAATTAGGGTTACTAGCCACATTTTAATGATATTGTTAAGTGACACCCCCCTTTGTTGGTGTTGGCCAATTAAATTAGGGATACTTGCGGACCTTATTGGCAGGCTTCACTGTCCTTTGACTGTGTGGGATTTTTGCATTCCGCAGCGCTCCCTCCGCAAAGTTTCAAACTGCATTTTAGGCATTTTGTCGCTAAATTGAGTTCCGGTTTTAGATGGCTTTTGTGTGGGTTTCGCTCCAGCCTCCCCCAAATCCCCCAATCCCACAATCCCTGCGATCCTTTTTTGGTCCTGCTGTGAGCAGTGGACACCGAGTGTGTGTGTGTGTGTTGCTCCTTTTTTTGTTGCACATTTTTTTGCGTGTGTGTTTATTTTATGGCCGTCGCAGTTTGTTTTACAAATATTTTTATCCCGGCTAAATAAATTCGCATAAAATTTGCGGGCCGCGCGCAGCGACGGAGAATTGCCTTGTAATTACAGCAGAATGCAGAATGTAGAATGCAGAACGCAGAAAGCTGCCAAATGGCCAAAAATAGCTGGGAGCAGTTACCAAGGACTGGGCTGGGCAGCAGCAGCAGCGGCAGTAACAAGAAGTTGGCAGCAATTAGCGATGGACGCAAATAAATTATTTACAAATTTCTGCGTTCGCCATAAACAATCCATAATGCAGTGATGGGGCATGGTGAATGGTTGCATGCTGCATGGTGGCAGGGGCTTATGCCATATATATTTATATTCAAATGATTTCGAATGGGTGAAGAAAATCGGAGAGCGGAAAAGCAGCGGAAAAGTGGCAAATTATGGCAGTAGCCACGAGAGCTTTAATTAAACATTAAAACGATGCTAATCAGCGATCCCAGGGCAATTGCAATTCAAACTAAAAGCCTGCATTAAAGCGGGCCAAGGGAAAAGGGCAGCTGGCAGCTGGCAGCGATTGGGATTGGGATTGGAATCGGTTTGCAATGGCCATTAGATGGCCACCAGCAGCTGGGCTGGTCGCAAAAAATTCACCAACAGCAGCGGCAAAAAAGGCGAATATATATGCGGAAAATATTCAAATGCATCTAAATAAATATGAGCATTTTATAATTTTATACATGCAGATAGGCAGGACGAAAAATCATTGTTCTCTCTGCTCCCTGCCCTGCGTGGAATATTGAAAAGGATTAACTTTGATCAGAAATGGCACTGGGAGCAGCGTCACCGGACAGGGCACAAATTAAGCTAATTGCGCGCCAGATATGCAAACACATCCCTCCTAGCTCCCACTCCCTACCCAATCCCAGATCCGATCCAGGGGTGTCGCAAGTAGGTGAAGAGGTCAGGGGGCATTAATAGTCGCATTTGCATAAAGGCCCCTCGCACTCGCATTCGCACCGAGTCCTGCAGATGGATGCACTCATTGTCAGTCTCTCCGGGCCATGGGCTCACTTCATCCCGATGATGAAATGTCCTGTCAAACTGACAGCCAACAAAAATCCATCTGTCGAACTGTGAGTGCCGAGTGCCAAGTGCCGAGTGCCCAGTTCCCAGTTCCGACTGCAGAATGCCTAAAGCTATACACCAGACAATATCTGAATATCTGTCCTGATTGACAGCCCCAGTCAATCGAGGGGTCCTTGTGAATTATGCACAAATGCAGCCGCAATTGCCGAGCCTCTCGCAGGATATACAGGAGTCGTTACTCACCGGGAAAAGTCTGGTATGAAGAAGTCAACCTATTATTCACAGCTAAACTGGTAAACTTTTACTACCAGACACAGAGATTTTTGCCAGAAGAAGCTCCTGCAAGGTGCAATAAATTCAACGCTTAAAGCTACTGGAATCCGGCTAATTGATTTGATTTTCCCCACTCGAACTTAGCCAGAGTCAAGCTGGCAAAAAGGGTGAAAGTTTTGGTTTGGTTTGCTCGCGGCGGGACTCAATTAGTTCAAGGTGGCAGCTGAGTGAAAACTTTTAAGCTGCCACATTAAATGAAGTGTGGCATGGCAATGTGGGTCCACACAAAAGATACGCAACTTCTGCCTGTGATTCTGGTTCTAGCTCTGGCTCCTCCCGAAACTGGCTAATTGGAAAAGCCAGTGCCGCGTGCAACTTGACGTATACTTAATCTCTTTGACACACACTCCGGGGTGTCAGGAGATCTCCAATGGGTTAGCAGACAAGCCCTCGGAACTTGACACACTCTCCACTGGCCGGGGCAAGATGCAAAGCAAATATAAACAAATCAGCGGCCAACGAGTAGAGTCAGCAAAAATGGCAACACCAAAGCGAGCCGAAGGGATAACGATAGATGGCCAACAGAGTGGGTTGACCAGGGTTTTGGCTTGGGGTTCGGGTTTGGGTTGGGGGTTCGGTGGGGTTACTTTAAAAACTTGCACATCAGCAGAAACCTGCAGCAGCTGCCACAGCACACAAAACATATGGAAATTAAATTTCTTCCGCCCCAAAAGGAAACAAGACCAAAACGGAAAAACGCCAGATTTTTGTTGCAGCATTTTTGGCGCAGCCTGAACGAACGGTATCTCTCGTCGGTGGTTCGGTGGCTCAGTGGGTGGGTGGTTCGGTGGGTGGTTCGGTGGTTGTGTGGCTCCAAGTGTGGGTTTTTAGAAAATGAAACTTTGCACTGCCATCGCAGAGCATCGCTTCGCATCGCATCGCATCGAGAGCTATGCCCCAAAACCTCGAAAAACAAGCCCTGAGAGCCCTGAAAGCCGAAAGCCGAATGCCGAGAACTGAGAACTGAGAACGCTGCCCACACAACTGCGGCTGCGAAAGCACTTAATCATCTTAAACCGTTGTTTGCACGGTTTGCCGCAGACGTGGATGCCACAGCCCTTCCCTTGCCACATGCCACGCCCCCACAGGCAGGCACACTTCCAGGTCCGCTACACGTGTTTTCATATGCTGCGTCGCACGCAAAACAAAAACAAAACTCTAAAAAAGGTAAAACAAAAAAAAAACAGGGAAGTGGCTTGTCACTCGAATTGCAACGATCGGGGAATACCCTGCCAAGGGTTTAATTTGTATATATATATATGCATTAAAGTATCATTTAAAATAAAGATTTTCAACCTTTCTTTGCAGCCTTCATGTCACTGTTATTATTATTACTATTATTGTATTCCCCAAGCTCACTCAACAGTTAGTGTTTTTTTAGATCACAAAATGGTTACCAGAAAATGTCTATATCCTTTAATTAATGACTACAAGTTGGTATTATAGTATTTGTGAGTTATCCTTAAAAATTCGTATACCCAACCCAAAATAATATCCCCATTAAATTAAACATTATTATTATTATATAATGGTTATCAGAAGATGCTAACATCCTTCAATTAATATACGATAAATTGGCATTGTAGTATTTGTGTGAAATCGTTATATATTCCTATACCCTCATTCAGGGGATATTGAATTAGACTATAACTATTACCCACAACAATATCCCCATTAAATAATAATAACTTCTTTGTGATGTTACATATCCCTTGCCAAAGTATCTCTACCCTTCCGCCCACGTCACCAGGTAGAAACCGAGAAGAGTTAGGCCAACAAAACGGATATAAAGCATCCATTCTCCCCTCCCCGTCCCTCCTCCCTTAGCCAGTCAACTTGTACTGTATCTGCTGCCACCTCGGCGGTATCCCCAGACCCCAAACCCAACCCAAACCCATCCCAAATCCACCCAAAACATCCCCCGCCACCGCATTGACCAGTTGCGCAGCAAACTAAACACGTGGTAGCACCTGTCCAACCAAGTTTCATATCCAACAAAACCCCCCTCCTGCCTCTCAGACCCCGCCCCTGCCCCCTGGTGACCACATTTCATACAGTTTCCAAAGCTAAACCGCATTTAGCGCGCGTTTAGTGGTCGCCATTCTGTTTGCCATCGTTGCGCGTTGCTGCCCAGATTTATGCAATGGAAATATGCCACTGTCTAAAGTTTCAAGTGCCATTCAGGTCCTGTTACCGCTCCCTATCCCTACCCCCATCCCTATCCCTAACCCCAACCCCCTGAAAAGTCCCACTCCCACACTTGTGTTGGGTAAACAGTGAGGCTGTGTTTCCTGCCACGGAGAACTTCGCTCGGGTTTTTGGTAATTAAAAAAATTTCTGCTTATATGCAAATCAATTAGGGTGAAGGAAAGATGGGTTGGGATTTCCGGAGCCACAGCTAAAGGCTCTCAAAAGCAATATAGGGCTGTTGTTGTTGTAGATGCTGCTGCTGCTGTTGTCGCTCCACTAATTTGCATCTCTGGCAACATTTGGTGGCACGGCCACAAAGGCTCGAAATTGAAAGGCATATATGCAATCCTGAGAAGGCTGATATGAGTTCCAAGTTCCAGACTGATTTGCTATACAATTTTGAATCATCTAGAGTGCAGAGAGAAAATAGGGTAATGAGAATTTCCAGAACCGAACTTTAACTTTAAATTTATTTAATAAATCTCCGAGTATCCCTTAAATCTTCCCCCATTTACAGATTCCCCGAACTGTTGTATATATTATTATTGCTTAAAATATTATTTGGATTCCCCTTTAGACCAAAAAAACAAAAAACACAAACGACTCCCCATTGATGACTGATTTTGGTAATATTTTTTCGCCTGTGTGTTCTGGGAAAAAGGGAAAATTGCGGGCCTCATTTGATTGCCGGGAGCAGCAACAGTTTGCTCTGCACTGCGACCGTGTCCTGTGGCCAAAATGGATGGAAACGAGAGCGAGAGAGGGAGGGGGCGGTGGCAGGATGCTTTGCATATTGTGTACTTAACTTGTTTGACTGCCGCAGGGGCAGAGATGACTAGGAGGGGCCAAGCAGAAAACAGCGCCAGCAACAAGCGAAGTTGTCCCTCTGCCTCTGCCTCTTCCTCTGCCTCTGAGTGTTCCTCTTTCTCACACGACGACTCACAACTCTTTGAAGCCAAAGGGCAGAAACTTGCCTCAGCTCCTCAGCTTTTCCTCACCCACCACCCACCACTCCCCCGAATTTTCCTCCGCCTCAACGAGCGCAGGCAGCTCGCATTTCAACGGCAAGAAAACAACTAAAAGTCAAATAAACAATTCAACTTTGCGCTGTCAACGGGAGAATGCAGCGACGGGGCACGGGGCAGGGACGTGGCTGAAGAGGGGTTAAGTTGGGAAGGGGGGAATACAGAGGCAGTGGCACTAGCAGTGGCAGGCGCAGCAACATCATCATCGCTCATAATAATACAAGGAGCCGGCGAAGGAGCTGCCGAGGAAGCCTTCCACCATAGTTTCTTATTTCGTTGCTTTGCATCTTTTATTTGTTGTGCTGCCATCGCTCTCTTTTCAGCTTTTCCACTCGCTTTTCCGCTCGCTTTTCCCCCCCAGTTTTCCTCCGGAGTGTTCCTTCTTCGCAAAAGGTTACAACTCTTGACTTTAATTGTTAACAAGTGACTGCTGCGAGCTTAAATTATTGGGGGAAGGACTACCCGCCCGCACAGGACACCTATGAAAAATGATGAGCTAATATTTCAAATTCTCACCTCTCGCCGCCAGACATATTTCCTGGTTAAGCAGGTTGCCGGGATACTAGGATACTAGGATGCCCCGTCTCAAGATGATGACAAATGCCCCGATCTTGATTAGGGGAACATTAAGAGACAGGAACACACGCGGGAATGCGCTCATAACTCATCATCATCAGCTGGCCGACGGTGCGTATACGTAACAATTACCCAGGGGACTGGGAGAGCAGGTGAGCAGGAGAGCAGCAGCAGAGCAGGTGAGCAAAAGAAAAAGGAGCAAAAATAATTAATAGTTCCTGCCGAGCGGCAGCCGTTCTCCTTGGCCGTGTGAGCTGAATGAATCATGAATGGAATGGAATGCAAATTGAAGTGGCCAACTCCGGAGCTGGCCAATTGAGATGTGCTGTGCCCAGCTCTGCCCAGCTCTGCTCTGCGCTGCGCTGCTTGAGATAAAAAAGCAGAGTCCGCAATCGAAGCGAGTCGCATTTGAAATTCAATGAATTTCCTACCCGGACCAGACCCAGACCCAACACCAGAGGATGAATGCCCGAAAACGACAGGAGGAGGATGGGTTTGGGGTACCCAGTGGCAAGAGGCAAGCGGCAAGAGGCAAGGCGTGGCCTGACAGGAGACACGGTCCTGTCAATTGGACGCCACTTGAAGGATCCCGGAGCTGGAGCCGGTCGAGTCGGAGGTGCTGCCACTCTCTGCATTATGGATGACTTGGCCGGCAAACGGCGCCCCGTCCGGATTCAATTTGTGACAAGTCGGGTGAGCAATGTCCCCGGCAAGTGCCATAAATTGTGCAGCATCCGAATGTCCGAATCCGAGTGTCCGACTGTCCGAGTGTCCGATCCGAGCTGCACTCGCTAATTATCAAGAGTGCCCGACGACGATGGAACGCATTAAAAATGTGCAACTTGCACTCGTAACTCATGTGGAGCTCCTTTTATTTATGGCCCCGGGGGATTATTAAGGACAATTAAAGGAGGCAAAATCGGAAGACGACTCCAGCTTGCTTACAAATGCAAATCCGCTTTAAATTTTAACACCAATCCAGCATCCAACAACCAGTGTCCAATGTCCAGTGTCCAACTTCTAGTCCCAATTCCAAGCCAATAAACAAATTGGCCCCTGGGCATTGGCAGCTCAACAGGACGACGGGCCTACGCAATAACAATTAGGAAAAGCTGCAAATACAGTTTTCCGACTCGGCTGGGAAAACTCCGCAAGGATCAACTTGCAACAAGCGGCAACAAATCGAAATTAATTTGGAAACTCTCTCGCTCCGGCAGCAAGCCTTCGTTCTCCGGCATCTTCAGACACCGTTCCCCCGGGGAGCCGGCAAAAGTTGCTGGAGGAAGTGTGTCCATTGGACAGGACAAGTTGTCAAGTTGGCCAATTAATAAATCAATTTGTTTCCTCGTATTTAATTTTGCATTTATTGGCCGGAGACAAACAGTTGGCCCTGCGATCCTGCGACAGCAAAAAATCAACAGCTGGGGGAAAATCCCTGCCCTGCACACTTACAGATACAGATACAGTTGCAGATACAGTTGCAGATGCAGATACAGATAATGCGTATCGAAGAGGACCATAAACGAAATCGAATACTGAATGAAAAAGCAATGTGTCAGAGATGCACTCCGATGCCACCGAGTCTTTAATTCTATATACATATATAACAATTAATATAGTCCCACAATTCCTTCAAAGTGAGCCATAAAAGGGAGGCAGTTGGTCATCCAACTGAACAATCTGCCCCTCACCATCTCGTCCGTGCCGGGTCACAGCCATCTGGATCCACACGATGTGACTCACAACATCCGTCATGACGCTGAGGTGGTGGCACTGGGCATTGGTGAAACTAGCGATTCCCAGCTGGACATAGCGAAGAGTGTTCTGGTAGAGGAGCTGCCTGCCCATCGGACCGCCGGAGTCGCCGTTGCAGGTGTTGCTGTCGTTGTTGCCCACGCAGATCTGATTCCTGGCCAGCGTCCTGCTGAACATCTTGGAACACTCGTCGCGATCCCTGCGCTTGATGTCCAGGGTCTGGAGGATGCGGCTCGAGAAACCGTGGGCGGAGGTCCTGCCCCAGCCGGTGGTAGTGAACCAGGTGAGTGACTCCACCGGCTCCAGCATTTGTGGGTTCAACAAGATGCAAGCGGGACGGATGTGGACTGGGGAGTAATGAAGACTTCATGGATGAGGAAACCACTCGGACTACTACTCCGGACTACACCCACCTTTGTACTCCACCCTTCTCTCCGTTCGGAACATGCCTATGTCATTGAAGTGCTCCTCCTGGTCGTACTGGCGGTTCCTAACGGCCAGATCAATGGGATACTCCTCGGGACACCGTTCGCCCCGGCAGTCCTTGGCCTTGATGTCCCTGTTGAACTCGCCCAGACGAGCCATCCTAGAAATGGGAACTGATAACTGATATTTTGTGGCTTAAACTGACAGCAACTTACAGCACAATATCCGAGGTAATGCAGTGGGCAGCTGTTAAAATCCACCCTGAAATCGAAGATAACTCTTTATATCGGGAAATCGGAATATTGTATAATATATAGTGAGAGAACCCACAGTGACTGATCAGCGATCCGGCACAGACGAAATGGGTGGCCGTGTGGAGGTAGGCCATCCAGGGACTGGACTCCATCTCCGCATTCCTCCCATTGATTATTTTCAACTGCATCGGAGACAGTCCGCAGTCGGGCTCCAGGAAAAGAGCCAGAGCTTGGCCAGCAATCAATGCGATTGGGAACAGGAACAGAGCGGACTTCATTCCGGGTCGAGGAATCTTTTCTTACTGATTGTGAGTGCAAAGAAAAGCACAGCTCAAAGAGGGGCTCATCAATTATAGTCGCATTTTTTTTATGATTCACATGATTTATGTAGTATTCTGAATAAATAGTAATAACAAATAATACTTAATAAAGTAAAATTCTTTTCCAATTATCTGACTTAACACAGCTCAAAGAGGAGCTTATCAATTATAGTCGCATTTTTTTTTATGAAATATACTCATATTTTGAATTATTTATGTAGTATTATTCAGAAATAATTTGAAACCTGTGTTTATTATTGATTTTCTTGGAACTCGCATGCAAAAAATTCGGAATAAATAATAATAATAATAAATAATCCATAATAAAGTTATATGAATGTGTAGGTAAAAATAGTTTTCCAATCCGTTCTTATTCTCTGA
The DNA here is from genome assembly GCA_021224005.1 of Drosophila setifemur. Lineage (NCBI taxonomy): Eukaryota > Metazoa > Arthropoda > Insecta > Diptera > Drosophilidae > Drosophila > Drosophila setifemur. Next base: position 1,263,902 of record JAJJHY010005742.1, read on the forward strand.
TTTAATTTTCCCCCGAGTTCCGCAATGCCAATCTCCAGCTTAGCTGAAGAAGCAGGAAATTCAATTTGGAAATCAAAGCTAAGACTCGGACTAAGTCGGTGTTGGGTTAAGTGGAGAGTGGTGAGTGGAGAGAGGGTGGGCAGGGGGTTGCGGTTGTGGTAATCATGCAAGACACGCTCGACTCGTGGAGCAACCGCAAATACATAAATCATGCGGCTATTTTAAGACCCCCGAAAATAGAGAAAAGCTGGAAGGAGAAGGAGAGAGAGGAGGAGAAGCAGAGGGAGATGGAGATGAACAGTTACGGTTAGTTCAGGTTCAGGTAAATGAACTAAAAGTGCGAAGCGGCGCGTGCAGAGCGGTAACAAACAGCAACAACAACAACAAAAAGCTCTGCGATCGTTGAGCGAAATGAGATTGCCACACTTTCGGTGAGCGCGAAAGAGTGGTAGAGAGGAGAAAGGAGAGAGGGGAAAGGGAGGAGGAGGTGTGCAAGAGAGAGATACGGGGTAATCACCACATTTGAATGAACAGCGAGCAGCGCCGCTGACTGCACACACAGACACACACACACACTCATTCATTCATTCCCGCAAACAAACAAAAAAGAAAACCAAATAATATAAATAAAAAGCAACCGAAAAAAAACAACGTTAAACAGCTGACAAAGCCGGCGTCGACGCCTACGGCGAAGGCGATTATGCAATCGCAAAAAAAAAACACACCGTTGAACGGTAAAAGCGCTCTGCCCACTGGCCAGCTGAAGCAGCGCATCAGCAGAGCCAGCGGCAGCGCTGCAGCAGAGAGGCCGGCGAGCCCATGAAGCGTGAATGAAGAAGAATAAGAAGTCTGGAGGCAACTGCATCATTAAAGCACTAATCCCTCGGATCTGAGGAGTGTATCTACACTCTAAAAGTGATCGATAATTATCGGTAATTATCGGTAATAGTCCAGCATTTAGTAGCAATCGAATTTAATGTCTTAATCCGAAGATATTCTTGAAATGTTCTAAATGCTAGATTTATGTTTTCTTTTATTGGGAATTCTTAATGTTTGACGTTCTTGGTTTTATAATTCCAAACTGGTTAATCAGGCATTTAATTTTAATTATCAAAAACTTAAACTAATTTTAAGGATTTCATTTATAAATATCTTTTTACTCTCCTGGAAATCAGAATACAAGGTACTGCTATAGTTCTAAATCTAATTAATTTTTGATAGCTAAATTCCTCTTGTTCACACTGGGAATATAGATTGTAGTGTTCCAGGCTGTTGCCAAGTTCTAAACTTTCTGCCTTCACTTCCTTGGGGGCTCAGTTGGCTTGTCTAGTTTTTTATTCCGCTTCTAGCCGCACGTCTGCTGCTTCTGCTTCTTCTGCTGCCGCGCTGGCTGCACAAGTTGGCCAACAGAGTCGCCATCGCCGGCGTCGTCGCCGGTGGAATGTGGAGAAAGTAGGCCGCGATCGTCTAGGCGCTGGCAGAGATCGCTGACTCTGGCTCTGGCTGTGGCTCTTAGCTGTGGCTCCAGCTCCAGCTCCATCTCCATCTTTAGCTCCGGCTGAATCTCCAGTCTGAGAGCCTCTGCCCGTCGCGTGCAGGCAGCATTCCATGTTGGAGTTGTAGCTGCAGCCCGAGCTGGTGCTGAATCCCAAGCTGCAGCTAACACTAACAGTTAGCCGCCAACCGTTGCAGTTCCGTTTGCAGCAAGCGGATTTCTGAGCCACGCTAATTGGTCTCAATCTGTCTGGGCGAAGTGGCGAACAGGCGAAAGGGGAGAGGGGGGTGAGGTGCAGGAGGGGGGCGGGCAAGGCTGTTGCACGTTCGAGTTATTAGCACAACATTGTTGGAGCCAGTCGGCCATGGAGCTAATGCACTGCCATTAGTTGGCCTCCTAAATGGGCGGCAGACAAATGGGGGAAAGGGAGTCCTCCTCATATAGGGAGGTAGAGGATAAAAATATCGTTAAAAAATCATAAAAATATTAATTAAAATGTTAATTAATAATTAATGTTAGCCTAAAAGAAAGTCAAAGTCATTAAGTGCTGCAAAATTTACATATATTACCTACTTTACTTCATCTTTTTAATGCATTGTAAGTCTAGTCATAATTTTAATTAATAAGTAATGATTGAATATTTCCCAAATATTTTAAGATGCAAAATTAGAAATCAGCTAAATCTCTATCTCCGATCGGAAATTGGATATGCGCAGCGGATTTGGCTTGGAGCGGATTCCTGACCTATGCAAAGTTCATAATAAAGCCCACGACGAGGTACTCAATGAGGGGCCCCAGATGAGTTCTGTATTCATTGCCAAGCGAACCGCCAGCTGCTGTTTGCTGCGTAGTATCTGGAAGCCCCTTCTGCCCCTTCCCCCACCCTCCTCCCCACGTATCTGAAAGATCCAGATAGATAGACGGACAAAGTACTTAAAGATTTCAACTGCTCGCGAGTGTGCGAATGTTAATGGTTAAGTGCGCGCGTGTGGGTAAACCAATTGAGCAAATATAGAGATTTGCGGTTCGGAGAAAGAGAGCGGAGAGCGGAGAGAGCGGGGGAGAGGGGATGTGCTCTGCTCTGCTGTGTGTACATATCGGTGGCAATTAAACAAAAACTTTTCTTTATCGCATTTATGGAATTTCCAGCGAACCGGAAGTTCGTTTACCTTTCGAAAGTTGCCTCACACTATTCCGGGCAGCAGTAGAGAGAGAGAGAGAGTGCGATCGTTAAGAGAGAGATCCCGCTTAACCAAGCTATCGGGTATCCACTCTTCACTTTACTCTCTTCCTCTCTCTCTCTCTCTCTCTCTTCGGGCAACCACAAACGAACTTGACACACTGACGCAGATTTCTGCTCTCAGATAGGTGAGCGAGGGGAGTGAGGGGGTTGTGTGATCTTCTCGCTAACTGTTTAGCGAAATGCCTGCGCTGCAGTGGCTGCGCAGTCGACGTAGGCAGAGCAGAAGCAGCAGCAGCAGCAGAGCTTTCTGTGTGCCGTTTGATTTATTTGCCGTTTGCACTTGAATTTCTGTTCTCACCGGCGCTCTTTGCTCTACCTGGCGCCTCTCTCTCTCTATCGGTATCTCTCTTTTAGTCGCTGTCTGCAACTTGTTTAACTGCACTTGTCTGCTGCCGCGAATTACAGTTAAGCATGGCCGTTAAGCGTCTGATCCTACACTTGCAAAAAGTGGTAATAATTAAAAAAAGAAAAGAAAATGTTTACATAAATGAATCATAAGTTTCATGGATGTTGTTGTACATATAGTACATAAATAAGATTTTAAACAAAAATATTTGTAAACTATAACTAAATGTTCAAAAGAAAAATTGTATTTGTGTTACATTTTCCTTAGTACCCCTCACTAGAGTGTTCTATAGCCTTAACAACTAGTTTAAGTGACAGTCTTGTTTCTCTCCTCGCCCCCCTTCGCCCATCTAAAATTAACGCCTTTTGACCACAATTGGTATTCCCGTCGAGTTCTTGTTACGTACTGGCTGGCACATACACACATACTAGTACACACATACATATAAAGCGGAGTACTGTAGATGGGGAAAATCTCTTTTAAGCCTCTGCTCAATCCTCTCGATATCCACTGGGTGAAAAATAAAGGAGGCGAGCCATTTTCCAGCGCTGCTGCCAGCGCACAATAACTGGCCACCATAATTTACAGTTTTTAATGACAACATTTACCACAGCATACTTCACGGTGCCGTTGGCCACCCACAAAAGGACGTGCGTGCCCCCTCTTTACTCCGCCCCTGCTTGCATCCCTTGCTCTCCTCCTTCTTTGCCCCTGTCGTTGGACACATTGGTGTGTTAATTAAATGTCATACGTGAGAAAATTGGCGCCATATTGGATTTTATCTGCGGCCGGGCAGGGACAGTGGCAGGGACAGCGGGTTCCGGGGGCACGGAGGAGAGAGAGAGAGAGAGAGAGCGGGGGGCAGGAACTTTTGCATGCGGCCAACTGCAAGTGGAACCGCGCTTATCTGGCTTTGGCTTTTGGCAAATTAATGAGCCACCTTCTCTGGCTCTGCCGGGCGGGAAATTTTTCGGTGGCCAGCCGAATTTTTTGGGCCACCCACCCAGAAAGGAGAACCCAAAGCCAGATCCCTGGCCCGGACCCGGACCCGGACCCGGGCCAGAACCCCTTCAATTTGCTCCGCGTCGACTCCTGTTTTGGTAGTGTTCCGTTCGCTTTGCGCCTTGTGGCCGGGCCAACCAACTTATAAGTAAAACATGTAATTTCAATTTTGTGGCTCTTGTTCTTGCACCCGATTGTTGCAGTTGTTGTTGTTGCAGCACATCACGTATGCAGCGCAGGTTTTTTCGCCCTTTTTGTGGCAAGGGCCGAAGGGCGAGGGGCGAACAACGAACAACGAACGTCGACAACAAAATTGAAGTTGATAATAATGCAGTGCGATTTCTTTTGCGGCTCTCCCGCTCATGATGTAAGCAAACAGTGGGGGCGGGACGGGGCAGTGGGCGATGGGCGGTGGGCTCGGCAGGAAGGGGGCGTGGCAGCGTTGGCGGCTGCAGTTCATATGTCAAATTTTTGGCACATGTCCAACACACAGGGCAAACAACAAGAACAACAACAACAAGGAGAAGGATGAAAAACTGTGCGGCAGACTCGTAAAAATCAACGAGCAGTTCTAGCGAGGGGAGGGTGAGGAATTCTTAGTGAGTGTTGGAAAACGACGGCACTTAGAGACAGCCAACAGCCAACAGCCAAAAGAGGAGGCATAACTAAACAAAAACAGAAAAACAGAAAAAGAGGAGCAAATGGACAAACCAGATAGATAGATACCCCTCAGCCGCCTATTTGCTTTGGTTTTGGTTCTGGCTTTGGCGTTGGCTTTGGCTTGGCTTTAGCTTTTTGGTGATGCAACGGAAGCGGATGTTCGTATTTGCACTTTTGCATTTTCGCTAAATGCGCAATTTTGTTATGCGCCACTGGCTAACGGGCCACGCCCACCTGACCGCCCACACACACACACACAAACACACACCCATATTTATCCCCGCCCACTTTGTTTTACCTCTGCCCATATCTCATTCTCATTCTCTTCTCTTACGTCTTTTTTTTTCCACTGTGTTTTTTGGACACTTTGGCATATGCGGCGTATGTGTAATATTTTTGGGGATTTCCGAGAGGCGAAGGAAGGAAGGAAGGTCTGTTTTTTGTCAGTTTGCTGTTGGATTTCAAGTATTTTTCTAATTAGTTGAAAGCCTAAAGCCAACTGCATGACGGAACGACTGACTGAATGACTGAATGAATGAATGACTGAATGACTGCCGTTTGTCATAAGTTTTTATCGAGATGTCGACGAGGATGCCGATGCCGATGATGATGATGATGATGCAAGTCTTTAGGCTAATGAACGAGCTCGGCAAATGGCAAAAGGCAGGAGCAGGCAGGAGCAGGAGCAGGCAACGGCAAGGATAAAAAGAAAATTGAGACAAAGGGCCCAAGTTGTGCCATCCTCCGTCCTCCTATAATCAAATTGCATTTTGTGCAATCAACGCATCGAGAAGCGGAAGGACGGAAGGACGAGGGGGAGGGCCCTCCCCCCGAAAGGACCAAAAAACAGAGGCTGTGAGAATATGACAAAAATTTAAAATGAAATACAAACGTTCTGGCTGAATGGCTTGGACATGGACTTAAACCGGAAGCGGAAACGTAAACATTACTTTCAATATTTGGGCCCAAAGTGGACAGTGCCAGTTTGCAGGACACGAGGGGCGGGGCCCAAGCGAAGTCCTGTGCAACGAGCGTATGAAAGCTGGGGCCCGGCTCCTGTGTTCCGTGTCTCCTGTCCCTGCCCCTGTTCCGTGTCTCCTGCCCCTGCCACTGTCCCCTGTACCGTGTCCAAAGTCCGGCCATGTCCTTTTTCGGCATGTCCTGTCAGGCCGCAAAACGCAAACTGCATACCAAATGCGTGTGTCGCAAAAAAGATAGAGCCAAAAGGGGCTAAAAAGGATGAGAGGGCCGAGGGGCCGAGGATAACGGAGATTGAGGGGCACAAGAAACCAAAGAGGACTAAGGCCAGTTGGGCAATCTTTTTGCTGGACATTACAATAAATCTAAAATAAATATACAACAAACGAAGCCACCCAGGAGGACAAAAGGGCGAAGTGGATGCGAAAGGGTTCGGGCACGGAAAATGACTTTTGCCCCAGCCCCCCTGCTCCCAGCTCGCTGCTCCTCATTTCTACTCCTCTTTTTGCCAACTCATTTCCTCGGGGCCGCCTTCGAAATTAGGTGCAAAATGAGCACACAAAATAAATTTTCAATTGCTGCCCCACCGCCATTACCCCCAAAAAATAAGAAGAACAACAAAAACCACAATAATAATGGCCAGGACGGGGGGCAGGGGAGGGGGCAGAGTGTTGGAAAAACAGTTTCCCCTAACGACTCGCCGCCATATTTAAAGGTGGCTTAAAGGCATCGCATGCTACTAAATATGGCCGGGTACTGCCATAATTGTTTATCGGAATATGAATCCCAAATAAACACAAACCAGAGCTCTCTGCGCTCTGTTTGCATCCAAATGAATCACCAGGAAATAAAACTTTAAACTGTATCTTAAACACCTCTTATATCAAAATCCAGATAAAAGGTTAATACTACGAAAAACGGAATTATATACTCTTAAAAAATGTGATGGAAAATATTCTTTATCCCAAAAGTTATCCCACAATTTGAGTTTCCTAAATGTAATTACCACATTAAACTATTAAAAGATTTTAAAAATGTTGCTGTTATGTACCATAAGATGCATCTTTAATGGCCAATTCCAGTGGTATTTTTGTCTGTGCATCCCCTGCCCGCCCCTTCTCTGCCCCCTTCTCCGCCCCTGGACATAAACCAGGCAAATGCACAGACCCGAGGACAGAGACATCTTTACGGTTGCACACAAAATTTATGCGTGTTTAGTGCATGCAAATGCATAAACCAGGAGCTCTTTCCACATCCAGGGGACCAGGGGAGTCCTGGGGCAGGTCCTGGTATCCAGTATCCAGTATCCAGTATCCAGTGCAGTGTAAATGCGTTAATCTGCAGTTTCGGCATCGGGCACAACCTGAAACCCGGTAACAAAACAATTAAAACAATATGCAATTTTGATATGTTTATTCGTTGCAGCTTGTCTGCTTTTAGAGGGGTTGGGTTTGGGGATGGGCTTGGGGATGGTTATGGGGTTGCCAGGGAGGGGCTGCAACAGGATAATGGTCAGGAGGCAAGTGCAGTTAGATTACATTAGAGGTTTGCTCTCCTTGCTTGCGTAATTGCATTTAGTTTTGAGCTTTGCCTTCGCATCAGTTTTCAAATGGGAAATGAAATTGAGGAATTTGTTCGGTCAGTTGTTGGTCGGGATGATGGGTTGGAGCATCGGAGGATTGGGGAGTGGAGAGTGGGCTATTTGACATAACGTTTAGCTCAGTTTTCCGAATTTCCTTCATCCTGCAGACAATTGGGAATGAGTATGTTGTCCTGACAAACTTCTTCGGGAACAGTGAGGCAATTGCTGGTCATTTGAAGCCAGGAAGATGTATAATATTATGAACTCTATATTGGTATGGATCGGAAAAATAGGGAATTAAATTTCCACCTAAGAAAAATGCATATATTGTTTATACAATTTAATTGATTAAAAGTGCTTATGGACTAAATTTTTAAAAGAATCGTAAAAGGAGGAAATAAAATTGGAACCTGGAAACAAGAGAAGATATTCTTATTTAATTATTGGCTATAATTAGCATCCCATGAATTTTCGTTAAGAAAACTTTTCGAAAAATTACCTCAAATGTTGGTAGTCACACCACAGTTCCATTTAAGAGTTTTCCCCCTGAAATTGAATTAAATTAGGAAACCGCCAAGCAAATGCAGGCAGAATGCAGATGGTTTTTCACG
>JAJJHY010005742.1:1271861-1375724 GCA_021224005.1 Drosophila setifemur
CCTGATCCTTAAGGCAACATGGAATGTCAACAAATTACCAGGACACCCCTCCCCCTTTGAACCGGATTTTAAATTGTCCATTCAGCTGATTGCAATAACTGCAGCAATTTGCGAAAATTTTCAAACTATTTGGCACATCATTTTTGTGGTTTACTGCAAGCTACTTCCCACACACAGAGAGAAAAGGCCAACCAATAAAAGTGATTAATTCCGGGCCACGGACAGTGATGCACCACTGCGGTTGAGTGGTGCGATGGTTAATTGTGGTCTACTGTGGCAGAGCAAGTGGAAGTGGAAGTGGCTCCTGCGGCATTTGCAGCCTGATTAAATGCGATGAGAACTTCAAGTGCAGAGAGCACCCTGTGGGAACCCTTTTCTCCTGATCCTTCCTCCTCCTCGCCTCCTTCGGACACTTTTTATGCGCCGCGCTCTAAAGTATGCTACAAATTCAAGTCAAGCTGTTGCCCCTTTTCCGGATTCGCCCGGTTTTCTCCTCCAGCCCCCGGAAAAGCGCTTCTCACTGTTGTTGGCAATTTAACAAACATATCCGCATTAAGGTTAAAAACTTTTAATTGTTTGCTTGTTGCGAGACACTCTGCCACCCAAACACACACATCCAAAGGGATAACACACACAGGGGTCACAGATGGCAGATCTTCCTGGAAAGTGGGCGGGGCCCGAGATGGAGGAGCGGGGCCGGGCCAAAGCACCGCACTAATTAAAATTCGCGCGCATTTCGCGTTGGTCAACCGAAAGGCCGAAACGGCAACAGAACAAGTTTTGGCCCAAATGGCCTTTCTTTTGGGCTCTTTTCCTGGCCTGGCTTGGAGTTAAGGGGCGGGAGCAGGGGGGCAGGAGGCGTGGCAGAGTAGCCAGTGCAAATGCCCAACAGCGCTTTTCGGGTGTTTTTACTTCTTTGCTTCTTTTTTGTTGTTGTTGTTTTCCACGGCTTCTGTTTTGGGCTTGTTATTAATTTTACTTTTTTAGCTTTTTGTTTGGACTTGGGAACTTGGCCGCTTGACCCCCCTCACCTCTCACCCCGCACCCTGTTCTTGCCCCATCCCTCTTGGCACTTCCTCTTTGCGACTTGTATGTCACTCTTGTGTGATTGTTCTTACTGGTGTACAGTGGAGACTGACTAAACTCGATTTTTGGGGAGAGGACTTCTCTAGCTTCATTAGACAAAATCATTGTTTTGAGCTCAAAGTTGATTATTTCAATGGTACATTATATCTTTTAAATATTTAAATAACTAGTTATGAATTCTAGAATTAGCTTAGCACTTTTAAGATATCCAAAATAATATTTTCTATATTTGCTATTGAAAGGAGTTTCTTTAAATTTTCTGCACTGATTCCAATTGAAAACATTTTTCCCCAGCTTGTTCTGGTTCATGTTAGGCACTCCCCACTGTACCCGTTCACTTTGTTGTTGCTGTAGCAGCCGCATTCTAATGAAGTTTACCCACAGCAATTGTGTTTAGGAAACGTGCCTTGGCCTGCGTTTAAACGATTTTTTGTCAACGCGCGCACAAAAATGGTTAAGAGCAAGGGGTGAGGGGTAGGGGAGTGAGGGGTCGAGGGTCAGGGGTCGGGATAGAGGGGTGAGAGGAGATCATTGTTTGCCTTGGTTGTAGTTGTAGTTGTTTGTCCTGCTGCTTTTGTTGCGGCTATTGTGCTGGCTGCATGTTTAGACTTCTCGGAGCAGAAAGTTGTTTTTGAGTTTATTTCTTGTTGTCGCAAGCGTAATTTTTCGACTGCCAACCCCTAACCCCTAACAACCCGCAACCCGCTACCCCCAACCCCTAACCAATAGCAACTACCCCCTCCTTCCTCTTCTGCGTGATTTAATAGAATTTAAAGCTGGCAAGCAACGACACATTTGCCAACTGGCCGTAAAAATGGCTAAGAGTGAGTGTCCGTCCTTCCGTTCGTCCGTCCGTCCGTCCGTCCGTCCCTCCTTCGGCTGCTTTATGTGCGACAATAAACATGAAAAGAGCCATAAATGCTTTTTCGCTCCTTTTTCGGCCAATTCCCGGAAAAAGGCTTCAAATCAAATAAAACCAGTAACAGAGTCAGAGACCAGCACCAAAACCAAAACCAGATATTATTGCCCCCCAACGGGCAGGTCGACCGGGGAGATACCCTTTCGAAGGGGTGTGATCAGAACCCCCCTCCCATCCTAAAAAAAGCGTGTGAGTCCAGCAATAGTTTTATTTTATTGTAAATTCATTGGAATATATATGGGCGGCCCTGCAAAAACTTGTTGGGAACGCAGAATTATTGCATCTCCTTGGGGAGGGTATCGGCTCAGCTCCGCTTTGGGGAGTACACTAATTTTCATTAGTGTAAGGATGACTCCGAGTGCTAAAAGATTTTCAGGTGCCACTCGGATTTATCACCGGATTTTCCAATCACAGCAACTTCAGACTTTTACGCACACTTTACGATTGGAAAATAGGGGGAAAGTATTTTTTATAGGGAAATAAGGAAGCTAAATGGATGATTTTAAATGATGAGGTTGTTCAACGTTTAAATATATATTACACTAAATACAAGTACTTAACTAATTCCTGGCCTGCTTTATGGCCCCGACACGCACTGTACTGGGTCGAAGGGCAAAAAAATGGAAACATGACAAAAACCCAATAAAGTGTAAGTAACGACAATGGGAAAACGAGAGCATGCCAAGGAGAAAAGAGTTTTTGAATTTGAGAGGGGACTGAGAGGGCCAAGAGCGGACAAGAGCGGGTAAGAGCGGCCAAGAGTAGACCACGCGGAAATAGACACCAAAATATTGTCAGCTTGTTTAAGCTTTTTGGTCATTTGGCATTTGGCTTTATTGTTGTTGTTATTGCCAATGTTTTCTGCTCTGTTCTGTTCTGTTGTGTGTGTTTTGTGAGCTGCTCTACAAAAATGTTGCGGTTAACAACACAGTGGTCAACCACAAGTGGAAAAAGCAGAAGGCGTGCCTCCTAGGGGAAAGGGGTGGGGAGTGGAGGGAAAAGCTGGCCAAAAGTTTCATTTATTAAAAAGTTTGTCACGCGTGTTTGTTATTGTTCCTTCTGCCCAACATTTTTCGTAATGAGTGGCAATTTTTCACGTGTTTGCCATGACAATTGCAACTGCCTCCTGCCTCTCTCTCTCTCTCTGTCTCTCTCGCTCTGCAGCTCCTTCTCTTTCGCACAGTCTCTCTCCCAATTAGTAAGCAGTTCGGCTGCAACTCATTTGCTGTTTACACTGCCAAAGACAATTTATCTTGCCATAACGCGAAATTGTCGCTGCCAGAATGTAGGCAACATTCAATGGAAACATGCCGCAAGTTCATAAATTCACCCAGCCAGCCCAAACAGACCAAACAGTCCAAACAGCCCAGTCAACCCACCCCCAACCCATTCATACCCTCGCACATTTTCCCCCACATTTTCCCGCATTTTCATCTGCGGTGGCAGCAACGCAGCTGTAAATTTGCCGGCGCGCATGTGATTTATAAAAATGTTGATTGGAATTTTCGAGCTGCGGGAGTTGGGGGGAAATTCAAGTGAATATCGATAGCGCAGCTTTGCCCGGCACGATTTTTCATAATTTTTTATGCCTTTTAATGTTGCCACGCATCCGGAAGCAGCAGCAGCAGCCGCAGCAGCAGCAGCAGAGGCGGAAAAGTCGGAAAAGGCGGCAGCTGAGCTTCGTGCACTGCGGCGTATGAGTAATATTTGTTATTTATGCAAATGAAGTTTGCCCCGCAGGGGTAGGGGCTTTAAATGGTTTTTGGGGTGGCCAAAAGGGACGGGGGGGGGGGAGGGAGGGGTTGTGGGGCAGGCCCAAAGACGAGTGCGGCTTAAAGACTTCCTTTGTGTCAAACACCGAAACATCAAAAGGCGCCCGGCAATAAATTGCCCAAGTGACAAAATGCATTCGCTGGCGACAGTGCAACATTTGTGCGGCAGCAAACAAGAACTTCAACACCAACACCAACAACGACGACTCCAACAACTGGCCAGTTTATGGTCCTGGCCAAAGAAAGGCCAAACAGTTCCAACTTATTCTTCCCTTTTCCTGCTCCTGCTTCGGTTGCACATAGAGAAAATCGGAATGGAAAATGTGTTTTTAGTTTTTAATAGCACAAAATTTATTAAACTAATTGCTGATAAATTTAATGTCTTTTGATTTTAAGTTTTGTAATACCATATAATAATTATGTATCTGGAAAATTAATTCTCCTTGAATCTGTGATATTTGTAAATGCCATTTTGGAGCTTAACTTTTTATACTACATACTTATTGTAGGCAATAAAGAAACCCATTGAATTTGAATTGAGTAATCTTCATAAAAAAGGATCCTTCTCTGGGTGTTGCCACTGATTTTTTGCCCTGTGTCCTGTTTTCCTGTTATCCTCGTGGGCTCCTCCATTGCTTGTTGCTTTGTTTTTTGCGCCCTTAGTTATGTGCTGCAGATGCACTAAAAAATGCCAAAGTAAACACGAAACGAAACGAAACGAAGCCAAAGGAATGGCAAGAAAAGGGGTGGGGCTGGAGCTGGAGCTGGAGCCACCCCCGCCCCTGATTTCCCGCCCCCCTCCTCCATGCTCCATGCACAAGAACGTGCAACATGCGCCACGCAAATGGAACAACTGCAGCTCCTTGCTGCATGCGAAATTGGCGGCGTATCTGCAGCGTTAAGTGGGTCGCCGTTTGCCTAACAGGACAACACTTGCTCCTCCACCCTTGCTCCTCCACTCTCCTTGGAGTCCTTCACACTTGACTCGTGTCCCTATCCATTCAGCCGTTAAGGATGCACGCAGCCCTACACAGAGGGAGCAGGGGCAGGGGCAGGAAACGGGGTGAGATAGTGACACTAACACCAACTTCCGACTGATGTTGTCCATTACCAAAAAACTAGCACGGCCTGCTGCTGTCGTCCAACACTATTCCAACACAGCAAGCAAGCTCCCCCCCTTGGAGCGACGCCCCTGCTGATGACTTGCCGCAACGATTTATCAAGCGAGACGCAGACGAAGGCAGGCAGCAAATTGATTATGCTAATTATGTTACATTCCCACCAAGGATATAGCCGAACGGAAGACTATCTATAAATACCGAAAATATTCGGATATTTATTAACTAACTATATAGTTAGGCAGGGAAATTAGAATAGATAGATAAAACGTATAATTAATGCACATATTTTGCATAATTAGAGACATTAATTAGGAGCGAACTTTTTTAAATTATTCCCATTCCCATTAGCAAATTGCACCCACAAGATAGTTGGCCAGGGCATTTCGGCTTTGACCAACTGCTGCAAACTCTCGCCACCTATTAGGGACCAGTTAATGATTGTCATTATGTAATGACAGCTCCGAGGCGAGTCAAGAAGGACTCCGTCCTCGTCCTCGTCCTGACCCCCAACTCAGATGGAAAAACCGAACTAAACGAGAATTGTGCAGAACATTAAATTTGCATAGAGCGCCAGAATGCCAGAAATTGGGAATCCTTGTCGTGGCTCTGTTGTGGCATTTTTGTGCATTTCTGTTGTCTGCCATTGAATCCTGTCACAGGACTCGCTGACAGTCAGTCAGGACTCAGCAAGGACTCGGGGCGGGGATTGGCCGCTCTCGTCAATTGTTTACTTGCCAGAGATGATGACAGCAGTTTTGTTTAATTTCAGTTTTAGTTTACCCATCTCTTGGCAGTCCCATTCCGTTTCCTGGTTCCGCTTCCCACTCCTAGTCCCTGCTCCTCTCCTACTCCGCTGTGGAAATAAAACAATTTATGGGCTGGTGCAGGGCCTGGGCAAATTAAAAATTTGTGCACAAATATAAAAATCGGCAAAAAGTTTTTGTTGCTGCTGCTGCTGCATGGCACCAAAAAATGTTGTCAACTTTTATTATAACTTTTTATTTGTTGCTGTTCCAGGGACAACAGCAACAACAACAACAACAACGTTGACACTTAATTGATGGTGGCAAGCCGTGATTGGTGCCAGCGGGCAAAGGGAAGGGGCAGGGAGGTCCTTTTGGTAAAGGACTGGGTAAGGCAGGGCAGGACAAACAGGCAAGGCTATCAAATGAAATTGGCGCGAAAATCGTTTTAGCAATTGCAGTTTTAGCCCGTTTTCGCCGCCATTAAAGCCGGCTATCCCAACTACAAAAGCAACCAAAAACAAATGGATCAATTATTTAAACGCTAAAAATACAATGGGAAAAGCATTGCAATTGAGAGATAACATTAAACAATGCACACAGATTTCCGATGCGAAATCAATTGATATTTGCGTTGTTGAATAATTAATTGAATTAATGGACAAGGCTAAATGGGCGGCTCTCGAAACGAATGCAAATCATTAGGCCTCTGTTGGCCATGTTTAATGTTTTCCCTCTTTATTCTGTATTCTTTAATCGAGGCTTAAAGACAGGTACAGGTGAACAAGTAAATCAAGCTGGACAATTCGCACACCTGGCGGCTCCTTGGCCTTTTAAATTATGTTATCATTGAGCTGAATGCAATTAAGCCGCGCTGGGCCTTCGGTGTGTCATTCAACGGCGCATAAAGCCAGGCCGGGAAAATGGGAAATGGGAAAAGGGAGCAGGAGAAGGGGAAGGGGATGGGGAAACCCGGTATCGGAAGGCTCCATCCACGTTTAAGCAGATAATAAAGCAGGCAGGCAGCAGGCAGCAGGAGGTGGAAAGCGGAAAATGGCAAGGAAAGGGGGACTGGAAAAGCGGCAGGGGGGAAATGGCAAGGGCCCACAAGTTGGAGCCATGAGCAGAGTTATCATTCCTGCGGTAAGCAACGTCTCTCACACACATTCATTTAACCCAAGGATACGAGCAGAAATGTCATTGCACTGAGAGGAATTACAGGGGTAATCATAAATAGTTAATCTTTCATTTTCGATTTCAATTTTTGAGTTGTCATTAATAACGATTTTCAGTAGCTCTGATTTAAGATATATTCATAATAATTTCGGAAAATAAATAATTTTTTTAATCAGAAAAAGAAAAGAAAATTGTTTAATTTATATGGACTCAATGGACTCATTCTGGACTCAATAAGGAAGTTCATTCACTGTTACTTTTGATACTTTGTTTTATTTTTTATATTTAGAGAATCAGAAAACTCTCGGAAAATATATAATTCTTACAATCAGAAAAAATTCAATTATGTTTTTAAATACTAAGGACAATTTTGCATTTATTAAAGAAGTTCATTCAATAATTTCCCCATTACTTTGTACTATTGTTTATATTTTAAGAAAAATAATGCTTAGGCCTTCGGCTTTTTAATAAAATATTTGCACTTAAATATTAATATAATAACGCATTATTACTAATTTATGACAATTTCTTCAATGTTAATGTATATATTTAAAGATTTTTCTAAAGTTGAGTTAAATAAAAACTTCTTTTATAATTATTTGTTTCTTAGTTCACCCAAATATCCCAAACCTTTTTTTCCAGTGCAGCTAGAGGCCCGGAGTGCGCAAAATTGACTTTTGCCATTCTCCAATGCATTTATAGCGTCAGTGGAGCTCCGGCAAGCTGGGAAGCCCCCCTCCAGGCTCAGATTCGGATTCGGATTCGGATTCTGATTCGGATGCGGATTCAACTGGCGTTGCAATTGCCACGAACACGACACATGGCGACAACTTGCAAGACAGCAGGCGGAAAGGGGGCGAAGGATGAGGATGGGGGGAGAGTCAGAGGCGGAGATGAGGAGGGGAATGTAGCTGGGTGGGAGATAGTTGCCGCCTCACGCACTCGAGTGTAACGTGATAATTTGTCTGACGTTACGTTGATGCCGCCTCGTTCTCCGTTCTCCGGGTCGAGATTGCCGGGACCGGGCTTGTTTTGGTTTGCACTCGGTCCTAGGATGCCTGGGCCTGGGTCCTTGGGTCCTTCGTCCTGCTGCGCCTCCTTCCCCGCCCCATCCCCCTCATTTGCTGTCGCTGGCTGCCATTCAGCAATCTGTCACCTGAGTAACAATTATAGCTGCTGGCATTTTAAGTGTGCGATTGTAAGGGAAATGTGTGTGTGTGTGTGAGAGTGTGAGTGAGTATCTGTGTGTGTTCGTTAACTGCAGCACACTTGAGTTGCCAGTTACTGTTGCTGCCGAGAAAGATGCAGACACAGACACAGATACAGATACAGATACAGATGCAGAGAGATGCAGAGCGAGACGTTGAAATCAATCAGCTTTCCCCAGCTAAAGTCAATCGCAATCGCAAATTGCTGTGCAAATTTCTTGAATCGAAAATTGACTTTATTAAAAGTTGCACAAAGGCAGGCAGGCCAGATGGGTTACGGATATATACAGATATATGCGGATCGTGTGCAAGTAGGTGAGTTGCTGCCACTACCCATATCAATATTCATACGCCCCGTGGGATCAAAGGAAGTGGAGGACTGCCTCGAACTGTCGCACTTAACTGGAACTAATCTGCGAGTTAACCAACAATTTGCCAGCCATCGAATAAACAAGGCAGCCATAAAATGTTCCAGTTAGCAATCGATGGGCTGTCGATTAAATCACAGTACCCAAGCCCAAACCCAAACCCCAATCCCAAGCCCAAGCCCAAGACAATCGACAAGAGTCGGACGACTATAGCAGGCAGACATAGAAAACCGCAAACGAGGGGCATAAATCAATTGGTTTTAATGCCGGGGCCTCCGTTGAGTCTCTGAATCTGAATCTGAAACTGAATCTGAGTCGGAAACTCTGGCTCTGGCTCTGGCTCAGAAGCCGGAACGCGTTTTCGATCATAAATTATTGGCTAGCTGGGGCCCGGGCCCAAGGATATACCAAACCCAGCCACGACGACAAATTTCCGCTGCCCAAAAGCTAATTAAGCCAGGAGCAGAGCCTCTGAGCTACACTTAGCAAACAAGGAGTTCTAATGAGGTGGGAAATAATTTCAGAACCAGATTTCCTTCCCCTCAAAGAACGCAATTTTATTTTAAATTTATATTAAGTTAACTTAGGTTTACAAAGAACGCATGAAAATCATTTAAATATATATCAAAATTTAACATATTTCCTCCTTTGCTATAAATTGAACTATTTATCGAATTTTTTGCAGTGTAATTGTTGCTGGTGATGTTGATGTTGCTGCGGTGCCTTCAATGTTGCCGCTGTGTAGTGACGATGTTGCTGGTGTGTTTGTCCAGCACCAACCCTGCTCAAGTGTTGCTTTCGTGGTTAATGCTTAAGTAATTACAATGCCTGGCCAATTAACTATGCACGGGTGGAGGCTAAAGGGGGTCTGAAAAGGGGGCCGGCATTGTTACCAAAGCTGATGTTGGCCAGCTAATGAAGCCTCCTCGCATTAACAACAGCAACAACAACAACAGGAAAGGTGGCACAGCTTGCAGCTAATTATCACACTTGAGCGAGAGTCACTCACAGCACGTGATTTGGTAGGAATGGAATGGAATGGATTCTCGGTTGTCCATGAATTAAGATGGGCTTAGGATCCACCAGATCCCAGATCCCAGATCCCGGAGTGAGTCCATGCCACAGGTTGGGGCATCTCTGTTGGGGTATCTATCTATTCATTACCGCCAATCCGACAAATTTGCCAAAGCGGATTTTTATGGAAATTGATGTTATGAACTTGTCGATAAGCGGCATCGATCTCTCCACGTGATTGATTGACGCTTGGCGTGAGCTTCATGCCAAAGTGTGTGCCCCGACATTGCATATCCCCCCTACATTCTATACCATACTATATAGACCCGGGCCTGACCCACAGCTAAGCCCACTCCTAGGGGTAGTAGGTGGTGGGTGATGGGTGCTGGAAAATGGAAAATGAAAAAAGAAATAAGAAATAAAGGAAAAGCCGGGCAGAGGCGTCCCATCGAAAGCCAAAGACTTTGCCGCAGACTTTGCGACGCTGCAAATGCTGCTTATGATTATTTTTCATGCACATCGCACATCGGCAGACATCTGCTGGGTGGAGAGGGGTGGAGAGGGGTGGCGGGCGGTTAAGGGGTGAAGGGTGCTTTAGCGCTTTTTAATGGCATAACTAAAATAAACACGATAAAACGTTAAAGTCGAGTAGGTTGACTATTGTGCTACTCAGTTGCATAAATCGTAGGTGAACATAAAGGTCGAGGGGTACAACTCAAAATATTATTTAAGTTCTTACTCCACTTTTACCTCGCTTAATTAAAATTAATTTAAGCATTTAAAAGTATAATACTATATTGAAAATACCTTCCTGGCTAATAATTATTATAATAAAATCCAAAGTTCTTACTATTCCTTACTCATAAACCCCTCATAATTTCAAATTAAAGGCATTAGTATGAATAAATTAAATATGGCTTTTATAATAATCATTTTAAAGTCTAATATTATATATCTTTCTGGATAATGCCTATTATATTATCAATAAATCCAAATCAGAATTTCTTACTCCACTTAAACTAAAATAAAACATGGTTATTATTAAGAGTATTTAAAATACTTAGATACGAATGTAATTACCTTACTGAATAAAAAGAAAAAATAATAAATCAATAAAATAGCTAAAATTTTCGTTTATAAATCGGTGCACTTACTTTACCCTACCTTGGAATTCGGAATTTCCCAACCAGGCACCAGGAAAAAGGGTGTCAAGGATTCGCATTCTTAGTCCTGGCTCCTGGCCTTGGTTATTCTTTATGTTTCTGGTGGCTGTTGTTGCCGCGTGTTTGTTGTTTGTGACCCCCTTTCTTCCCTGGAGCCTCTGAGAGACCCCTTCCCCTGCCCCTGCCCCTGCTCCTGCCCCTGCCCACTCCCCTGGCCAACACATAAGCCACTTAAGTTTTTGTGGAACACGCGCCTCGGCCGCAATTTAGCGCCAAGTTTTTCGGGGCGTCATCGATGCCTTGGCGTCTGCCAAACGCATTTGCCAACCAACGCTGAAGGGGCAGGGACGGTGGCAGGAGCGGGAGCGGGAGCAGGGGCGTCGCTAAAGGGGGCCCTGCATACTTTAAGGAACTTCTGGCAAGGCAGCCGTGGCACAAAAATTGCTGGGGCTGCAAAGCGGCTTAAACGAATTGCCGCAGCCCGCAAGAAGTTGGCTTGGCTAGCAGTTGCAACTGCATCTTCCTACGCGTTGTCCATCGCATGCAGCACCCTCCTGCAACACACCCCTTGCCCCATCCTACGCCCCTCCCTTGGCTTGGCAACTTTTCGGTTGGTCTTAAGTTCTGCGCAATTTATAAATAGTTTGTTTAGTTTTAAAGTTTCGCCACTCCCCACTGCCCACTCCTCCAAAGGATGCCCTAGTCCCTCCAAGGCATTATCTGCTGGATGCCGCAAAGTATCCTTTTAAAGTTTTGATACTTTGCGCGATACGAGTGGGGGCCGCCGTTTCGGGCCGAGATGAACAAAGGAATTTATTGGCAAATTAGATTTGGCGCAGAAATGTGCGCAATGAGCGGAGTAATTTATGTGCCCTGCCCCGCTGGCCATGTCCTTGTTTGCTTTGATAGTGTTAAGTTCTGCAAGTTTTATAAGTTCTGGAACTCCCCTCGGTCTCGGGGGTTCATTTTCGGCCCTCCGTCAGGCATACTTTTGAGTCTGCTTAGCGGAAATCAAGTGGAGCGGAGGCGGAAGTCCTTAAAAGCATATTCATCAAGGTTACAAAGAGAGCTTCGGAAAATCGGATAAAAATAAACAAATTATGGATGAATATTATTAAAATGCAATGTGTTAATCATTTTAAATAAATTTTGTAATATTTATATGCCATAATGCAGGACTGTTTATCTTGAGAATTAATTAAAGCTCCAAAATTAAATCTCTGTGGGCTTTTGTACATCAATATCTAAACATTAAACACGCAAAATATTTCATAATATTGAAATGCCAAAATATAGGAAATTCTTCTGTGCTAATTAATTAAAGTCCTTAAACATAAAATGCTTAAAGACATACGTATCTGAAATATAAATACATAGAATATTTAATAACATTTAAATGTTAAATTTAATTAAGTTTCTTCTTGCAAATTAATTGAAGTACTCAAACATCGAATTTGACTAGAAATGTGAAAATTCCAAAATGAATATCAGAGGATCTCTGGCGTTTTTTTTTTTTCAAATCTCTGTGGGCTTGGGGACATAAATATCTGAAATATTTGGCCAGCGCCTGCAGCAATGCAATTGGAAAATATTCGACTAGACATCCGAGGCATTCCAGCTGTTCCTGGCCCCCATCCCAATCCCAATCCCCTTCCCATTCCCACTTAGTTTAGTGGATCTACCCTACCAGTATCTCTGATGGCTCAATGCAGCAGAGAGCGTTTGACAAATCTGACAACGCGACTAAGCGACGCCTTCGGCAAGGACTCCCTCCTGCCCCTGGACAACATCCCGTCCCTCCTTGCCTCTGGGCGCTGCCTAAAACCCCTATCAGCCCCCTGGGAAGTGGCATGCTTTTAGCATATTTTACATGCCAATCTCTCTCGGGACTCCGACTGCAGTTTCCAAGGGGAGAGGAGGCAATCTGGAGGAGGCAGGCAATGTAGCCTGGCAATGACTGCATTTATGCAAGTCGTAAGTAAAACTTTTCGCACGCAAAACGCAACTCGTAAAGTAAACACAGTCGAAAACTAAGTTTCCGCTGCCCCACCGAGGGAGAGGGGAAATGCTGTGGGGCAGGGGCAGGAACCGGCGGAAGGGGCAGTTCTTTCGGGTCTTTCAGGGTCTTGCGCTCAATTTGCGCATTTTTTGCGCGCAATTACTCAGCCAAGGCTTAAAGTGCAGCCACGCTTCTCGCCTCTCCCCCTCTCTCGCTCTCTCTTTGTATCTTTGAGATACTCTGGCTGAGGGTATTCGAATTCCGGCAAAGGCGTCTTAAGGAATCTTCCGCTCATTAAGTTCTCATTTAACTGGTTATTATCCTTAAATTTTAATATTTTAAATCGCTTTTTGCTCTTTGAGTTTGCAGCTAATAATCACTACCGAGGGTATTTGAATTTCGATCTGCGGACTGCTCCTTTCCCCCTTGGTTCTTTGTGCCTCCTCCTGTCCACCCCAGACATATTTTTTTCTGGCAGCGAAGACGACAGGCAAGTGAGCCCTGGCTTTGGCACTGACTTGGCTTCCCTCCCGTTCGCATAAGCCGCCTAAAAGGTGCAAAAAGTAACTGCCTTAAGCTGCTTTAGGCTTGCCCTTGTCCCACCCCTCTCCTACCCCTCTCCCACCCCCATTATTCACCCCACAAACCCCTAACCAGCTTACCTGCATCATTTTTTACGGCTGGCTAGAAGAATTATATTGTTGACAGTTGTCACATGCGGCGTATGCGTAATTTTTTGGCGCAGCAAAAACTTTGCAAAGACTTTGGGGCTGAGTTGGCGCTTTTCATTAACTGCTTTTTAATTGCCTGCCAGCTACTGGACCCTGACCACATAAATCTTGGAAAAACACAGAGAGAGAGAGAGGGAGAGAAGAGTTAGGATCAGGGGCCAGAGGACACGCATGCCACTTGTCTTCCACTTATTCGGTTATCCTTTCGCTCCTGCCTTCAGCCACTCAACAGCTTGTCAAATCGACTTTTAATCTGCTGCATATGGCCAAGACCCAACTGACCGACACTAATGCCCACAGACACCCACGGCAGCATCGCCCATCTCCCACTCCCTGTTCCTGCCACACAGCCCTGCCACATCCTCATCTACATCCCCATCCCCATCCGCCGTCTCAGTGACAAATGCCGCACGTTCATTAGAGAAGAGAAAGGAGGCGAGAAGTGCACACGGAGAAAGTGCAATGGAAAAGGAGTATTTAAATATTATAAATTGTATAGTTTTTTAGTGAAATTTGTATACACTATTTTTTAAACTTAACGCTAAAGACTAGCAATCAACTAAAGCTATTAAGTGTAGGATTTTTTAAATTGGTAGATAATTCGATGCAATTAACCAAGTCTATATTAATAATTCAAGTCAACTTAAATTTAGTTTCTGTCAAAATTATATATGAATTCTGTGGTAATTTCCATTACAGATTACAAATCTAACATAGAATTTAATTTTTTTCTTAAATGTATTCCAACAGAAATTAAATTAATTAAAAACACGAAGTTATTTTGATTCAACTTACCAAGGTAATAATACCAATTATACAAATACCAATTTGAAAGACTTTTCCAAATCTTGAGTTACCTTGAAATCTGTACCAAAAAGTACTTTACTGACCTACCCCCCTAGATTTTTGCACAGTGCAGAAAAGAGCCTGCTGAGCTACGCATTTTCGGAGTTCCGCTTTCTCCGTGCAAGATTTTAGATCGAAGTGAACGGGACAGGTGGACAGAGGGGGGGCAGGGGAACAGGGGTACAGGATGTCCCAGATAGAGTGACTTCAGTGTCCAGGAGCGGTGATTCACTGCCGGCCCTGGCCATTGAGCAGGTGGAGAGTCCAGGAGCACTCATTGCCTTTCCGGTCAATCAACCCGTGCATGTGTGATCAAAGCCGCTTCCCAAAGACATTCGCTCCAAGGACCAGCCAGGCAGTTACCCAAGCTATCCAAGCTTTCCAAGCTATCCAAGCTACCCAAACCATAGAAGGATTCAATGACAAACAGGCTCCATAAAGAGCAAAATTACAGGCGACACACGACTGTGGCCAAAAAGGGTGAGGTAGTCAAATTTATGCGCTTGTTTGTTCCACCGATCCTTGGGCCAGGATACGGACAACTATTCATTTAGCGTTTTATTTATTGCGCATTTCATTGCGGCCAACGGCATGTCAAGTAGTTGCCTTCGAGCATCGCCGTTCGTCCTTCGTCCTGGCTAATGGATTGCGGCACACAAATCTTTAAAATTACCCGTGAAACTTTGAAATTAGTCCGGACCCGAAAGCAAATGTCCCGGGCAAGGAACCAGAACCAGCACCAGCACCAGAACCAGAGCCACACTAACTGGCAACTGTCCGAGCCGCGTCCGGGCAAATTTGTAGTTTGAATTTTGATCAAAGGCCAAGTGCAGGCAGGACTCTTGATTGCCCACAAGTCTCAATACTTGGTTTGTAGAGGGAAGTCTAGAGAACTTTTGCATACCCATTACTTGGATGCTTTTAGATACTAACTTAATTTTACTAAAGCAAATTAATTGAATTATCTTTATTGATTGCACGATAAATCTCCAGATTGGTTTTGTACTCAGATACTTTTAGACACACATTTTGTAATATTGAAACATATTTAGGTAAACCTTTTTAATTTTGAAATTTATCTTTACTAAATTATGAATCAAAGAAAGTTTAAGAATATGTAAAATTGAATATACCCCACCCATACCTAGTATACTTGCAAATAATCCCAAAATGTGTTGCACATGTCGCTGGCAATTTCGAGTTTTGTGTGCAGCCTGTGCAAATAGTTTGTTCTTTAAAACTCAAACGCTAATTGAAGGCCGAAAAGAGTTTGAATTGCATGTCCTGGCAGGGGAGAGGCAGGGAATGGGCTAAGGGTTAGGGGCAAGTAAATGCATAAACCATCGCCGATCCAGACAGATCGGCTCAGACTCGATGCCTGACAGGCTACACAACTTTTGCAAGCCCCAAATCGCAAAATCCCAGGCATGTGTATGCGCCTATAAAAAAACCAACTGCGAATAAGTAACGTAAAAGTCCTGCTCACACACACACACACACACACTCGGCCTATTGCCTCTTGCCACATGCCTCCTGCAACGTTCCGCCTGCCTCCTGCCTCTTGCCTCACATGCGGAGCGTAAAAACGTAAAACGTAAAATATTCCTGAATGCAATTCCCATGCAAACCAACACCAGACCAACGCCAAAGGCTGTGAGTGTGTGTGTGTGTGTCCGTGTGTGTGTGTGTGTGTGTGTGTGGGGAAAAAGTCAAACTACAGCATTGCGGATGTTTCAGGACATTCAACTGCACTTTGACCCATATTCCATTCCATTCTGTTGCAAATACGAGTAGCTGGCTGCAACACCACCACAATCAGCGGTGGCCTCGGAGGAGGGGTGTGCTAAAGGGCCAAGGGGCAGTGGCAGGGACAGGGGCGGAGGCAGGGGAGGGGCTTGGAGCAGCCTCTGCAACCGCAGCTGGGGAGCTGGGAACTGGGAACTGGAGGCAGGCTCAGGCGGCGACTGCTGCACGTGCAGGCCATGGCAGGCGATTTCGGTTTGAGTTATGTCCGCCGAAGCCAGGCAAAAAGCACTCGCACCTGCACTGCAAGAAAAACCATGCTCAAAATAAGGTGAGTAATAAAATTTAAAATCGAAAAGGATTATGGATATCTTTGTTTGATTTTAAAGAAAATTAAAGGTTCATTTTCACTTCTCAAAAAAAACCCCACTCAAAGTTGGGAAGGTAATAAATTTCAAAAAGAAATGGATTAAAGTTGCAAGTATACATTGCACCCTGGCCCCCTTTTCCCTCAGTGTAGTTTTGAGGGGACGAGTCTGTGCTGGTGCTGGTGCTGCTGAAAGGTATCTTCTCCTAATCCCAGCAATAAGTAAGCGGCATGTGATTTGGCCCACAGAGCGGGGCTCCGAACATGGCCAAGGCTATGAAAATACTTGCAGGACACTTTAACTCGGCAACGGTTGCAAAAGGATAACCCGCAAGGCGACCTCCTCGCACACATCCACACACATTCACATCCTGCAGAGGAGCAACAGAAAAAATGTAGTCCATGCTAAATATGATTTTATTGGGTAAATATTCGGATTTATGGTCTGCGAGGATATTAAAACATTTTTTAATTAAAATATCTCCGAATGAAATGTGGGATCAGGAGCAGAACCAAAAGCAAAAGCACTTTGCGGCAATTAAAAACTCTCTCTCTCTCTATCTCTCTCTCTCGCTCTCTCTTAGCAGGATATGTTACATATCACTCCCATCCTTTTCCACACCTTGGATGCAGCTCCTTGGCCACGTTTCCGAAACAAACACAATCATATTTCATCAAACAAAAGGCTGGACAGCAATAAAATAAAAGAGTGGGCCAGAGACTTCTCAGACCGGAAAAGATAAAGCATTCCTCATTGACCAGGCTGGCCGGGAGCTGGCCAGGACCTGGCCATTAGAGGCACGTTATGAGTCGCCTCCCCGGGCGCAGGGCACATTACAATTTGGCAGCCGTCGCACACATCCGCAATGCAAGGTAATAAACCAAAAAATACGTCAACAAAGAGGCCAAAACCGAAACCGAACCCGGACTCGAAGCCAGCTGGGAGTGGGTGGACAGGACAGGACAGGACTGGGCAGGGCGGGACTGGGCAGGGCAGGACTGGACAGATGCACACACGTGACAGGTGAACGAGGTAATTTTAATTATGGCCAGTCGATGTCGTCTTGCCCGACATCATCAGCATTCAGGCGGCGTGTGACGCGGAGGAGGAGCAGGTGCTGACCTCCATCCCCTTGGGGATGGGGGCCGGATCCCCACACCCCCGCCAATCTGTTTTCCAGCTCGGTTTCAGGGTCGTTATGGATGCGCGCCAATTCGTGGACAGTCGTCGTGGTGTGTTTGCCTCTTAGCCAAATTACATAAATTAGCCGCGAACGTTCATTTTTTCAGCCTCGTTTTCGGTTTACGGTTCTCCTTGTTTTTGTTTTCCTTTTTTTTTTGGCTCACAGTTTTCCGCTCGCCAAATCAAAGGCTGGAAATTTAATGGACTCCTGTGTGCAAGATTTCAAAGGACGCACTCCAAACAAACAGCAAATTAGCAGGGGCAGGGGAAGGGGAAGGGGCAGGGGCGGTGTACGTGATATTTTTGGGGGCTGGCCGCCAAAAAGGGGTGGCAAGTTCAGGATGCGGATACGGATACAGATACAGATACGGATACGGATGCCACCTGAGGAGAGCTGGCCACCCGGACGGATGCTGGCAAAAAATGCCACTGCTACATTACTATTACTGATTTCATTAGGATCCATGGTTGGGGATCTGCTGCTCAGGATGGGGTGTCCCTTCTTTTTTTTGGTGGGCCCCTTTTCCTTTTTTTTCCAGCGGTGCACCACTGCGTATACGTAATGTTGCAGTCGCAATCGTCGTTTGGCCTCATCGTTGTCTGCGGCTGCGACTGCTGTTGTACATTTTTGCTGCAGTTTGGGAATTGGTTGGCCCATCCTTAACCCATCCTTAACCCCTGGTTGCCCCCTGCCTGCCCTCGACCGGTTGAATGTTTTGTGCATTTTTGCGCATACCTTTGGCATTTTGGCAAAGTCAAAGGTCGTCCGTCCCTCCGCATCTCTTCATCCTCACTGCCCATCCCTCCCTTCACCACACCTCTCCGACCATTTCCTTGTTGCGTTTCTTTTGCGGTAATAAAATGGAGCCAGGTTGGTCCTGGCAAAATATGGGACCCCCATCGCCCCTTCCCTCCTTCCCTTCGACTGTGTTGAACATCGAAAGAGGTAATTTAATTTATGATGCAGTAAAATTGAAAATCCTCCCGGGCATTGCGAGGTGCGAGGATGGGCGACAGTATCTTTTGCCTCTCTTGGTGACATGCTGCTCTGCCGACAGCGGGGACTTGGGAGCTCGGAGGTAGAACCGGTAGCTGGCCAAGGCAGCCAGGTGACAGTCGCAGATGGCCCGGACTTGTTAGCCGGGCTTAGAGAGTTCTGCCATAAGAACGCATGTGGCCAAGAAAGGGGAGGACTCTGTTCCTTCCAGTGAAATCTGTTTAAAGAGCAGTTTTTGGCTGATGATGGTTTAATTAATAGTTTTTGATAAGGAACCCTTGGGAAATAAATAAGTCTCTTAATAAAAATTCATAATCTTTTAAGAATTTCTTTTCATAGGAATTGTAATCGATTTCCAATTCAAGGGTTTGCTGATTCAAAAAATCTCATTAAATCAATAAATAAACCAAGAAACGATCTTCGTACTGTTTACCTTTTGAAATATCTCTTCCGATTCCAATTCCCCACATTATTTTTGTCAGTGTAGCTTTTGTCACTGCATCATTCCCCGCAGGGCACTCTCCGACCATCAGCCAGGGAATGTGGAATGGCCTATCATTTTGGATGGGGCTGGGAATGGGCATGGGGATGAGGCATCCAAAAAGAAGGATATGTAACCGGGAAAAAGTACGGAAAACTGATAACAGACTACCCACCACATCGCATCGCATCGTTGCTCCGACTCCAACTCCGGATTCGGATTCGGTTTCAGTTGCTGTTTCAGATGCTGTTTCAGTTGCTGTTGCTGTTGCTGTTGCACAGTTGCACGGCTTTCGTTGCATCTTCCGCCGTGTGGCAGTGCATCCATCTGGGGCTCAGTCGCTCTCCGCGTGGCTTTGCATATTAAATACGCGGCGGAGGCACGCGCGGAGCTCGGTTCAACCGCGACAAGGCCATAAAGACCTGGAAATGCCTGCCACGACAACAGGACACACGCAGTTGCAGTTGCAACAACAGCAGCAGCAGCAGCAGCTACAGCAGCAGCAGCAACAGCAGAAAGTTTGTGGTACTCGAGCATAAAAGTACCCTGTTCTTTATAAGCCTTTATTTGCAACTTATTAATTCAAAAATATTTAAAGAGTTTCAAAACTAATTTATCTAATTCACTGACTTGGCAAAAATCGGTAAAATTTTAGTTCCATTTTTTAATGGGATTTAATTCTTAATGTAACAAACCCCTCCCCAAACTACATACTCCCATTCAGCACCCTGATTGCAGGGTATTAAAATTGCGCCTATCGCAGACTTCGTAAAAGAATTACGAGCTGGTAACGGTTGCAGGGACTGCGGATGAAACTGGAGTTGGATGCTGGATACGGGGATACAGGGATACCGGGATACCGGGATATGGGATACGGGATTCGGGAATCGGGATAACTGGTAACTGAGAACTGGGAGCCTGTAGATATGACGGGTATCCAATCATTTTAACGCAAATAAACCACAACAGCTGGCGCTGCGTGTGCCTTGTAAGTTGATGCACGAGTGGGCGGGTAGTGGGGGGCATATGGAGGAGGGGCGTGGTCGGAAGTGACAGATGAGCACAGGTTGCGCCTGCCACATGGCCACATGGCCACATGGCAGCTTATCACAGCAGCCTGCCCCTTTGGCTGGCACGTCGTAAGATGGTCTGGTTTATGCTGCGGTCACTTGTGGCATCCCGTCCCGCCACCCCCGCTCCCCTTTTCCACCCTCCCATCCCTTTTGCTCCCCCTTAACCACCTCTTAACCACCCTTCCCCCCTCTCAACCCATTTGTTTGCGCTGCGGTTGGAAAAGCGCCGCCTTGCAATTGGAATTTTTGTCGCATTTACCAAAGTGCAACTGGAACAGGAACGGCGAAGGCGAGCGGCTGCTGCAGATAAATCTCATGAAATAATTACACGTGTTACTGTAAATGCTGTTAAATTGCCACCACCCTCCCCCTCGACCCTCGACCCTCTCACCCCTCGGAGTCTCGAGCCCCCCTTACACTTGCAGAAAATATCTAGTAATTGCTTTTAAATTAGAATAAATGAGCTGAATTATCAACTGATTTCTATGTACTCTTTGCAGAGGCTTAAACAGGGTAAAAACACGGTTTTGGTTTTGTTTTACTGGTAAACTGTTAAAAAAGAGATTCAGCATATCAAAAACTTTGTTTCTTTCTTATTTATTTAAGTTTAGTTATGGATGAAACACAAATAAATAAAAGCGAACANAATAAATTAGCTGTATTATCAACTGATTTCTGTGTGCTCTTTACAGGGGCTTAAAGAGGGTAAAAACAGGTTAAGAAAGGGATTCAGCATACCAAAAACCTTTTTTTTTGTTATTTATTTACGATTATTTATATACAAAAATAAATAAAAGCGAACAATTAACAAGTATATTCTTTTATTTTGTTTTGTATATTTTATATATGTATGTTTTTATAATCTGTCCTATTTGGGTAATAATTAAATGCTTAGCAGTCTCTCTTTACAGTTTTTTAATATTTTAATATTAAAAAAAATTATACTTAAATGAAATAAAATAATACATACTTCACCTCCAGCTAGTTCTCATAGTTCATTACAAAATATATTTTTTCCTATTTGAATACTTATTTTTCGTGGTAGTGTATTTCCCCTTTTGGTTAATTTAATTAAATGGGCAAATCAAATTAATTGTTTTTCCAAGTGCAATGGCATTTACCCTCGCAGGCGTCCAAGGCAAAGCCGGGCCATGTAAATGCATTCATGAATGAGTGGACTCTCGTGGACTACGGATTGCATGAAAGCCGACGCAGACGACCAGGATCTGCGAGTGTTTCAATTTGCACACAGACGCCGCCAGAGTAGGGGGTGGAGCAGGTCCTGGCTATCGTACTGGCTCTGTTGCTGCTGCTGCTGGTGCTGCTGGGCAACCGCAGGACTTATGCCCAATTGGGAAAATTATTTTGTGCCACTGCGGCATAAAAATATACAACAGGAAAAAATAAATTGAGAGAGAGCGCAGTGCAAAAAGCCAAATACACATGGCTCGTGGACTCGTAGAGTTAATAACGTTGGCAGTTGGCAGTTGGTAGTTGGATCGTTGGCTGTTTTAAATATAAATATAAATATAAATTGAATATCAACTGGACGGGCCACTCATTAGCGGTCACTGCTGGCCAAAGCCAAAGCCAGAGCCAAAGTGTTGCCTACATTTCGGGGATGTGCGTCTGCAAGTGTTAATTGCAAATTAGACTGCAGGATATTTATGCATATTTATTCCGCCGATGACACGCCTCGACCGCAGAATGTTTGCAGTCAATGGACGGGATTTGTCAGGCCCCCCCTCTTCAGTTCCCCCTTTCCCAGACTTCCTTCCCATCTTCCCTTCTCTGTACTATATATATATACATTTTTTTTCTTTACCCGTTTTGAGAGTTTTGGCGCAACGCCGCCGCATTGAAGTAATCACATAAATCACGCAACGCTCCGAGGCTGTAAAAGCGTCGCCAGCTCCCATTATGACTCGCAGATAAAACCCGAGAGCCCCGGCAGATGCATAGAAATAAAAATAAAGACCCACTGGCAGCGACTGCTTTATTAAGCATAATGCGGCCATAAAGCCATTCGAGCCAATCGAGCCACTCCACTCCACTCCGCTCCCCCTGCCCTGCCTTGTCCTTGTCCAGATTGGGATTGGGATCGGGATCAGGATATAGACATGGCGATGAGCACTCGGAGCAAAAGGATTACGCCAAGGTACGGACAGCTCCTAATGATTGATGGGCCACTGCGGCCAATTCTTGGCGCTGGCTTTGTTTCGCTTCCATGGCTTCTATTGCTTCTATTGCATCCGCTTCCACTAACCCTTCCCCCTTCTCTTCCCCCTCCCCTGCCCCTCTTTACATTCCTGCGGCGCCTCTCAATAAACCGTAAAAGCCGTAAATCATGCTCCGTCCGTTGCGTGCCAAGTCATAAATACCTCCGAACCCGATGCAAGTTCCTCTAAAGCGGCCTGCAGCTTTTTAATTAAGGCGCATAGCCGGAGAATGCTACAAAAAATATATATGAAAAAAAGGGACCAAGTAAAAATCATGCGAATGTAACAAGTATCCGCGAGATACGTCAGGGATTAGATACTCTAGGTTCTTGCCTTTATAATGGGTCATTGAGTGTAAAATGAGTTGGAACTCTTTGAAGTAACCCTTAAATATTTGGTGCTTAGAAATGTTGTATAAATTTAAACTATTTGGATATAATAATTTATGATAGGAATTTGAGAATATTTTGTTTAAGGAAAGGATAAAATATCTATATGAATTACATCTTATGCTACATTCAAACTTGCATTAAATTTGAAATTATTTCATTGTTATACATTTTTCAAGCTGTAAATTAATAAGTAGATTCATAAATTTAAATGTGTATTTTGAAGAAATAGTAATGAAACTAAATGAATTTCTTATAATTACACATTACATATTTTATTGTAATACATTTTCCAAGCCATTAATTAATAAACAGATAACAAAAATCCCATGTTATCCGAAATGGTTATTCGTTGTTTCGTAACTAATCCTTTGCAGTAGCTGAGCGATCCCACCGGATGAGCATCCCCATCTGGCTGCATTCTCGGAATAGAGGATATGGAGCTGCAGAGGAGCCGCAGGAGCCACAGGAGGAGCAGCAGCAAACGCAAAACGCAAAACGCAGGAGCAGGAAGACAAATGGCCAAGGCGCGAATTGTTTGACAAGAGCGCTGGACTGCGGATCGCTGCCATCCATCAAAGGGGCCCAGAGCCCGCAGCGGGTAGATTGAAATGCCTGCCATTGCAATTATCGCCTCAGCTTCGCCGCACTGCCTCTGCCTCTGCTTCTGCTACCACTATCTACCACCATCTACCACTCCCGGCCGAAGGCCATTTCCCGCTAGATTAGGCCCAGTGACAATACATAACCGAATTAGCGCCAGGGGGTAGCATTTTTATATGACAATTTTCGGGTTGCCATAACAGTAGTTCTCTGTAGAATATATCCTTTTTTTTTTTGCCTGCCAGCCATGCATCATTCCCGGCTGCAGCCTATTATTTTAGCCCGGTTCTCCGGGTGCCCAAGAACCAAGCCCGAACTCCAACTGAACCTCAAACTCAACCTAAGCTCGATTCCAACTCGAGTGGACTGCATCTTTTCGTCATGCAGCTAGATTTATGAACCTCCGGATTCGCTATCGCTATCCCGGCCATATTGTAAATCATTTCCAAATTATTTAGTCGCTCTCGGCTCAGATATATATTCATATTTTTGGCGCCTTTCCTCGACGCGGCGTCGAATGTGGCACGTGATTGCGTTATAAATTACAAGCCATTGGCCTGTTCCGTTCCTGTTCCCGTTCCCGATCCCGCTCCCATCCCTGTCCCCAATCCCAATCCCCATCCGAATCCCCTGCTGATAGTTAATGTGTCCGGGGACTCGAATGGCAATTGGAATTACTTTTGATGACCCACTAGTCCCATATGCAGAACCCCCTTTTTCGGAATAGCAATCGAAGCAGCTGACAGATGTCGCGTTCCTATTTGTCTGCCTTGGAGGCTAGTGCAGTGGAGCTTAGCCAAGACTGCCTTTAGGCCAGGTCGAATCAAATAAAAAAGCGATTCATATAATAAATCAAAAACTTGCAGTTACTTATGATTTAAGACATTTTAAATCCGAGTTTGTGGAACAACCATCGTTTAAATATTGTTCAGAATTACGTCTGCCATTAAGACAAGCTAACAATTATATTTTACTTAATATAAGAATAAAAAAATTACTAATATCGTTTAAATATCGTTCAGGATAACGTAGTTGGACTGTTTGTGTCAGTTGTGTTGCATGTAATTTAATATTCATTATATGCACTATAAACGCTGTGCCACTATGATTGCATGATCTGTCAATCTGCCCAATTGCCAGGACTATCTGCCCCTTCTCAGGCCCAGAGCCTGGCTCCGTTCTTGGAGGCTTCCTCCTCCGTCTCCTCCATCTCCTCCATCTCCTCCTTTCGGGCTTTTCAGGCGATAAAAACGAAGCGAAAAGTGCCGCTATCTATTAATATCGCTTTTGGCTTTTTCGCTGGCGGAGACGAAGGGAGCTGGTAGCTGGTAACTCGTAGTTGGTAACTGGTAACTGGTGACTGGTGACTGGGAAAAGCCGGGCATGAAAAACGCTGAAAACTCCTAACGAACGACACCTGCCCTCGGAAAAGCAACCTGCCTTCTGCCCCCGTTTTGTATTTTTATTTTTCTTGTTTCTTGTTTTTTTGGTTTTTTATATTTTGTTGTTGTTGTTGTTTTTGTTTTTGTTTTCGTTTCGGGTGGCGTGTGTCTCGCTTTTCTTCTTGCTGTTTGCATTGGTCGCCCCTTTTCCTTTTGGCGATACACCGCGCTGCTGATGTTGCACGAATGTTGTAAATCAAAAGTAGGCGAGTCACACGAAGGCTTTGCCTCCCCGCCCCTCCTGGTCGCCCTGCATTTGGCGTCCATCGGCTCCCCCTCCATCCACCCGCTCCCTGTGCTGCTGCGCCTATTTGACTGGCAGGCCGAGCGGATAACGCTGGCAATTATCGCGCTTGTGCCGCACGAACGGCGGAAGCGGCAGAGGCGCCACATCATGTTACCCGGTCCGCTTCGTTCCGTTCTGTTCTGTTCTGTTCTGTTCTGTTCTGTTCGGTTCGGTACTGTTCCTTTCCACTCCGAACCGAACCGATCCGATCCCCCTGCCCTGCCCTGCCCTGCTCCGCCCAGTGTTTGCCTGTTTGCTGGGAAGGATGCCGGCTATCGCCTTATACTTTTTTCTTTGTGCAATCCAATTGGTAGCGCAACAAACAAAGCAAACCAAAAAAGCCCAGAAAAATAACAGCAGGCCTGGTCCTGGGCCTGGGCCTGGTCCTGGGCCTGGGCCTGTTCAAAGTTCCCCAAAAAATATGGCAAAAAGAGGAGTGGAGGAGAGTCTCTCCCTGGCACACCCCCTTCCGGTCGGTCAGTCAGTCATTGAAGTCATTTATTGCCACCAAACCAAAGGTTTTGCCCCGTTTGTTATACTCTCGATGAGGTTGCTATAATTTCAACAGAAGCAACGCAAACTTAAACTTGGACTTGTTATATATTAATGGTTAGTTAAAAACTACTAACTAAAAAGTAATAATTATTCATTCACCTAATTATATTTAAATACGTAACTTTCACCTTAAAAAGTGTATCTATTGCTTCGATCTGAAAAGTTAATCCTCCCCTTCCTATTGTTTTTGCTCTTGGCCAACTGTACTCGGAGCTGAAGCGGATCTGGACGACTCCTTTTCGGGCACGTCCGCTGTATTCCATTCCGTTCCGTGTGCAGGATGTGTTTACAATTTGTGGACACGCCGACCGTCATTTCGATGGCTCCAGTACCCGTTCCCGCTCCCGCTCCCGCTTCTGATCCTGTCGAATCCTCGGTTAATTCGCCAGGTGGCTTCAGAATGCGCTTTGCTTTCGTTGGTGAAGGGGTAGGGGTTAAGGGGGGAAAAGGGAAAGGAGAAAGTAGAGAGGGGTCAGGGGTCGTTTGTTTGCTCGAAAGCGGCACGAAAGATGACGTGCCCGAGATGGGCCATAAATGGCCTAACTAAAGCAAACAGACCGGATATGCAGGACATACAATCAAATAAGGCAAGTCGGAACCGGAAAAGGGCAGGACGGCTCTATATCTGCCCTAATCTGACCAATCTGGCCTCTCAATCACCCGCATTCCTTGCTATTTTCGATGATTTTTCCATTCGCATTACTTTATTGCATTTCCATTCTACATTCTACACAGGCGGAATCTACCTGGCATGTAGATACGTTGACAGGATGAAATAGCAGCGCCATCTGTAACTTTTGCAAAGTTATGATCCACTCATATTTGTTTCACACATCTTATGTTCCACGCAGATATGTATGTTCCGGTAGGAAGACTTTTAATTATTATTTTGATAAAATATTTATAAAATTGTTTGATATTAATTTATATATTTTGAAGAAAATTAGAAATTTTGTGAAGCAGTTGTTTGCATCATATATGTGTGGAACCTAGTACCTGGAGTGGAACCCAAATTCTGTGGAAGACAGTCCGTTTTAAAGATGTCAGCTTTCAACAACTCTCACATTTCCATTGCACACATTTTCATTTACTTGCCGTAGGTTTTTAAAATACAAATTAACGGGAAAAATTAAAAATCGACATGCAGCCGCGTGATCTCCTGCGTATTCTATTGCTGTTTTTTGCACGATTCGCCATTAATTTTTTCCTCCTCTACCGCCAAAAATTCAGCGGAGAGGTGAATGCCGAACCAAGGCCCGACACCACGGAAACAGTCAAGAGAGTCAAGAGCTGGCGGCTGTAGAACGCGATCAGCTGTTCAAACTAGTAAACAGTAGTAGCGAGGAAAATGGAAACTTGTATAAATTGCGCGGAACACACGAGGAAATACAAATGCAGCAAATGCTCGGCACCCTAGTGAGTAAAGTTGTTCCTATATTCTTGTACTTGCTATATACTTTCACCAATTACAGCTGCTCCGTGGCCTGCTACAAGGCCCACAGGGATTCACCCGCATGTGCAAGTGGGCAGCGCGAAAAGGTTTTAAAAGAAAATAATGTACCAAATCCTGTCCAGGAAGAGCCCACACTGTATGAACCCTTCCCCACGGATGACACGGTGCCCCCCGAGAGGCTACATCAGTTGGGTGAGTTTGATTACCCTTCTAATAAGGCCGTAATTCATTGTTTTTTTCTTGGTTTTCCCTAGAGAACTGCCAAGAACTGAAGAACCTTCTCCACAATCCGCACCTGCGCTCGCTGCTCCAACAGATCGATGTCTCCATGCATGCCCACCCCACCATGACGGCTGCCATGCAGGAGCCCCTCTTCCTGGAGTTCGCCAACGCCTGCCTCCAGATCGTCGAGCCCATGTCGGAGGCGGAGCGAGCTGAGTACGAGATGTGCTCCTGAAATTCCCCAAGTAATCTCAGTCTAAATGTACCAATTAAATATGTATGTACATTCTCTTTCTTGTATGTATTGATGGTGTAAACTTAGTTCAGGAAGGCCTAAGGGGATGGTGATGAACTAATTCAGGAAGGAAGCTTCAGTATCCCACTGAAGCTTCCTTCCTGAATTAGTCACTAAGTTTACACTATCAATACATACAAGAAAGAGAATGTTTTAAAAATGAGAAAGTTGATCCTGGAAATCCATATCCATTATGTAAACAAAGAGATCGCTAGACAGCTTTGCCAGATTCAGTTACCATGGTAACGTCTTCTCAGCACTTAGGCCAGCTCCTTGGACGGCTTGTTCTGGGATATTGCCATCCCATCCGGTAATAAATAAACATACTTGTATATAGTTTTGGAATGTACGTGAAAGAAGACATTACATATCGAAAAGATAATACTTTTTAATAGACAGAAATATAAAAGATCCATATTTACACGCATTTGAATACTACAAATCATCATAATTCTTTGATAACTAAATGTAAAAATTAATATATGCATAAATCTCAGCATAAGCACCCTTTTAGAGTTCCTTGTGGCGATGCTTGGTAACATCTTTGGATATGTACAAGTGCAAATCGTCAGGCAGACTGCATAGATATAATTCCTTGGCCAGGGCATAGTATCGCATTCTTAGGATATAAGCCACCTCCTTGGGCTGGCGATTTCTGGTAAAGACGCCCTTCTTGTTCCCTCCCACGCGGGTGATGGCTGAAAGGGATTCCAAGATATTGAGTCAGTGCTAGGCCTGGGTGGGTGATTTGGGAGAACTCACTCTGGGCTGTCCGGAAGTCAGAAAAGTTCCACACAAACTCCCCGATGAACCACTTCCTCTGTCGCAGCTCGTCGAAGGCTTTGAAGTGGCGGGTAAAGAGCACCACCTGGTACTCCTCGGACCAAATGAAGGCGGGCAGCTTTAGAAAAGAATTAAAAATAAGTATCAGAAGGATCCTCTAATGGCTTCCTCACCGAGTGCATGCCCTCCATGGTATCTCCTCCATACTCGAACTGGATTACCGGCTTTCCGAACGCATCCCGCCATCTCTGAGCCTCATCCGTCAGAAGGTTAACAATCATGTCGGTGCGACCGGAGTTCTGGTACCAGGAATTGTAGCGATTGAAGCCCACAATGTCAAGGAACTGGGACAAGTGACATGTGCTGGGACTGGCGTTTATGGCCGCCGTCAGGGGACGTCCTTGGGCAATCCCCCTTGTGTAGTTCACCAAGGATCTAGGGATGTTATTCAAGTATTATTTCGAGTTCTATTCCTAGTGCCAAGAGCCACTCACTCGAAGTATTTGAGTGCTCCCGGTTTGGTGGAGCGGGGCTCATTTGCCACCGACCAGGCGATGACGCTCGGGTGGTTCCTATCCCTGTGGATGAGCTGCTCCAGCGAGGACATATGCTGCTCCAGCAGCTGCGGCTCAAAGATGTCGATATTCACAGCCGGGCACTCATCGATGATCATGATCCCGTGCTCGTCGGCGAACTGCATGGACTCCTCGGAGTAGGGATAGTGCGAGGTGCGATAGGCATTGGCGCCAATCCACTTGAGCAGGTTGAAGTCCCGGGCCAGCAGAGCATTATCCAATCCCTTGCCCCGGATCTGAAATGGTGGAAGTATTACAGGAACCAAAGGCTTCAGTTACCGACAATCGACAAACCCACATCGGAATCCTCGTGCTTTCCGAATCCTCGCAGATAAAGAGGCTTTCCATTGAGAAGCAGGCTGTCGTTGCTCCAACTGAGGCTACGAATTCCCACGGGCAAGCGGTAGACATCCTGCAGAGCGTTCTCCTCCTCCTCCTCGGTGCTGTCCGCAAACAATTCGAACTGGAGGTCATAGAGGTATCCGGGATCCGGGTGCATGAGGTAGGGCCACCAGGGATGCGCACTGGGCACCAGCAAAGTGCCGTGATAGATCGCCTTGTTGATCTGCTGGGCAGCAACTCGTCCCTCCCTGTCCCTCAGTTTGAGCACCACATGAGTTGCCTGAGTCCGGAGGCTCTCCTTGAAGCCAGAGCCCCCCAACCACAGGCGGTAGTCAATGCGACCTATTCCCTCTTCTGTGAGCTGGGTGCTGACCTCCACATCACTAATGTGGAGCAGGGGCGTCGTGTACAAGTGGACACTCCTGTGTATTCCCGCGTAGTTAAAGAAATCGAAGGTGTATTCCTGGATGGGCACCGTGCCGTTGTCCGTTTGGACATTGCGAACGGTTCCCTGGGGAATCGTGCGGTTGCCCAAGCGATTGTCACACATCACCGTAATCCGGTTCTCGGCTCCAAAGTGGAGCAGCCCAGAGACATCCGCCTCGAAGGGCAGGTGGCCGATGGAGTGTTGGGTGGCGTTCCTGCCGTTGATCCAAGTCACGGCGGAGTAGTGGACGCTTCCGAATCTCAGCCAGGTGCGATGGTTTCCCTCCCAAGAGCGGGGCACAAAGAACGTTCGCTCGTACCAAACGGTGCCCACATGATCTCTCAGGTTGTCCGTTGTTATGTCATTGTAGGAGGCTGGCACTGGGATGGGCAGTATGTCCCTTCCGGTCTTCCTCAGGACGTCTGTGAACCACTTCTCCCGGATGCCCTGCAGGGGGTCTAGAGGATCACTCCTCACCAGTCGCCACATTCCGTCCAGGGACCGCACTTCCCGGGTCTCCGACTCCCTGGGATACAGCAGTCCCCTAGTGGGTATTGGCCTCCGGACATCTCCATACTCGAACAAAGGCTCCTCCGGATTCGAGGGAAATCCTTCTTCGCTGGCCGAAACCCGGAGAAGCAGCAATCCGAACAGCAGCCCGATGAAGGGTGACAAGTGTCGCCCCATTCCGGTTCTGAGTAACTGGCTCTTTGGACAAGAAGCTACTGAGCTTCGCTGAGGAAAATAATTATTTTTCGACTGTTATTCTTCTAATTGGAAGTGTTCTTCTTCTTCAACCGGCTTCTGATAAGAATTGTTGGGTGTGACCCTTTACCAGTTCGAACAAAACCCCAAAAACCGTTGGAGATTTGTTTAACACAATTCCCATATTTTTAAATCGAAGATCAGAGTTAAATAAATTATTTACTTTTATTTATTAAGTTAGGCTTAGAAATACATACAAAAATACAATGCCCCAAAGTGGGGCAAGTTTTGAAATGTACAAAGGAATGGGTATGAATGTCTCGTTGGCAAAACATATATACAATGGCCGGAAATTGGGATTGTAGGCAGCTCCTCTGCATCCTTCAGGCTATCAGATCGGCGATATAGGTGAAGAGATCCTCCGGAAACATGCATGCGTCCAATTCCCGGCCCAGCGTGAAGTACCGCTTCCGG
Source organism: Drosophila setifemur (assembly GCA_021224005.1). Lineage (NCBI taxonomy): Eukaryota > Metazoa > Arthropoda > Insecta > Diptera > Drosophilidae > Drosophila > Drosophila setifemur. The sequence continues at coordinate 1,302,622 of JAJJHY010005742.1, forward strand.
AGGAGATGGGCAACTGCCTTCGGTTGACGGGCGCGGGTGAAGACTCCCTTTTTGTTTCCGCCCACTCGGGTGTAGCCTGCAAAAGGGGTCAGAGAGAGTCCTGCTGAGTACAATAGATGGACGGAGCCTGCGAGGACACTCACTCTGGGCCGTCTTGAAGTCGGCAAAGTTCCACACAAACTCCCCGATAAACCAACCCTTCCTCCGAAGCTGGTCGAAAGCCTTGAAGTGGCGGGAGAATACCTCCGTCTGGAACTCCTCCGACCACACATAGGCGGGTTGCTGAGTGGAGTTAAAAGATCGCATGAAAATCAAGAAACAAATCCTAGATGGGTGTCCTCACCAAGTGCAGCCCCTCCAAAGTGTCCGCTCCATACTCGGACATGATTATGGGCTTGTTGTACACCGTGTGCCAGTTTTCGGCCTCTTCCACCACCTTGTGGGTTACCATATCCAGGCGTCCGGTGTTCGAGTACCAGGCATTATAGCGATTGAAGCTTATGATGTCCAGCGAACGACCCTGGAAAGAGGATTAGGCTCCAATGCTAAAGAATCCGAAGTCAGCAAGAATTTGCTCCTCCTACACTTACCACCCTATCCTGGTTATAGGGAATAGCAATGGCAGCTGTAATGGGTCTGGACTTGTCCAGAGATCGCGTAAAGTTGGCCACCAGACTGAGGAGAGAAAAAAGGGTATTCAATACTCCACAAGGACAAACTCCAGCACGGCTACCCACTCGAAGTATGACCCTGCATTAATGCTCCCCGTCCGGGGCTCATTCGCTATGGACCACATCACCACACTGGGATGGTTCCGGTCCCTGTGGATGAGCTGCTCCAGCGACGATTTGTGCTTGCCCAGCAGCTCCTGGCTGAAGTTCCTGAAATGAAGAGACACCAGCATCAGTATGAAGCCCACTGGCGAGGGGGCAAGACTCAACTCCGTGTCTACACTGGGGCACTCATCGATGATCATGATGCCGTGCTCGTCGGCGAACTGCATGGACTCCTCGGAGTAGGGATAGTGCGAGGTGCGATACGAATTGGCACCAATCCACTTGAGCAGATTGAAGTCCCGGACCATCAGGGCATTGTCCAGGCCCTTGCCTCGAATCTAGGAGAGAAAGGAAACCAAGTAAGGCACTTAACAGGGATACAAAGACTAAACCCACATCCGAATCCTCGTGTCGCCCGAATCCTCGGAAGTAGACGGGTCGCTCGTTAATCAGGAACTGCGTGTTGGTCCACCTGAGAGTGCGCAGGCCCACCTTCAGGCGGTAGATGTCCAGGACCTCTTTGTTGGCCGCCAGCAGCTTAATCTCCAGCTGGTACAGGTAACCGGGCTCCGGGTCCATCAGGTAGGGCCACCAGGGCTTCACCTGGCTCACCTGCAGGTGCCCCTTGAGCTTCCCCTCCGTCGTTTCATTGGTCACCAGTTGTCCCTTCTTGTCGTAGAGGCTCGCCTGGACGTGCAGGTCATTGTCCGCTTTGTTGGCTGCCCTTCCGCTCACCCGAATGCTGTAGGCAACTTCCCCAGCTAAAAAAGAGAGGGAATCATCAAGGATAGTTCGTGGGTTAGTACGTTTTCCTACCCGTATTATTATCTGACAAGCCGGTGGACACCTTCACCTCCTCAATAAAGGTCTTGGGCGTGGTGTAAAGGTGCACGCTCCTGTGAATTCCGGCGTAATTGAAGAAGTCAAAGGTGTAGCTCTGGACGATGGCCACCCCACTGTCGTTGGGCACCTCGGTGATCTTCCCCTGCGGCACCGACGTCTGGATGAGGGCGTTGTCGCACATCACGGTGATCCGGTTCTCTGCCCCGTAGTTCAGTTGATTCGTCACTTCCGCCTCGAAAGGCAGGTGGCCCATCTCATGCTTCACCACCTTTTCCCCGTTCACCCACTAAAAAGAGTCACCACAAATCCGAATTAAATTTTACATATCCATTATACTTTTGCCCAGGCTTTTGAAGCGCAATGATGGAGATATCTCCAACCCTATAAAGTATAACAAAGTATAAAGTATTAAAGCTGTTTTAAAGTTGGATCTTCAAATTCCCGATTATGAACAGAAACCATATTTGCCATATTTGCTCTAACGTCATCCAACGATGTTTTAAATAGATATGTATGTAACTATTGTAACTATTGAGTCATTTACTAAAATTTAATTTATTTTGGATTTAAATTGCATACCTTCTTTAATCTCGAAATGTTAAAATATTTGGAAATACCTCAAACTAGTGGTTCGTGCAGTAATTACTAAGTACTTGCATTATTTATTTATTGAGTTAAGTTATTGTACCCACCACATAGGCCTCGTAGTGCACACTGCCGAATCGCAGCCAGACCCTCTGATCCTTGCCCCAGGAGCTGGGCACGAAGAACTTGCGGTCGTACCAAACGGTGCCAACATGGTCCCTCAAGTTGTCCGTGGTTATATCATTGTAGGAGGCTGGCACCGGCATCGGGATCGTGGGCCTGCTCTGGCTGAGATCCTGTGCATACCATTGATCCCGCACGCCCTGTGTGGGATTTGACTGGTCGGAGCGGGCAAAGTTCCAGATCCCGTCCAGGGAGCGCACCTCCCGCGTCTCCGACTCCGTGGGGTACAGCATTCCGCGCGTAGGTGGCACCTCCTTGTTGACCAGGATCAGGGCTATGGAGAAGTGCAGCACATACAGGCCGGTGACCAGGGAGAAGAAGGAGAGAGCTGTGGGCAGGAAGTCGAGGTGTCAGAGAGGGTGTTATTTATTTACATTACCACCTCGAAAATTATGGAGATAATGCTGCCTATCAGTAATTTCCACTTGCTGATAAGCGGATAGTGTCATTAGCAGAGTCCGGGAAAAATTTGGGAAATAAGTGATTGGAATGCGGGAAAAACTATAGTTTCTGAAAGTCAGTTTATAATTTATTGATAAGAGGCAATTACTTTTCTGTTTGCTAAGAAGCATTTCGGAATCGATGCGGGTGCAATCAAATAGATAGAGATATGGGTTTCGTAAAATTACCCATAAATTCACAATTGACATTTGACAATTTGACATTTTTTAACATGAAATCTAAAACCAAAAGAGTTTGAAATATCATAAAAAAGGGTTGGCAAATGTGTGTCATCTTATTTATTCTACCAACTTGTTTGTTTTTAAATTCCTGCAAACCATAACTTTTATATGGAGCATAATGTTTTTTTATGGCTATTTTGATAATTATCACGCAGTTGGCTTCTGAATTTCCAACGTTTTCCAATGGCTTTCTTATCGCATATCTCGCTTCTATTATGCAGATTAAATTGTTAAGTTCACCGCGCTCCAATGTCAGCGCTTTGTAACGGTACTTTGTAATTGCTGAAAGGCCCGACATGCATACTCACGTGCACAATAGGCAGGTTCCGTTTTTCAAAGTCGGCGGGCGAAACGAACCGAAACGGAACGAGGAGAATCGAGTCAGGGGGAAACGGAAATGAAATTGCATACGTTACTATCGAATTACAACAACAACGACAACACGATCGGGAGGACAATGGGCAAAGCGAGTGCCGAACAATGCGAAAGAGCCGCACAAAGCGCACGGGAGAAGCCGGAGAGCCGAGCTTTCAAGGAAAAGCTCTCTCTCGCTCACTCACTCTCACTCTCTTCACGTGAGCTATGCGAACCAAAACATAAATACAAGCATGTGCATGTGTCATCGTTCTAACAGCGCCCGCTCAGGTTTTGTTTTCGTTTTCGTTAGTGCTTCTCTTTTGCTCTCTGTTCTACTCTTCTGCTTTGTTTTGCTTTCTTTTATGCAAATTGTTCGGCACTTTGCTTTGCTGGTTAAACACGTTTCCATGGGCAAAAATCCACTAGAAAAAAAGCGTCACCAACATTTCAGATACCGCCACAATCCCATAATACGCATACGCCCCGTTCTCTCACGTCGCGTGTCGGCGGGAAACTACTTCCTCCATTTACTATGTCTCGCCGCTCCGCCATAGATACCTACTTCTTCTCACAAACCAGCTGTTCAATCGCAAAAGCTTTTCCAGGGCGAAGAGAAAGGGAGAGAGGCCGAGCGCAAGCTCCTTTTATGTGAATACTGGATAATGCGGATCGATAGTCGATCCATTTGATTCTATCGAAAAATCGAATGTATTGCTTGGGGAGTTTTTTTTCATACAATTTAAATCATTTGTTCAACCCAACACCGAAGTTCAGAATTATAAGTCTCAAAAAGTCATAAAACCTGTATTAAACCACAATAACCTTAATCTTCTATAGGATTGTGGAATATGGTAATTTTATGTGTTCAAATTGGATCTATAAAAAAAAGGGGAATCTTCAATCAATAGCTGCTGGAATTATTCTTCTGCATTTTATCTTTTTTGTATTTAACAATTTTAAAAAAGTTGTGGTTTACTATCAATTTTTGATAATGCAATAATAATAGCATAAAATAATTGTCGGACAGTATTCGTATTGCATTTCAAGTCTTTATCCTTAGCAACTACTAAGTTCTTCACTTCACTTTTATTTAAATTGATCTCTATAAATAACACTTTTAATTCTGTATTCACCATTGTTAAATTTGAATAATTTCATTGATGTAATGTATGCTTACCCACTGCAATTAACCATTCTTTTCGCATGGCCTACCGAATTGCAACTGCTGAAACTGAGCTATCCACAATAATTCAGACAATTCATTCTTCTGTCCCCATCGAACTCGTAGTTCAGAAACTGCACAAATATTTGAAGATATATATCTGTTTATCTTATCTGCGATTTCAATAAAAAAAATTATGTAAACAATATTTATGTGGTGTCAGCATTTCCGGCGATTTATTTGTTTGCATTTTTTTCTTTGCATGCTGTAAACTTTTCAACAGATATATGCTTTGTTGAAGTAAGTTGAATTAAGTTGAGTAATAAAACTATACATTTTAGATATTTTCCCTGAATCATTATAAATTTGGCAAACTGTAATCATAGCATGAGAGTTCTCAATTAATTTAATTCAGACTTGCGTCAATTGTGTGTATACATTTGAAATATTTCTGAATCATTATTAAAAAAGATCTGAATACATCTGTTTTTTGTAGGATTTCAAATTAGGGAATTTTGCAGTATGATGAATTATTGAAGTACTCAAAAATCACACATTTTAATCAACTGATTTAAAAACTTTTCTCAGAACTCAAAAACAATTTTTCCGGGCTCAGAAGTTATGAATAGTTCTTATCAGAACAATTGTTAAGGAAGCTCACAGTTAAAATGGTACTAATTAGAAATAATCAGCTCGGCTGATAACTTAATTCTTCCAAACTTTAATTACAAATTCTTGTCCAAATTGAAGCAAACTTACACATGACGAATCGACACTAACAGCTCACCGAAATCGACTGAGGTTGCACCTGCGCAGGTGATTGCTTTTTAATCAAAAACTCCAGAATAAAAATGCAAAAGGCACAGCGGGAGTGCACCGGGGCGAAGCGATATGCAAAAATTTGCATTGGAATGGAGGGCAGCAGAACGAAGAACCGACCGAACCGAACCCATTGGATACGAGCCAGCAACATGTACCTGGGATCTAGATCCACATATCAGTCACTGGGCCGTGATATGTGCTTACCCCAAATTTCATATTTGCGACATGTGAGACGGATCCTCAAATGCATGGCGTAGGCGTCCCAAAATCCGCACTTGTCCGCCGAAGAGAGAGTTTCTTGCTACGGCTACGGTCAGCACTGCTCCGCAACTGACTAGTTAGAAGCAATCCGAGTCCGAATCCGAACCCGGATCCGCGGAAGCCCATGGCGGATGTGTCATTAGTGGACAAGGCAATTGCGGTCGCTCGCCGGTAAAGGTCGAAGGGTGGGGTTGGGGGTTTCTCTTGTGTTTCTCAAGGGGGTGGTGGCGGGAGCGGAAGACACGCACCGTCGCTGCACTGAATATGCCCCTAATTAAGCCCACCCCTCGAGTAAGACCCGCCCGTCACGATAAACCCAAGCCGAAGCCGCATGCTCCAAATCCAAAGCAGTCGACTTTTCGCATTTGGGGTCAACATCAACGGCACAGAGCAGAGAGCCGCTACAGGCGAGACTCCGTGAATCAATTGAAGGGATTTACAGCATGGAAAATCAATTAAATGCCCCGTTCTGTTAAATTTGAATTATTGAAATTGTACAACTCATTGAATATACCAAGAACTATGGGTTTTTTGTTCCACCTTCAGCTGTGTAAATATTGATAATTGTTTATGGCTAATACTACGATTTTTTGTGAATGAAAACCCTGACCTACTCAAATAGATATTAAAAAAGAGTTCGTCTTTATGGGAGTTCCACTGTATTTGGGTGCAAAAGGGAAGGAGCCCCGGCACCGGGGGTTAAGTTTCAATTAACTGCTTCTGGCCCGGACTCGAAGTCGAGTTTAATTAGTCTTGATTGGGAACGAAATGCGGAAGATCTAACTCCCTAGGAATAAAATTGATTAGTGCTTCTTATTCTAGGAAAAATAGGTTCAAATATTTCAAGATTTTCCAATATAATCAGTTCAGTTTCTAACCCAAAGGCTATCAGGGAATCGAACTTATTTATAGTTTCTCCCAAAGCCATACCACAACAATGAGTATTTCCCATGCTTTCTTATCGCGCTTTTGTAAGTGCCAAGTGCTAAGTGTTAGGGTATCGATGGATGCACACATACCTTCTACCCACGTACTATACTATATATATTCGTGAGCGGCTTTCACTTTCAAGGCCCGGCCCACAAGACCAGCCCGAAGAACAAGAATCAATGTGCGGGCCAAGAAGAAGTGAACTAGCTAATGTCACCGAAAGTAAATATTAATAGAAGCGTTTACCCATATTCCGTGCAGGATTCCGGACGATGATGGATGGATGGTCGGTGGGTTGAAAAGTTTATTTTGTGCGAGTGGGATTGGGCACTTAGGAACACTTGCGGTGGTAATTAAAACTAATTCACAACTGGTTGGCAGTTAGATGTTTTTTTATTCAGTCATCTCCGGTATTACAAATCGTTCCGGGCCATCGACAAGAAATTGATTTAACAAATATAGCTACTCCCGAAGAGAGTCCACAAGGCGCGCTCTAAAATAGCGACGCAGCGCGAAAAAAGACGCGACTAAACTGAAAGACTCGGAGCGCTAAGTCGCGTTTAAATTGACTTTTAGGCTGCTCTAAGTCCGCTGTTAAGCCGCTGTTAAAACACAGCTGTGCAGCGGCTGTTAGTTGTGCTTTATTTACATTTATTTGTTTACAACCCTTTTCGGTAATTATTAAGTTTTAGATATATTTAAATGGTGAATAAATGGTTGAATTTCTTATTGATTAAAGAAAAACCAGCTAAACTACAGTGTCATTTAGTTTTTGAAAAGTTATCTTATACTAAATTATGGAAATAAAAGTATTTAGAATGTATATATATATCTATTTGAAAACTTTTATAAAAATTAACAAAATATATTATTGTCAATTGCAAACTTCAAAAAGCGATCGTACAGCTTTCAATCGAAAATCGATTTATAATATTACCACCAAAACGTAATCGATTAGTCATCGATGTTGTGCCATCCCTGGCAAAGAGCAACAAAAGTCGCGTAAATGTTATTTCCGTGAGTTAGCGAACTAAAGCCAATGCCATGTCCCCGGCGTTAGACCTGGGTCACTCCGCAGAGGCGTATCACCCTCTGGACGGTGCCGGCAAGGACCCTGCCTCCTCCACCTCCGCCTCCCCTCCACTACGCAACGCCATGGGACTGCGGACATCCTGGCTGCGACAGTGTCGTCGCTACAAACTGCCCGCCCTGCTCTTGATGCTCCTGCTCCTCGTGTCCTGCCTGGCCTATCGGATCATCAGTGTAAGGATCTGTGAGGCCTGTTATCAGTGAAGGTCAAAGGCGACCTAGTCTGGGTCACATTTAGAGATAACAACTTATATACCGATGCAGAGGGTTTGCCACGCAGTGGCTATTAGCATACATATTCCTGACCATCATCACTCAGTTTTTTATATATCCTTGCTTGCAGTCTGAGCAGGATGCTCCTCCAATGGATGTGCACCGCAGTTCAGCCCTCTTGGATGCCTACGAGGATTTCAGTTCAATGCGGGCGGGTGACATAAAAATGCGCATCGAGGAAATGGTGCGGATCAAGGTGAGTGACCACAGAATACTCCGTGTTTCCACCCTTGTAAACCCCTCACCCCCAGAGCACCGTGTCCGTGGAGCTGCGCGAACTAGAGTCCCGTCGCCAGAAGCTGCAGTCGGACATCAGTCAGTACAACCAGAAGATTGAGGAGCTGAAGCAGGAGCTGCTGAGGGAGCAGACGGAACTGGAGCGTTTGAAGATCTCCGTGGAGCAAGCACAGGTGGCCCAGCGGGAGGCGGTGCAGCGGAACACACCCGATCTCGCCCTGCCCCGCTCCCTGATGCCCAGCACTCTTCCAAGGAGGTTGAGCCCCATTTCAGTGGGAATGGCCGCCAGTTGCGAGATGCACAACTGCTTCAACCATTCGCGATGCAGTCTGACCTCCGGGTTCCCGGTTTACTTGTACGACCCCGATGAGCACAGTGTGCAGCGGCGGGGCTACGATATTGATGGCTTCTTGAAGACCACATTGAAGCAGACCCTCGGGTACAATGCCCACATTGTGAAGGATCCAAAGCAGGCGTGCATATACTTGGTGCTCGTGGGAGAGGCGCTCCTGGAGCAGGATCTGCTGAGAAACAATCGCTATGCGGCGCAGGAGGCGGAGCAACAGCTGCCCTCCACTCCGAGTCCCGCCAATGACTGCCCCGTAGATATGCAGAAGATCTACAGCCTGCCCTACTGGGGCGGCGATGGACGCAACCATGTGCTGCTCAACCTGGCCAGGAGGGACCTCACCTCGCGTCGCACCAATCCGCTGCACCAACAGAACACCATGCGCGCCATTGTAGTACAGAGTGCCTTCGAGCGGGAGCAGTTCCGCCCTGGCTACGATCTCATTGTGCCCCCCATCCTGGGCCCCCCGGGCGGAGATGTGTGGCAGGAGTGCACGGGAATGGTGCCGGCCAGGCGGAGGTACTTGCTCTCGTTCCAGGGCGAGTTGAAGCCCAAGCTGAACGCTTTGCTCCCGTTAGATGCGTTTATATTGGAGCACCTGGCGGACATGGCCAAGGGAGCCACCCAGGACCAGTTTGTGCTACAGTTCCAGTGCGTTCCGGCCACGGAGCAGCAAGAGGGCGATTCCCTGCCAGACTGGACGCTCTGCGGCTCAGACTCATCGCGCAAGCAGCTACTAAAAGACTCCACTTTCGTCCTGATCCTCCCACCGCTAAATGGAAGGGTGTCCTCCACCCTGATGCTGGCCAGATTGTACGAAGCCCTGCGCACAGGAGCTGTACCGGTAATCCTAGGAGCCGATGAGCTGCGCTTGCCCTACGCCGAGACTCTGGACTGGAGGAGAGCCGCCCTGCTCCTGCCCAAGGCCCGCATCACGGAGTTGCACTTCCTGCTGCGAGCCGTGCAGGATGCGGATCTTCTGCTGCTCCGCCGCCAGGGAAGGCTTGTCTGGGAGCGCTACCTCAGCTCCGTGCAGGCCACCGTGGACACAGTGATTGCCAGTCTGAGGGATCGCCTAGGCATCCCACCCAGACCAGTGCCCTCCGTGGTGGCGCAGAGTGTGTTCAACAGCACTTTCATACCCCTGAAATCCGATCCTCCCGTGGGCTTGGACACGGAACCGGAGGAGTCCCTGGGACCCATCGAGCCTCCGTATGCAAGTCCCGCCTACCGTCGAAACTACACCATCCTGCGGATGCAGGCCAAGGAAGCGTGGAACGATTGGGTGGACCCCTTCTACCTCTACCCCCAGCTGCCCTTCGATCCCGCCCTGCCCTCGGAGGCCAAGTTCATGGGCTCGCACACGGGCTTCCGACCCATTGGCAAGGGACTGGGAGGAGCGGGCAAGGAGTTTGGAGAGTCCCTGGGTGGAAACTATCCCCGGGAGCAGTTCACCATTGTGATGCTGACCTACGAGCGGGAGCAAGTGCTGATGGACTCGCTGGGCAGGCTGTACGGGCTGCCGTACCTGCACAAGGTGGTGGTAGTGTGGAACTCACCCAAGCCTCCGTTGGACGACCTGCGCTGGCCGGACATTGGAGTTCCGGTCTCCGTGCTGCGTGCTCCCAGGAACTCCCTCAACAACAGGTTCCTGCCCTTCGACGTGATCGAAACGGAGGCGGTGCTATCGGTGGACGATGATGCTCACCTGAGGCACGACGAGATCCTCTTCGGATTCCGTGTGTGGCGGGAGCACCGCGACAGGGTGGTGGGCTTTCCCGGACGCTTCCACGCCTGGGATCTGGGCAACCCCAACGGGCAGTGGCACTACAACTCCAACTACAGCTGCGAGCTGAGCATGGTGCTGACGGGAGCAGCCTTCGTGCACAAGTACTACCTATACCTGTACACCTATCACCTGCCGCAGGCCATCCGCGACAAGGTGGACGAGTACATGAACTGCGAGGACATCGCCATGAACTTCCTGGTCTCACATATCACGAGGAAGCCGCCCGTTAAGGTCACCTCCCGGTGGACCTTCCGCTGCCCGGGCTGCCCCGTTTCCCTGAGCGAGGACGACACGCATTTCCAGGAGCGACACAAGTGCATCAACTTCTTCAGCCGGGTGTTCGGCTACACTCCCCTGCTGAACACCCAGTTCCGGGCGGACTCCATCCTCTTCAAGACGCGCATCCCGCACGACAAGCAGAAGTGCTTCAAGTACATCTAGTCCTAGACCCGCAACCCATCCTCTGTCCTTTGTCCCTTCTCCCGATTCCAATTCCGACAACGGCGGCAACTCCACTTACTTTACCCGGAGTGGATCACCAGCTGAATGACTCCTAGACCTAAGCACAAAGTTAACTTATCTGGGTTGTTCCGGTTTCCACTTTCTTTACCTTTTTAACTTGACGGAAAGTTGAGGTTTTCTGATTAGTGAATTCAAAATAACTGAAGAACTTTAACATTTTAATTATTTTATACAAGATCGACCAAAGATGTGCAATATGGTAGAGGAGTTTCGAATTTAACATTATATTCAACTAGATATGGAAAATAAAGCAATATTATTAAACTGTCTGAATAGGATAGATACTAAAGAACGAAAATTTAACTAAAATTCGTAAATTTAGAAACTAAATGTATTCCAATCGAACAAAGATTTTAAAATATGTGTGGAAACCAGAACAAGCCCATTTGTATATACTAAAGATTGACCTAAGCCTGGCCTCTGATAAGCCTAGGGCACAGCTTCTGTCTGATCAGCCACCAATTCGCTTGGCTTTATATATCATCTATATGTATTCAATTCTTGTTGGAAGCAACGCGACACTGCAGTTGGAACCAAACCATGTATCTTGGAGATTACCAAAACCGATTGTAAGACTTTTAATTGTGTTTGCTTAATTAGGCTAAGTTGGGTCCCGATTTTGACTCTGTATATAGCGCCTAATAAACGAAACTGTATCGCACAGATACTCGTAGATAGATACTCAAGATGTGTGGATGCATATTCATATATTTTCCTCATTTACACAAAGTGGATGCTTACATGCGCAGGATGCTGGATGCAGGATGGGTTTGTGTGTGGTTTCGATTAGTATAAATTATGGGTAATGTTGGTGAGTAAAGATTAAGGACACATACGCGTGTGGTCAGCCGATCTTCAAGCCACCACACGCTCTTAATTTTAGGGTGGTATCTACTATGTTAGAGATACGTTTGCAAAAGCTACTGCTATGAGGGCTACATTCGGATACATTGTGAGGGACAGGACTGGAGTGGGGAGGATACAAATACAGATACAAAGGTAACTTAAAGTACTCGTAATATTTATACAACTTAGTCCGAAGTTACACTAGAAATCAGAAGAACTTCAATTTGGAATCGCCGCTGGGTAGGACACTAGTGCTCCTGCAGGCTCAGCTTCAGCGCCTGCTCGATCATCTCCTGCTCCTGCTGCCTCTCCAGCTCGTACTTTCTTTGGTCCTGCTGCGACAGTCGCATGGCCATGGCCAGGTCGGGGTCCACATACCGGAAGCCCCCATCGTCGTCGTCCTCGGAGGCGGGCGATCCGTTGTGGGGATTCGCATGGGCGCCCATTAGAGACTCCTGCAGCACCCTGCAATGGACAAAGGGAAAAGGGCACACAAAAAGCTCGGATCAAAACTAGCAATACACGGGGAGTGGTGACTGGTGAGTGGGTGGGGGGGTCAATGCTACTTAAAGATCTTCTTCATGTAGCCCAGGTCGTTCTTAAACTGCGCCCCCGCCGAAGCGGAACGTCCTCGGGTCTGTGGCTCCAGCTGCAGTTGGGTGTGGGCAAAGGAATTGGGACTATGCTTGTGGGAGGGCGAGAAGCGCCCGTATTGCTGGCGGTGTGGGGAAAGCAAGTGCGAGGAGAAGCGCTGGTGGCTAGCGGTGGCATTGCGGGACATTAGTAGAGCAGCAAGAGATCAAGACATTCGGAGACCGAAGTGTGAAAATCCTTGCAGAATAATATGTTCCAAGCAAAACTATATTGTTCTGCAAAGGCTAAGGGGTATTCAACCCATGACCTACCGCTGCAGCTGCTCATCATCCTCGGGCAGAAGATCGGTTCCCACGGCGCTCTGGCCGCGCAGCACCTCCCAGATGTCGACCTTGTCGTCGTCCCTGGCCTCCATGCCACAGGCGCCGCTCGTCTCCACCAGACTCTGCTCAATGGCGTACTGCAGCATGTCGTCCTCGTCGAGAATCTGGCGCCGGGGATCGCTGCCCCTGCTTGTGTAATGAACAGGAACGTCGAAGCAGCGATCGTCCACCAGACAGGTGACCCGGTCCTGCTCCTCCAGCGTGGACACGTGCTCCACGGGCGAGGTCATTGCGAAGACATTGCCGAACGTAATACAGGCATTGAGGACGTGGAAGAGCGGGATTTCCACCTTCACCGGGAAGCCGGACGGCAACTGCATGGTGATGAAGTCGCGCAGCTTGGCCACATGCGGACTGGCCATGGTGGACATGAGGTCCAGGATGGGCAGCACCTGCTCCTGCAGCCGGATGGGATGCTCCTCGGCCAGCCACAGATTGGCCTTGAAGCGCTGAACCTTTGTGCTCAGGTTTTTGGGCCCGCCAACATCGCGTCCCTGGAGGTCAAACTCCAGAGTAAAGTACTCCTCTGGGGTGACGGAGGACTTCGGAGTGCTGGTGCCAGAAGCACAGGCGGAGCTGCCGTTGCTCTGCATGCCCGAGGGTGAGGAGCGATCCCCATTCTCGACTCCAGCCACGGCTGCATCTCCCAAGCGAGGCGAGGGTGGCTGCTCAGGGATAGATTTTAATTAGAAAGGAATGCAAGGATAATTGCTTGTTATGCAACCTACGCTCTCTTTGAGGGCAGCGGCGGCGTCTGCGGGGGAAACATAGTCCTCATCAGCGATGCCCAGCAGGCTGTGCAGAGGCGTCCTCGCTGTCTTGTTCTGAAACAAGTTATTTCAAATATGAAGTGTTTAAAGATTAGAGAGCAGCAAGGCTTCCCTTCCTGTTCTTACCTTTATCTGCTCCTCGCTGAGGTGGTCCATCCTGGTCTTGGTCACAAACTCGACGTTGCTGGCGCCGTACACCTTGCAGTTGTAGCCGTTGATCACTTCCGACTTCTCGCTGCGCCAGCCCCAAATGCCGCACTTGTTACGCTCGAAGCTGATCTTGTCCATCTCAATGTTGTTGGTGATCACCGGGGCATTGAGTCGGGCTTTCACAGTCCCCAAGGCCGGTGGAATGGCCGAAATGTCGCCAATGTCACTGCTCATCTGCTCCACCATCACCTCGTGCGTGTCGTGGTCGATCTCGATCATTGTGGCAGTTTCTTCTACAAAAAGGGATTATGATTCAATAAGGATAATACCAGGAGTTATTAGAAGGTTACTTACTGGCCCCCTTGAAGATGTAGGAACGGTTGCCCCGTTGCCAGGTGTTGTTGTCGAAGCCCAGGAGGGTGGTGTCTATCCGGACATTGGCCCCCCGCTTGTACACCTTGTAGGTGTCGCTGGGACAGAGACGGGACATCAAAGGAACCCAAGACGTAAACTCCCACTTCATCTCGATATAGAAGTCGGGGGCATCCAACAGATGCTGAAGTAGCTTCGGCACATGGGTGACGCGCTGCACATGACGCTGCAGGTCACGGACCTCGATGATGGCCGTCAGGATGTCCACATCCCCTGTGCAAACAGCCTCCTGGACAACTTTGGGTAAATAAACTGGTTAAATAGGGATTCGGGGATAATTCAGGAGCTCACTTACTGGACCAGCCTTCGTGCTCGTAGGTGGCGTTGCATTTGGCAGCCAACAGACACTTGACGCAGGCCAAGTTGGCCAATCTCACGGCCAGCATCAGAGGCGTCCGGCCTCGGGGATCGATTTTCTCCTTATCATTCTGCGAGATGACGAATCGTTAGCCTTGTTATCGCCAACAGCCAGTCCCCAGTGTCCCCCTGCCCTGCTAATTCAATTAGCACCTGTCCCGGGCCACACCCCACACCCACCCCCCGCCCACTCTGCCACCCTGCCACCGCTCACCTGGTCGATGTTTGCCTGAAGCTGCTCCGGCTCGTCGTGCCAGATGTGCCAGTGCAGCGGGAACTCCGCCCGTATATCCTCCGCGCTCCTCATCGCTCCTCGCTGCTCTACTCGCGGCCCTCCGGTCTGGATCTGGGGCTACTCTGCGCTATTTACTGCTGATTTGCGAACTTTTTTGTTGCGCTCCGCCAAAGTGAAAAAAACAAACTCAGCAGTGCGAGAGTCTGGTTACACTAAGCCTGCCCATCGATAGGCGATTGGTTAGTGAGGGTAGTCGTGAGGCGATACATTTTCAATGTACCTAACTTTTACAGTTAAGTTTTTAATTGTCATCCACAAATTGGTTGGATTGGTTCATAAAAGTTTCAAATTATATTAAAACAGGGATTGATTGAAGTTAAATAGTGCAGGTTTTGTACAATTAAGGAACGTTATGAACATCCACGAATAAACCACTTTTGTTACATAGTTAAATAAATTGTAATCATTTCTTATTCATCTCTATACTGAATAAATTAAAATTGAACCCACAAAACTTTCACCGTGAACGTGACGCATAAACCATGCGATAGTGAGAGCGCACGGAAGTGTCATCTCTAGCAGCCATCGATAGTCAATAACAACATTGACAGCTGTTCGTCAGAAAATATATTCCAAGTACGAATACAAAGCGGCTTAATTGCTCCGAAAAAGGGCCAACCAGAGGATTTGCGAGGCTCCTTCTGCTCCGAAACGAGGAAGGGGTAAAGGTGCTGTCCGTTGCTGGCGCGTGAGCGTTAAGGTGAGCTAGTTCGAGGCAATTCTCCCTCCAATTCCATCGAAAGCAAATTACATAAAATTTTGTGTCTTACACCTGAATTACCTGGGCAGTTGTGGGTGTAATTTGGTGAGTTAATAGGATTAGGCGGAGTAGGGAGGCTAAGTGGGTGGGCATGCAATATACTGAAAGCTCACCACCCTGGCATTTATTCAAAATTTTCCATGAATTGCGCACTGAAAGTGAATACTCTGCCTCTTCCCCCTTTCCACCACCCCCTGCCACACCCTCACCCCAAACAGTAACAGACTTTTTACGGGCTTTCTTTCCCTCTCTCCCCCCTCGTAGATCACCATGCTGCTGGATTAGAGAGTCAACCTGCGCTTCTATTCACCGGACAACCGGACAACAAGAGGCTCTCTTCAAGTAAGAGCAATTGCCAATTTATTCCCATTAATTGGCCGCAAGTGCACCGAACCAAGTGCAAAAACCGCCGACCGAGCAGGCGATCAGTGTGTCCAGAGGCGTGTCCCAGCGCTCAACGCTCTTATCCGGCTTTAAACAAAGAAACTATAGATTAAAAGTTGCAAACCGGAAGTGATTTCTGCTGCACGATCGATAGACGATAGCCGATAGACCCTGCTTTGTTGGCGGTTACTTTGAATTCCCTTCGGAGCGGGCATGACCGACTTACTAACGCTCTTTTTCTATGTTTTTCTCTCCTTTGCAGTTATGCTCTTCACGCGCCGGCGACAACTCAAAAGGTGTGTGCTTGCGAGTGTGTGTATCTGTGTGTAAATCCCCCCTTTTGTTTTTGTTTCCCCTAACCGATCCCGTTTAACCGACCCGACGAAACCGCTTCCGTAGTTTGCTTCCGACCTTCCAACAAACGAGCTTTACACAAAAATCTATAACTATACCTGATACTGACATGTAATCTGGAGGAGAAAACTTTGCTCAACTTTTTACATTCTGTAGTGATATGTTTAAACATATTTGGGACAATATCAACATCGTTTCTGTTTGGTATTTGTCATGCTCGCGTAGCGCTCATATCTGATATCATTATTTCGCCATTATCATTATCATAATGCTCTCTGACTAATAGGGTGGCACGATTTAATTGATAACTCGCTGAAGGGGAAAGTTAATATTGGATAACTCCAAAGATGTAGTTTCGGTTTATTCAAACTTGTTGAGCTGCTCTTTCTGCATTCTTAAATAATCGTAGCTATTGTATAATCATTATCTCTCTATCGCAACTATCTTATAATTATCTTAATACCTTTATCGCAATGCCCGAGTTGATTGATGGCAAAGAGTGAGCATTTAAATTTGTATATCATTATAACTATTGTTATCAATGTTATTATTCAGTGAGGTCTAAGTGGTCCGCGACCTGAGTGATCTATTGATCCATTGCACCTTACCTCTTATCAATATAAAACATTTATTTGTGTTGTGTGAACAGGTTTCAGGAAAAGTGATTTTTGATTAGGAGTTTTTTATTAATTCATTTACAATTAAACTATTGGCTTAGTCTTCAAAGTTCTTTCCGGTTATTCCCCCTAACATTGAGTCACCATATTAGCCACAAAGCAAAACTAGTCACCCGAAGACCCAACCAACCAACACCTCACCCACTTTGCCGCCCCGTCAGCGTTTAACCCGCTTAGTTGTCTGGTGCAAAGGTCGCTCTCTGGAGGAACAGTTCTCGGGTCCGGTTCGGTGTTGCATGCCTCCATTCTGGGGGATCCCTAAAGAGTGAAAAACAAAACAATCTGATTAATCTGAAGTAATAACAAGAACTCTGTTTCTGTCTCTCCCCAACCCGCGCAAGCTCCGCAAACGCACAAAAAAACAAGAAAAGAACGCACAAAGTCAGTAGGAATCGGTGTTGAGTCTCGAGGCTCACCGATCGAACGAATCGAACAAATATCGCTAATCTTAGGCAGAACCGAAACGAAGCCATAGCCATGTACGAGCTTCATAGTTGGTTGAGATCAGTTTTCTATGCCACACTCATTCCCGGAACGATCCTCCTTAGTTGGCTAACTGGGCTGTAAGTATCTCTCCGCTCGAATCGATGTTGTTGCCTTGCCGCCTGCTGCTGCTGCTTGTTGAACTCCTCCTCACCCTCACTCCGATCGCTTCCGCACATCCGCTTTGCTTGCTCCCTGAATGTACACAAGTGTCTGTCCCCCGAATCACTCGCCAACACCCACTCAGTAGCCCACTCTCAGTAGCGCGCTCATCCCCATCTGCAGTAGTGCCTCACCTCCGACCCCCAACCCCGCCAACTCTCATACAACGCTGACCTTCTCCGCAGGGTGGGACTGCGCTCTCTCCAGGCCTGCCTGCTCATCTTCTTCCTGATCTTCGTGCTGCTGCCCCTGGTCTTCCGCTACTCGGTGACGCTGCAGCGCGGTCTCCTGTTCCTCACCTTCAGTACGTACTCCTGGCAAGAAGCTTCAAATACCTGTATAACTAACAAAGCCATGTCCATCCCCCAGTCAAGTATCCCAAGGACCTGGATCTCACCCGGCCGGAAAGCATTGGCCTGTATGCCACCCGGAACTTCTTTATTACCGTGAAGGACCACGATGAGGACGAGGACGGAGTGAGGATTGGCGTGTGGCACGTCCTGCCCCGCAATGCAGTGCGTCGCTTTAGGCGTGAGCTACTCGTGGAGGCGGAGGTGGAGCAGGATGTGGAGCCCGACGAGCCCTCGCCGGAGAACGACCGGCATCTGAGCGAACTGGCCCCGGCCATTCGCTCCGAGTTCCCCTCCGTCGTGCCCGAGAACGAGCAGCTCTTCTACGAGCGCCTGCTGAGGATGCCCGGGGGCACGGTGGTATTGTATCTGCACGGCAACACCGCCACCCGAGGCAGTGGGCACCGGGGCGAGGTGTACAAGCTCCTGCGCAAGCTCAACTACCACGTGTTCACCTTCGACTACCGGGGCTACGCGGACTCTGATCCCGTGCCCCCCACGGAGGAGGGCGTGGTGCGGGACGCCCTGAAGGTGTTCGAGTACATTGCCAACATCACCTCCAACCCGATCTTCGTCTGGGGCCACTCACTGGGCACGGGAGTTGCGACGCATCTGTGCGCCAGGCTCTCGAGCCTGCGGGAGCGAGCTCCCCGGGGCGTGATCCTCGAGAGCCCCTTCACCAACATCCGGGACGAGATCCGGCTGCATCCCTTCGCCCGGCTGTTCAAGAACCTGCCGTGGTTCGACTTCACCATCTCCCGCCCGATGTACAGCAACAAGCTGAGGTTCGAGTCGGACCTGCACATCCTGCAGTTCCGGCAGCCCGTCATGATAATCCACGCGGAGGACGACGTGGTGGTGCCATTCCTGCTGGGCTACCGCCTCTACCGGATAGCCCTGGACGGGCGCAGTCGCTCCTGGGGGCCGGTGGAGTTCCACCGCTTCAAAGCCATCCACCGCTACGGGCACAAGTACCTCTGCCGGGCCCCAGAGCTGCCCGGACTTCTCCGGCAGTTCGCGGAGAGCTACCGGGATGCGGTCTACTAGGAGGGATGAGACCAGGAGCAGGGCTCCCGTATTTATTTATGTATCTACTAGACGATTATTGTAATTTAATTTTCTACCGCCGACACACACACTGACATGTTCCAAATTTCCACCCCGTGCTAGAAATAAAGCAATCGTTGACATTCGAGGAACAAGAAAATGGAGAATATTATTGATTTTTGGGTACTTCTGTTTGGCTTTTCATTTAAATATTAAATGGAAATTTGGCTAAAATAGGTCTAAAATATATGGTTGGAATATAATTAATATTAATCAGTAAATAAAAGTAATCCGTTCTTATTTTAAAATTAATTGTCGGGGTGCGATAATATATCGATTACTGAAACATTTTGCGATTCGTATTTTTGTTCAGTTAGATAACAGAGCTGCCAGAATTCAGGGGTACGGAAAATGTGGCAACGCTGATCTGAAGGTGGGGCAACGCTGACTTTGCCAGTGTTACCGATCGATAATTTGCACGTGCTGCCCTTCGATAACTTGCCAGTGCGGCCCCCTTTAACACCTCTCTCACTCTCGCGCAGACTCTCAATTGCTCTCTCGCAATTCAAATTCAAAACATTCTCTCTCCCAGAATCGAATCAGAATCTCCGGCCAAACGAAAATAAAATCGCGTTGCGAGCGGACGTATTGCGGATAATAATCCGAGACTGAAGAATTTGCCAATAGGAGCAGGCAGCACGTTGTTGTTTACGTTTTCGTTTTCGCTTCGCCCGCCGTGCACTTTGCGCGCACTTAGCCGAGGGTCATTACGCGAGCGTTGCGTGGAAAAATCAATTCCCGATTCCCAATTCCCAATTCCCGGGGAGGAGTCAGAGCAAGAGAAGGAATCGGAACAATCTAGAGCAAGAGCAGGAGAAGTAATCGGAAAGGAGCCGCCAGAGCAAGAGCAGGACCCGGTAACGGGAACGGGCAGTCAGAGCAGGAGCAGGAATCAGGAACGAGCACCATGCCCGCGGGTACATTCGATGTGTGGGATGCGGCCGTCCTGATCAGCATCCTGGCCATTTCCGCGCTGATTGGCATCTACTACCGGTACACGGGGGGCAAGCAAAAGACGACACAGGAGTATTTAATGGCCGACCAGAGCATGACCACCTTCCCGGTGGCCTTCAGCTTGATGGCCAGCTTCATGTCCGCCGTCACTTTGATGGGTGTCTCCAGCGAATCCTACCAGTTTGGAACCATGTTCTGTGCGATCAACATCGCCTACTGGGTGTGCACACCCATCGCTGCCTACATCTACCTGCCGGTGTTCTATCGGATGCGGACCACCAGTGTGTATGAGTATCTGGAGCGACGCTTCGGACAGGCCACGAGGTTGTGCGCATCTTTGGCGTTTACCCTCCAAATGGTGCTCTACATGGGCATTGCCTTGTATACACCTGCCCTGGCGCTGGAGGCGGTGACCGGAATTCCCAGGTCAACGGCTATCCTGGTCATTGGCTTGGTGTGCACCTTCTACTCCACTCTGGGGGGCCTCAAAGCGGTCCTGGTAACGGATGTGTTCCAGTCCTTCCTCATGTTCGCCGCCATCTACGCGGTGATCTTTGTGTCGGCTGTAAAAGCAGGAGGATTGGCGCCTATTTGGCAGGTGGCCCAGGAGAGGGGACGCATAGAGATCAGTGAGTTCTCCCTAGACCCTACGGTGAGGCACACCTGGTGGTCCCTCTTGATAGGAGGCATGGTCACGTACCTCTCCCTGTACGGGGTGAACCAGGCGCAGGTCCAGCGCCTGATCAGTGTCCGCAACCTGAGGAGCGCCCAGTCGGCGCTTTGGTGGAACCTGCCCATCCTGAGCCTCCTCAGCTTCAGCACCCTCTTCAGCGGGCTGGCCATCTTCTACTACTACCGGGACTGCGATCCCCTGCTGGAGGGGAGGATCACCTTCCGGGACCAGATCATGCCCCTGTTTGCCGTGGACACAATGGGTGAGTTGATGCTGGACATCTTTACTTGCTCCACAATCTTTACTCACTTGTTTTGCATTCGCTTGCAGGTCAATACCCCGGTCTATGCGGTCTCTTTGTGTCGGGAATCTTCTCGGCCAGCCTCTCCACGATATCGTCGGCTGTCACTTCCCTATCGGCAGTTACGCTGGAGGATTACTTGCGGCCCTTGTACAAGTCCATCTTCAAGCGGCCTCTGGCCGACTCCAAGTCCACCCTACCCACCAAAGTGATAGCCTTTATCTTCGGGCTGCTCTGCATAGCACTGGCCTTTGGAGCCAGTCTGCTGGGAGCGGGAGTTCTGCAGGCCTCCCTGACCATCTTCGGAGTGGTGGGCGGTCCTCTTCTGGCGATGTTCACGTTGGGAGTCTGTACCACGCGCTCCAATCAGCGAGGGGTGCTCCTGGGATTCCTGATCTCCCTGGTGTTCTCCTTTTGGATTGGCTTTGGCGGACCCAAGCCCAAGGCCACCACTCTGGGATTCACTGCCTCGGGATGCGCCAATGCCACAGCTTTGGTCTCGGAAGCCCTGCTCCTGAGCCCGGCCAGCAGCGAGGTGATGGAGGAGCCCCACTACTTCTGGCTGTACCGCCTCTCCTACCTGTGGTTCAGTGTGATCGGCTTCACCATCGCCCTGGTCGTGGGCTATGGCGGCAGTATTCTACTGAAGCACCTGGGATGGGCGGACAACGAACAGATCTTCCTGGACAAGTACCAGAAGCAGCTGGACTACGACCTCTTCGCACCCATCCTAGCGCGTCGCTGGCGACGCCAAGAAGAGCAGCGAACGGAGATCGCACAAGACGAGACGCTGACCAAGCTGACTCACTAATAGTTAAAGTTATAGCTCTAGAGTTACAGTGTATTTACGGAGTATGGAGTGTGGAGTGAGGAGTTTGGAGTAGAGTTTCCACAAGGAGAGAACTAATCTTCGCGGATGTCGTACCTAAAATGTGCATAACAATGTGACCTTTTTGTATACCTGTGTGAACTTAGCTAGCATGCAGATCGACCAATCAGCGTCTTCCATATACAATACAAAATCAGATGTAGCATATAGCAAATAGATCGATCAATAATTACCTCCTAGGCATAGCAATCAGTTGTTATATACAAGAGAAGGGGTGTTCTCTGTTGGCCGGTTACTTTCCCACGTCGGGCATTGGCAGCCACAATGCCCGATCTTATTTATTAACTTAGTTCCTAGGGAAAACTTTCGTTTAGTTTATAGGTTCCTTGATATTTTGCCACTTTTGATAAGAACTTTTTCGAACTGGCATCAAAATTATTTATATTATTTGCCATTTACATAACACGGATCGAGGTCAGGGTTTTTTTAAAGTGTATACACTACAGTGAGCACCCCTATTAATAGTTACTAAATGTATTGCGCGTTGTTTATATGTAACACAAATATACCATACTATACTATATACACACCAGATATATACATATACATATATAGGAGCAAGTTGTGCGGTAATCGAACATTGTCAACTGAAGCATTGAAGCCCCCAACTGCTGACCATTAAAAGTTAACGATTGGAAAACAGACTTTCATGCTAAAAATCTGTTTACCAAGGTTGGGCAGACATCGGAGCTACCCTCAAATCACGATTAGCTGAGCACCTCCTCCGATAAGCAAATTCCTGCTATCAGCTATAAGCTATCAGCAGGGGCTCGCAGCATTGCCTGGTCATTGAGGGAATCTTTTTCGGAGCGAGTGGCATAACTCTTAGACCGCTTACCTTTCCCACTGGACTGTTGCGCCATGTGCGGGCACAAAGTCTAATTGGGAGCGGAGCATACTCGTGCATGAGGAGGCAGTAAATTGCTTAAAATTGGACACGGCCTCGGGTCATCCATGTGAATGGGGAATGGGTTGGCCTGCCAACAAATTTCGATTCCAATTGAAATAGTCAAATCGTTAATTGAACTTGTCCACATTTCTCTTATTCCGGACTGGCTGGTGGAAAGTTTTCCGATCGCTTCCGAGGGTTCAAAGTACCAATCCGGCTGACACACATTGGCGGTGAAAGAAGAGCGTTCGAAGCGAAAGACAATAATAGTTAGACTGGCCCATGGACGACTTTCGGATACCCTTGGTCAGCTCTATAAGAATATACTTTATCATGGGCGGTTCAATGGTTTAGTTACACAAATGTAAGCAGTTCTGAAAGGTTTGATAACTCCACAAAATGTACAAGCTCCTCTATAATGAATCACTGCTGTGCCACAATATATGCACATATGCTTATCGGGTTCCTTGACTCTCCATTCCGGTTTCAATTAGCCGGTCTGATGACTCGGCAAATCCGATTGATTTATTTTACACTATTTGTTCAGCCCGGGGCAGAGCTTTCACATCCAAATTTCTGCGATCCGATAAGGGGACGCTAACAAACCCAATTCCAAATGATTCCAAATGACCCAGGGGTTCTCTACTGGTTATGCCGCGTGACGAATTCCAGAAACACGTCCTCGAGGTTGGTGTGGCTGATGGAGTAGTACAAGATCTGCAACCTAGTCTTGCACTCCTCCATGTAGGAAAATATCTCGGAGTACTTGATGCTGTCCTTTGGGAAGAAGAAGGTGATCATGCCCCGGAAGACCAACCTTTGTCTGGGGGAGGAATTGTAATTACTTATGAATGATAAAACTTTATTATTGTTTAAGAAGGTGCTACCTGACAGTGCTGTAGGGATGATCCGTACTGAACTCATGCTCCACTGCTCGCAGCAAGCGCTCGTAGTCCTTTCGCACCGATGACTCGGTGGTGAAGTCCTCATCGAAGTCCCGAGTGTTCAGAAAGGTCAGGCTGTGCATGAGGGACAAGTGAAGGGAGCCAATGGTGGTAGTGCGCGGAGCTTGGACTCGCGCCACCTTGGTAAACTTCTCCACTTCGACTTCGATTTCGGCCAGTTCCGCGAGAGTGCCCACCTTCACCTTGACGAAGATGCCCTTGTCGAAGCGGCGCCGGAGCCGGGCCAGCATTCCGTAGCAGAGCATCGATCCCCGATCCAGGATCCCCAGGCTGGTGCACAGCATCTCGCACTCGTCCGTGCTGTGCGAGGTGAACAGGATGCAGCGACCGGCCAGGCGCAGGCAATCAATCATGTGCCAAATGTCATACTTGGCACTCACGTCCACTCCCGCCGTGGGCTCGTCCAGGCAGATCAGGGTGGGGGCCAGCGAGGCCAGAGCAATCATTAGCTTGCGCTTCGTTCCACTGTTGTAGGTCTCGATCAGCCTGTCCAGCCGCTGGCCCAGCACATACTTCTCCTCCATCTCATCCACTATGTCCTTGATCAGGCCCCGCCTGATGCCGTTGATGAGGCAGGTGAAGCGCAGCATTTCCCGCCCGGTCAGGTAATAGGCCATCTGTGGCTCCCGCGGACAGAAGCCTACGTGATGGAAGCAGCTCCTTGGTTGGCTCTTCATGCTGTTCCCCATGATGTGGATTCTGCCCGTGGTGATGGCCCGCTTGCCCACGATCATGTTCAGGGTGCTGGTCTTGCCAGCCCCATTCCTGCCCAGCAAGCCCACGCACTCGGAGCTGGAGGGAGGGAGATGTCATTAAAGTCTGGGATTTGCATACCCTGTACCTATGGCACATGGTATGGGTACATTTAATTTGTGCAAATGTATGTAACTTAGAGGAAACTATAAATATATCTTAAGTGGCTGGCATTCACTCACGGATTTAGATCCAGGGTTAGACAACGAACTGCGACCAGATCTCCATAGCGCCTGGACACTTTCCTCAGGACTAGGGGACACGTCTTTAACAGCTGGCCGGTTATGTAGGACACCCTATGCCGGACTCGGCTCACGTCAATGTCCTCATCTCCCGACTTGGGCTCGATAGACTCGTTCCTGAAGTACCTGATAGGGATAGATCATGCGGATTATTTCTGTCAATGAAGCCACTCGATGGGGACTCAACTTGAAGAGGTAATTAATCCGACGCGGTACCCACGCCAGGAGGATCAGCAGGAGGTACAACATTCCGGTGAAAAACAGATATTGAACTTCTGTCATGTTATCCGATAAATCAGCTAAAAAAAAATGTATATTATTACCCAGGGAATAGCCAAAAAGACCATTAACGCCATTAATTTACCATAGACATCACCCATGCCTGGTGGATGCAGGTGCCAATCGTGGTAGGGGCTAAGGCTCTTATCCCCCGACAGGATGTTCTGTACCCCACAAAACAGGGCGTAATGCGGTAGAAGCATGAGAAGGGGCTCGAGGACAGCGAAGCGCCTTTCGTTCGTATTGGGATGAATAAACAAAGCGAGAACACCTGTAAAGGATAACAAATAACAAAAAATATAGTTCCTACATCTATGAACCTGCATAGGGAGTTCTGGATCAGACCACTTACCCAACATGTTGACGTACAAAACTATGCTGAACAACCGGCCAGGATCGGTGGACAGCAGACACAACAAGTAGGTGAAGGTGATGACCGAAAAGCCGAAGGCCAGCAGCAAAATAAAAAGGGGCAGGGACGAGCTCGAGATGAGTCCGCTGGCCAGGACCAGCGTGAGGATCATGAGGATGAATACGCAGAAGTCCCAGACCATGTGTGACACCCAGTAGGCTGTCCTACTGACTCCAGAAATGAGCTGCAAGTGATGCATATCCGACCTGCGCTCCAGCACCGGCATAAGCGTGAAGGTGGCGGTGGCCAATATCAAATACAACAGCACCAGACTGGCCAACTCCACGGTGCTGGAGCGACCCAGGCTGGCCAGGACGGAGGCGAAGCCGTCCCGGCGGGGCTTGTTCACAATCTCAATCTCCATCTGGGCCAGCCAGCGGGCCAAGGCATCGTAGGCCAGACCCAGTGCCAAAGGAGAACCATGCTCCAGCTTCTGGTTCTCCCAGGCAATGACTCTTGTGCCACCTGCCTTGAAGGAGAGGGCCGCCACAAACGATTGATGCATCCTAGCCTCATCCCGGCGGAAATAGTTATAGAAGGTTTTACCATCTTCCGTAATCTTCACAACGGCTCCCTTTGACAAGGCCATCTGCTCGTAGACTTTGGCCAATTCTGTATTCCCTGACGACCCAATCGCCACAGTGGGTGCGGAATAATTGGACAGATCGGTGACCTGCAGAGGGGGACCGTTGAAATCGATCGCAAAAATAATCAACTCGACGATGAACACCAGGAGACACGTGATGAACGGCAGGAGGATGATCATGGTGAAGAATTTCTTGTAGTACACGGTGAAGCGCCACTTCTTCAGCATGACGGCCCGCCAGTGATTGCAGGTCCTGGCCAGGTCATTGTCCTCGCGGTACTCAAAAGTGGGCAGCAGGTCTGGAGGAGATTGGTTGGGCTTAAGATGTCAGTTTAACCAGGAGCAGGACTCACTGAGCAGGGAGCTCATGGACGTAGAGCGCGAAATCCGCCGAAGTGTGATGCTCCGGTCACGACGCTCCTTCAGCTCAGCGCCAATCCTCAAGAACACAGTGCTCAGCGTGGGGGCACTCACGAAGAACTCCATGATCCCCAGCTGGTCCATCGCCTCCTCCAGATCGTCAAACAGGTCAGAGAACTGGTCCATGAATTGCATGGGCAGTTCGTAGCTAACGTAAGTGTTGTCCTCCGCATCCAGCTTGATATCGGGCAAGCGCCTTTGCAGGAAACGGGTGACATCCCCCGCCAGGCACGTGTCCACCTTCGTGCAGGTCAAGAGGTAGGCGGCTCCCTCATCGGCTATTTGGGTGAGGAAGCTGGTCGTCCCATAGCCAAAGACACTACCGTCGCACATCAGAACAATCCGGTCAGCCAGCACCTCGGCCTCGAGCATGTGGTGGGTGTTGACGAGGATGCACCTACCCATCCGTTCCCTCCTCAGCAAATCCCACATGGCGCGACGCACCAGCGGGTCCAAGCTAGTGCCGGGCTCGTCCAGAAGGAGCAACTGAAAAGGAAAAGGAAGGGAACCGCCATGCAGGGGTAAGCTGGCAGTCAAGTCAAGGAGCACGACAACCAAACCTTCGAATGCCCGCAGAGGCTGCAGCAGAGTGACAGCATCCTTTTCATCCCGCTGGAGAGTTCCATCACCTTGCTCTTGGCGTACTCCTGAAGATGGCCCGCTTCGAGATATTTGTCAGTTTCGAGGGCAGCCTCCGTCCGATTCATGCCCTTCATCCGGCTGTAGAAGTTGAGATGCCATCGGACCTTCTGCTTCTCGAAGAGCACGTTGTTCTGCGGGCAAAGAGACAACGATTGACGTGCTCTCCACCGCTCAGTGACCAGGTCGAAGCCATTGATGGTGACCCCGCCGTGGCTGGGCTTCTGAATGCCGGCCAACATCATGAAGATCGTCGTCTTGCCGGAATCGTGGTGGCCCAGGAACACGGTGATCTCGTCCTGGTAAAAATCCATCGTGAAGTTGTCCACCACGCGAACGCCGTTGTATATCTTGGCAAGATTCCGAGCCCGCACAACGAGAGTACGGCTCTTGGGGCTCGGTGTCGGGTTCCCCTCATCCTCCTGCTTCTCCACATCCGAATCACGATTACATCGCCGGCACCAGAAGGAGGGCTGAACCGGATAGTACCACTTCTTTTTCCGCACGCCATTCAGCTCCTCCACGTACGCGCAGATCAGGATGCGCACTACGCTGCCCACCATCATTGTTACCAGGAGGATGCCCAAGGTGTAGGCGTCGTCGCGGTCGCTGGCCAGAAAGAGGTTCCCCCAGTTCATGCCAGACCAGAGGGTCTCGTTCTCCCTCAGCTCCTCCATGCCAATGGTGAGGGAGCTGTTCAGAAATAAGCTGGCCATGATGAACCGGAGGAAGTCGGCCTGGTAGCCCATTATCAGAAGGCGCCAGGGCAGCCAGCTCATTAAATGCAAGGCCAAAATGGCCACTTGCACGGAAATGGGGTCGGAGAAGATGGCGCAGATCATGAAGGTGGAGCACAGCAGCTCCACAATGTAAACGAAAAAGAAGAACAACACCAAGGTCCAGGCGCTCAGCGGGTAAAAGCGCCACTTGAGCAGCATCACCACGACAACGGTGGGGATGGTGAACAAAGCAAAGGCAACCACAAACCAGGACAGCCAGTGAATCCAGACCCTCACGCCCAGCAACTGCAGCATTTCATTCAGATGCTCCTCCTTCTCCACAACAATCATCTGAGGAGAGACAGGAGAGAATCCTAATCCTAACCCTAATCCCAAAACATCAATGGGCATACCTGGGCCAGATACGCGGCGGATATAGTGAAGGGCAGGAAGAGGAACCAGCCCATGGAGAGTCGCTTCTCGTGCCACGAATGCCTCTGGTGGCGACTGTTGGGGAAGTGAATCAGTTCCACTTCGGGCAATAAGGCCCCCTCGTTCTTCGCCCGGATCAGCGCCCTGCTCAGCATGACCTGGACTTGCAGAAAGCCCTCGCCCAGGTAGGCGTCCATGCTCAGATAGCGATGCTTATAGATCACCTCGGTGCCCCAGTGCAGCTTGGGCTTCGTGCGCAGGTGCAAAGGGAAGCGCAGAGCAACCTTTACCTTGTTGGGCAATTCGCTGATCTCCCCGAAACTGTCCTCAAACTCTATGCCCACAAATCCATCCTTGAACCGGAGAGCGTCGTTCAAGCTAGAGGCACGGGAATAGCCAAAGCTCCCCTTGGCCTTCACATTCCGGACCACTTCATTGATGACCCCGTCGATCACGAAGTTCCTTGGCGAGTAGTAAATGTACCTGATTCGATATGGAGTGGGTCAGGTTGGTCTTGGTTGGCGTAGGTAGCTCACGTACGTACGGCACTTCGGTTGTGAAATTCATCGGTACCTCCGATTCGTGCGCCGGAACCAGGACCGTGGCGGAGTAAATCAGGAACACACCAATGGGCCCAGCAATGATGATGACGATGGTGAGCGCGTTGCAGAGCTGGAAACGGGCTGTTTTGCAGATCAGCAGCCACAGAACGCAGCCACTGGTCTGGTCTCGAACCGGAGCTTGACCGGACATTTCGGATAAATTTTTGACACACACACACACACACACAACAAACGAGAGAAACTTCACTTCTTAAACTCCGCACCAAAACTGTTTCAGTTTCCGTTTCATCTTTTATTCTCTTAAGGTTGGTTGGTTGTGAAAAAGTTAGAGAATCGCCATCACCCACAGGGAACTGATCTGCGGCAGCAGCTTACTTCTTCTTGGACACACCCACGGTGCGACCGCGACGACCGGTGGTCTTGGTGTGCTGTCCTCGCACACGCAGGCCCCAGTAGTGGCGCAGACCGCGATGGGAGCGGATCTTCTTCAGACGCTCCAAATCGTCACGCAGCTTCGAGTCCAAGTTGGAGGAGGTCAGCTGCCAGTACTTGCCGTCGATGATGTCCTTCTGCCTGTTGAGGAACCAGTTGGGCACCTTGTACTGCAGAGGGTTCGAGATGATCGTGACCACCTTATCGACCTAGTTGGGAAATATGGGAGAAGGGTTACTAAGGGGAACTCTACAAGTTGGTTTAAATATTTTGACGAACTACTTTGCTGATTACTGCTATGAGATTTATGTGAAAGGGTACGGAAATTAATCATAGCCCTCGAAGGTTATTCATCGTCAATTCAACGAAAGAATGTTGTGATTTATTGAATTTATTGAACTTCAATATTGTTAAACAGATTCAGTTATACAATTTCATATTTACTGCAAAAACTACATGACCTTCTAGAATCAAAAGCTAATGCATATTTAGCTTGCCAAGTATTTTTATTAACAAATTTTTTCTACATAATGTAATTTATCAAAAAACAAAATAAAAGTTCCGATTAAATTAAAAATGTGAATGACCATCTAAGGGTTAAAAGCCTCTACATATTTTCATTTAAAATCAACAGTTCTATGCATGTCAAGATTGTTTACCGTTAAATGCAAGTTTCCTGCAAAACCCAAGTCTTGGCGTTCGTCAAAATAGATATGCCAATGGACACTCACCTCCTCCTCGGTGCACTCGCCGGCACGCTTGGTCAGATCCACATCGGCCTTCTTCAGCACAATGTTGGAGTAGCGGCGACCCACTCCCTTGATGGCGGTCATGGCAATGCCAACCTTGCGCTTGCCATCGATGTTCGTATTCATGATACGCAGGATGTGCTGGAACTTCTCTGGGATGACGAGCGACTGTAAGCGGAGAGAAAGAGGAGTACCGTCAGTATGGGGGGAACCAAAACATTGACAAAACTTCACATCGGTGTTCGCATTTTCGCAACAAGATTTGGCACACTAGTCGGCTCGTTAGAAGCGGCATATTCCGTCTAATGCATACTTCAAGCTATGCTCTGAGCCATTTCACCGATCGCCTGCGCTTTTGTTGTTCGATGCACCGACATTTTTCGTATTATTTTTCGACGACGCACCATTTTTGCCGTTTGTATGAGACAAATTCTCAATCGAAAAGAAACCGGATGACGCTTTGACGTTTCCAGGTGATTTTGACAAGCAGGGCTGGGTTAAGTGATATCGCTAAAACTATCGATAGTAGAATGTAATATTTCCATCAAGGCTGCGTTCGCGGATGCGTTGTATCAGTAACGCGAGTGAATGAAGAATTCCATTGAATTTTGTATCAAATTAAATGAAGTTAATACCTAATTTATACAAAAATCGTTGTCTAAAAAATTTTGAAATAAATAGAAACAGCAGGAAAGAAAATTAAAATCAAAATAATAGTATAAACAATAAACAATTATGATCATTAGCAGGCTTTTCACATCGAACGAAAATTTATGTTGTCTTTTACATTTTCATCAGCAAGCTTAAAAACTTGTTAAGTATGGCAACCTTGTTTCTGACAAACTGCCGTTATATGAAGAACCATGACTGAAAAAACTGAAATAAATGGTAATTTAAATTATTTATAAAAGTTATCAATTATCAATTGTGTTTTTAAGCCCTCAGCTGCGTGGGACAGAATGACATCGTGTCCCTGCGCATTGTCTGCACAGTGTCCGGAAATCTGGAGGAAGTGGACAGCTATGGGAACACCGCCTTGCTGAAAGCCTGCTACTTGGGCGGATTTGAGTGTGCCAAAACTCTTCTGGAGTTCCAAGCGAATATTTATGCAATCAACTACTTCGGACAGAATGCGCTCACTTTGGCAACATATGCGGGTCATTTGCCTTTGGTCAAGGAACTGTTGCGCAGGCGCTCGTACAAGGAATTCAATTTATCCTCGATGATCCCAGCTTTGTGTGTGGCTATAATGCAAAAGCATTCCCACCTGGAGGAATTCTTCAGGCGACTAGATCCGGAGGGTGTGTCTGCGATTCATACTGTGCATGGTGAGTTTAGTTAAATACAATTTTTTACATCAATTTAATGTTTTTTGTTTTAGGTTTGGGAGTTAAGGACATGAGGGAGATGATAACCCAATATGACCGTCTTAATGGGTCAAGTCAGCCCCCGCAGCCTACGTTTATGCGTCATCGTTTCCGTTAAATTCCTAAATCCCCAATTTTCATGTCTTTGTATTTCGTAAAATGTAAAATCTCCAATTTTCATGTCTTTGTATTTCGAAAAATTAAAAATAAATGTATTAATTTAATAATGTGATCATTGTGCCAGGGCGGATTAAATTTAGTAAAGACACAAACCATACCTCAGCTAGTATCGATCTCGAGGTGTAATCGATGTGTTATATATATCGCTTGTGGCTTTTCACATCCCTATCCCGCTCATTTCGCCCGCCTATTAAGTAAAAATTTGCACACGTTCTTCATTCATCTTAAAGTCACCGCTGCAGCAACATTCTTTTGGTTTTGTTTGCGATTTAAACAGCACAATACATCAGTATTTTGAAGGCGCACCCGGAGCCTTGCAAGTCAAATAGAAAGTGTCCAGCATTTGCGCGCGAAACCTTCAATTAATTGTATTATCCCCGCAAACTAAAAAAAAAACTTAAGCAAAGATGTTTGAGGCTCGCCTGGGACAAGCCACCATTCTGAAGAAGATCCTGGATGCGATCAAGGATCTGCTAAATGAGGCCACCTTCGATTGCAGCGACTCCGGGATTCAGGTAATTCCATTAAACTCAAAGCTATCGAAATCCATCACTAATTCCCTTGAAATATCCTACAGCTCCAGGCCATGGACAACTCCCATGTGTCGCTCGTGTCGCTGACCCTCCGGTCGGATGGCTTCGACAAGTTCCGCTGTGATCGCAACCTCTCCATGGGCATGAACCTGGGCAGCATGGCCAAGATCCTGAAGTGCGCCAACAACGAGGATAACGTGACGATGAAGGCGCAGGATAACGCCGACACCGTGACGATCATGTTCGAGTCGGCCAACCAGGAGAAGGTCTCCGACTACGAGATGAAGCTGATGAACCTTGACCAGGAGCACCTGGGCATTCCGGAGACGGACTTCTCCTGCGTGGTGCGCATGCCTGCGATGGAGTTCGCTCGCATCTGTCGCGATCTGGCGCAGTTCAGCGAGTCTGTGGTCATCTGCTGCACCAAGGAGGGTGTGAAGTTCTCGGCCAGCGGGGATGTGGGCACTGCCAACATCAAGCTGGCCCAAACTGGCTCTGTGGACAAGGAAGAGGAGGCGGTCATCATCGAGATGCAGGAGCCGGTGACGCTCACCTTCGCCTGCCGCTACCTGAATGCCTTCACCAAAGCCACGCCCCTGTCCACCCAGGTGCAGCTGTCGATGTGCGCAGACGTCCCCCTGGTGGTGGAGTACGCGATCAAGGACCTCGGCCACATACGCTACTACCTGGCGCCCAAGATCGAGGACAACGAGACATAGGTCGGCCGTCGACTCCCTCATATTTATACCCTCCCGCTCGTAATCACTCCAACCCATCATCCACCCACGTACAATTCATTCCTAAGATTTAAGCTAAACCGCATTCTCCGATCAGTAATAAAGGCGCTTTCGTGTAATGTTAACTGATTTATCTTTATCGCATATAATGTATAACACTGGGCATAGTTGAGGGAAGAGGGAAAGAGATTGCAAACACAGAAAGGTTAATATGTGTATATAAGTGCGAGTTGTATATCCAACACCTGGTGCAACGGGGATACACGTTCAGACGGAATCGCGTGGGATAGGCAAAGAAAACTAGGCATATATCCGACGTATTTGAAGTTTGTTACATCTAGCCTCGATAGCTCCAAAAAATCTGGACAAACTATAAGGGTATGAGCGCAAAAGTTTTATACACGGGTGTATAAGTACGAGTACTTCGTCAGGCACAAATTCGGGCCTGTGTACATAGTGTATATAGTACGTATAATAATAAATAGGGCGTGTTAACACGCTTCCAATACTTGCATACTTGGCTTGCTTATGCTTATGCTAAAGCTATCTATCCTATATCCGAATGGTGAGTATATAAAACATAGAAAGCAGTGTCCGTATAAAAGTGTATAAAAAAACTCCTTTTGAGATTACAAAAGTTGAGATAAAGCAAGAAAAGTGCGTTTAACAATGGTCAATTCGATCCGGCGCATAACAAAATCCGATCTATACACCTATATCCAGCAAACTGGAGCTGCCGACGTGGATTTAAAAGGAGTGACAATATTTTACAGTGAGGCTGAAACCCTGTTGTCACTCACAATTCACCATCGGCGGTTATCCATCCTGGTCAAGGAATTCGTCCTCCAGTCCTATGGGCGTATAGACCGATTGAAACTCTTCCTAGGAGGCTGCCAAACTGGCACTCGGACTGGAGGAGTCCTCGTCGTCAAGGGTTTTTGTGCTCGGCGTGACCTGGAGCAACGTCTGTAGCGATTTAATGCAGTGCTTGGAGCCCTCCATGGCTTCGTTGGATAACTGAAATGAAGGGTTTTGAATTAGTTAGCAACGTTTGGTAGTTATTTAAATCTATACCATGGTAAAGTTCAGAAATCCATGCGGCAGACCCTCCAGAATTTCCAGGTTTACTTGGCGCCCAAGGCGCTTCAGTTTCTTGGCAAACATCACACAGTCATCCAGGCAGGGATCCATGTTGAGGGTCTTAAAAAGGTTGAAAGGATAAGAGTTGTTTTTAAAATAATGTTTTACTGACAAACTCACGAGTATCTTGGTCTCTGGCAGCTGGGAAAGCCACTCATCGCTGGCCCAGTAGGGCGAGAGGAAGGGGTCCTTAGGCACATCGAAGGCGAACTCCTCGCTGGGGCTCCTGGCTATCAGTGCATCCATATTGCGCACATCCTGCTGACCCATCGCACCTCCTCCATGGATCTCGTTGGACTGCGTGCACCGCGTCAGGGTTTTAGTAATGTTGTTGACGGCTTCCTGCAGTCGTCCCTGCAGCGTGTCGATTGCAATCAGGTCCCTGCCCGTCTCCACGAGGATATCCTCGTCTGCGGTGATCTTGGCATGTCCATTGACCTGTACAGGTTGTGCCTGCCCATCCGCCTCTTCGGTCACCTCCATGGTGGCCGTGTCAATAAGATATTTGTCCAGGAAACTATCAATATAGGCCGCCGAGGCAGGATCCTTTGGGGTATCGGCCGAGATCTCAACCGGATAGTGGACAATGGGCTGCGAGTCGTCCTCGAAGGAGATGCAAGAGCTCCCATCGCCCTCGCTGTTGGGCAGTTCGGTTCGCTCCACGGTGTGGCTGTGGTAAGAGGCCGAAGCACTGGCAAAGGTATCGCTGCTCTCGTCATCCAGGTCCGGATTCACTTCCAGGGGCGTCAGGGGACTCCTCGCCAGCGAGGTGCGGCGACTGGAGTTGAGGCTGCCCACGTTCGACTTCTGTGCATTGCGGATTTCGGCCGCATCCTCCACGTGCCTGGCATTCTGCTGCAGAGTCTCCTGGGCAGGACAGGCATAGGCTCGCAGGCAGCGCATCATAAAGCCAAAGGGCAGGAGAGGATCCATCAGGCAAAGCAAGCGAGCTGGACTGGGAACAAAGCTAACGAGAGTGGGGCAGTAGGCCAGAAAAAGTCCATCTGGCACGCGAACCCCTTGCTCAATGCACTTGAGGGCGACTCCTATCGACAGATTGGCTCCCGCCGAGTCTCCCGCACACACAATCCGCTCCCCTGTGGTTCCCAGGAGTTCGGTGTTGTTCAGCATCCAGCAGTAGGCGTAGTAGACCTCCTGCAGGGCACGGGGAAAGGGGGCTTCGGGTGCCAAACTATAGTCCACCGAGAGAATGGGACAATCCAGAGCCACAGCCCAGTCCCGCAGATAAAGCTCGTGGGACTTGGAGGACTGGGCCACGAAGCCACCGCCATGGCAGTGAAACAGAATCGAGCGACTAGCTGGACTGGGTTTGTTCCATCCCCTATAGCGACCCTCGCCCAGCATGCCCGATCTCCTCTTCGCGCTCAGCAGGCGCACAGAAACAGGCACACCCGGTCCCAGATGAGCCGTAGGCACTGGAATGTCCACAAAGTCAGTGTCCCCCTGGTTCTGGTTCACATCGCTGCTGGGGTGCTCCGGCGACTTGAAGTCCTTGCGACGAGGCAGTTTTAGAGGCTCTGCCGGCAGCTCTATGAGCCGGTTTATCTTAATGGAACTGCCCACGATACTGGGCAGCTTGTGCATCAGCTCGGACTCGGCCAGGAACCAGAAGGACTTGCAGAAGTCGATCTTGGCGTTCTGCGAGATGTTCACAATGCGCCTGGCGCGCAGTTCCGGGTTCATTAGGTACTTTCCACTGGTCCACAGGCTCCTGGTGGTCTTCACAATGGTCCCATCGCCCTCCTGCGAGTAGTAGGACTCCGAGTAACTGGCCATACTGATGCCCAGGAATTGGAGAACTCCACGTATGGAGTCGCCATACTGGAACCCCAGGCAGCGTCCGTAAAAGCAATACTGATTGATGGTGTCGCCCAGCTCGAAGAGCTGCTCCGCGGTGTGATTGCCGCAGGCGAAGAGATCCCCCGTGTGGGCCGACCACTGGCGCAGGATGAGCAGGTACTGCAGGCAGGTGCAGATCGAGGAGAGCAGCTGGGAACAGGCCTCCACCTCCTTCATGTAGAACTTCTTGCGGAAGAAGAGCGCGGAGCGAGTGGAGGAGAGCTGCCTACAGATGCTGATACCGTGCGAGACGCAGGCGTTGGTCACGTACACAAAGCTCCGATACCCATTGCCCGGCGTGTGCTCATCGAAGTCGTACTCCTGGGCAAAGGCCTCGATCTGCAGGACCAGCTGGTTGGCCAGCACAATGAAGTCCTGCCAGGCGATGTGGGCTGCGTGCAGGCGTTGTCCATACTCGGTGTGGTCCTTGGCGAAGAAAGCGGCCTGATCCTGGCAAGCGGCGAATAGATTGCGGTAGGCTGTCTGCAGGTCGGCGGGTACATTGGAGGGTTGTTGTGGTGCTGGCTCTGTGGTTACCTTTCCGTTCACTGGGTTCCGGATCTCTTCCTCGTGCGCCAGCTTGAGATTGTCATTGAAACGAGCCGCCTCAATCATTTTGTGCGCTGTAAGGGAAACTTAGTGAGTTAAGCCATTTATGATACATTTCTTTCGTACTGCACTCTGAATCACAAAGACTTTTAGATTGGCACTACCTGATAACAATTTAAACTATTGCATTGTTTTATGAGGCTGCAGGTGACTAAATCTGTTCGAAGGTCGTTTAAGCCACATTCAGATCTAGAGCTTTAACCAGATTAACAGCTCAAGAGGGCTAATCTAAGGGTTATGGTACTGAAATTGGTTTTAAGTCTGGACTTCCGTTATTGAGGGACTTATTGGCTCACAAAGAAAGTGCATTTCCGCTTAATTGATTACAAAAACTTACAAAAGAAAGGCAATAAAAACTTTCACCTAACAACTACGCACTTCACAGGGCCCTCTCCCAATTTCCCCTTGACCAAAGGGAGTTTTACTCTCTCCTTAGTGTTTGGTGTTCTTTTAAACTTACATTATAATGGCTCGTTGCTTCTTGCTCAATTCATTTTTAATTTACTCCAGCCAGAGCGGCGTCAGGCGAAACTAATTTTATTAGATTTCGACACCAAATTAACCGAATTGCGGCCTGTGTGACCGAGTGCAGGGAATTAGTTAAACAGTTTGGTATTTTTGTTCTAGAACTTTAACTGAAAGTCCGTTATATTTGCTTGTAAATACAGTAACCAATGTAAATTAATAAATTCATTTATTTATATGTATATTCCAGATGAAAGGATTGTGTGATATTTTTAATTGCTATCTCTAAGCGAAACTTGTTATAATTATAAAGAGTTTCAAACAGTTAATTAATAGCTTGCCAAGCTTTTTGGTATTTTAATACCCATGTGAGATTTTAGCAACCCCAAGCTACGGTCACACAGTGAGGGGGCATGTAAAAAATTTCGCAACACAGCGGCTCTTGAAATTAATTCATCGCTCGTGAATGCGATATGTTTGCACATTGAACGGGACGCCCAATCCGGAATCATGAGCATGAGCATTGTGCAGTACTTTGGCAACCAGCTGGGCAAGTGTGGCTACTGCTCGGGGACGAAGTGCAGCCTGTCGCACGGTGAGAGCGAATCCCCCGCACTTTCAAAAGGCTGGAGAACCCCAGAACCAGAAACCAGTCCAGGTGCAATGTACTAAAATGTATTTCATCATCACACAGGTATGCATGCCTATCGGCTGGACTGCCAGGACTACCAGGAGCTCATCGATCGGGGGTGGAGGCGCTGCGGCAACTACTGCTACAAGCTGCGGAACAAGGAGACCTGCTGCCCCTGCTACACCATCAAGTGCGATGCGTTGGAGTTCAAGCTGACCAAGTCGAACAAGCGCATTCTGCGACGCATGACTCGATTCCTGCGCGATGGGAAGCGCGAGACGGGTTCCGGTAATGGAGGCGATGGGGAAGGCGATGGCGATGACGCCTCCGGGGCTGGCGAGGTCAATGCCAGCGAGCCCCAGCCGCAGTTGCCCGATAAGAGTCCGGCCGTAATCAATGTGGAGCAGGTTGCGTCACTGGCTCAGGCCCAGAAGAAGCAGTCAGCCAAGCAGACGGCCCCAGGTCCTGCATCAGCCCCTGCTCCGCCTCCCACGCTGGGGCCAAATAAGTGTGGGTTTGATATGCATTTACCTATAACTTTAACAAGAAATAAGCATTTGTGTATACCCTCTGAAGTATTATAATTCAACACAGAAGTTTGTAATGCAGTGACCCTGTAAATTATATATATTATTGATCAACATTGAACTATGTAAGTCTGTCCGTCTGTGGTTACAAAACCAGCAAACTAGTCTCTCTGTATGTAAGCATTAGGCTGTATATTTTCGGAATCACTGGAACACTGTCTCAAAACTGCTATTCAAATAATAGGAAACAAACTTTGTTATTATTTAAAACAATTTATTAATAGACATGACAATTGATCTGCAAGGGTATTCCAAGCTCCGGAGGCACCACTTATTCCTTATTTGTTATATATCAATTTTAATAATTTTTAAGTTTTAATAATTTATTAATTATACTAAACACTACTTAGCTGCCGCACCGATCTCAAACGCACCGCGCAAGAAGGCCAAGCAAATGCGGTTGGAACGCCGGCAGGCCAAGCTGGGAGATACGGCTGCAGTGCCTCCGAAAACTGCCACCCAGGAGAAGAGCCTGACCGACTTCCTTTCCGCAGCCAGCGAAACCGACAAGCACCAGCTGAAGGTGAGTCGAACGGTTAGGATTAATTATCGTTTTTCTTTGACCATTTGCAAAGCTCGGTTGGCTAGCGTGTGTTCTTTTTGTTTTCTGTTGTGTTATATTGTGTTGTGTGTTTGTGTGTGTATGAGGGTTGCACAATATATATAGCCTGAGCTTATACCTTTTCTGTGTCCGACCCCGAGTTCGAGTCTTGTGCTGTTTGTGTTCTTGCAGATCGTTTTGGTCGCCTCCTCAGACACACAGCGCACTTGTGCCGATGCAGTGGTCGCGCTGTACCGCAAGTACCAAATAGTCATTCACAATGATAACCCCGCACGCCTCACCCTAGCTAGTATGCAGCGTTTCTTGGTCAAATCGCCCCTTAAGGTAATTATAAATGCCGATTCATCTCACCCAGAAATGTGTTCTTTTTAGCTGAGCCTGGTGCACGTCTACGACGAGGAGTTCAAGCGTACACTGCCCGCTAGCTATGCTCTGTACAGGAAGTACCAGATATCCATACACAACGATCCGCCCAAGGACCGGGAGGCCTACAGGGACCATCTGCAAGTGTCGCCCATGAAGGTTGCCCCACTTCAATCGTTTTCAAGAGTTTTCACGGTTTGTACTTGAGCTCCTCGTGTGCTCTCTTTTCCATTGCAGAATGATAAACCCAGCGATGGGCCGGAAATGGGATACGGATCGTTCCATCAGCAGTACTGGCTGGACGACAAACTGATCGCCGTAGGCGTGTTGGACATACTGCCCGGGTCGGTGAGCTCAGTGTACTTCTTCTACGACCCCGACTACAGTTTTCTATCGCTGGGCACCTACGGATCTCTGAGGTAAAACGTGATTACCGAAATGATAAGCAGGAATCTCAATACTTTTCTCTTATTGCAGGGAAATAGACTTCGTGCAGACGATCGCCCAAAATGTGCCTGCCTTAAAGTATTACTACATGGGCTTCTACATTCACTCTTGTCCAAAAATGCGCTACAAAGGCAAATTGTCTGCCTCGTATTTGCTGTGCCCAGAGACTTATGTCTGGCTGTTTCTTACCGATGGTAAACTACGGGTTGTAAAAGTAGTTATTTTCGTCTCTTCTAATTATAAACTTTTATTTTATCTCCTTTTAGCCATACGCTCTAAGCTAGACGAACACAAATATCAACGCTTAAACCCAGACCCTAATGCCAGGGATGTGAATGAGTTCTTAATGGAGCATTTAGACGATGTTATGCTGCTACTTGATGCTAAGACCTGCACTGATTACAAGCACTATCTGCAGGTAGTAAATCCCGAACATAATCTTTAAACTTTAATTATTTACAAATTGAAACCTACTTAATAGATCAATGGCCCCGACAACGATCGCGACACGATTGTTGAGTACAGCCAGCTGGTGGGCAAAGTCTGTGCCCGTCGCATGCTGTACGTGAATATGTCCTGAATGGTGGAACTTAAATTAAATTAGTTTGTTTAGTCTTTTCTTGAAATCGATAGGCAATTTGAGATTGTAATTTCAACTCCCCTGATTGTTTATACTCTGTTGACCTTAGCAAATATGTACTGCAGCTTTATAAAGGAACAAACTAATAAAAATGTTTTAAGATTATGATTGAAACTACATATATATATATATAAATCTCAAATCCCCCCGACGAGAGTGATTTTGAAAATATTAATGTAAAGGAAAAAGTGCTTATCAT
Source organism: Drosophila setifemur (assembly GCA_021224005.1). Taxonomy (NCBI): domain Eukaryota; kingdom Metazoa; phylum Arthropoda; class Insecta; order Diptera; family Drosophilidae; genus Drosophila; species Drosophila setifemur. The sequence continues at coordinate 1,342,804 of JAJJHY010005742.1, forward strand.
TAATCTCTTACAGATGTTTTCACTCATCGTGACTGCTTATCAGAAACAAGCAGCTAAATGCATCAATTAAGCTTTATGGGCTAGCAACCATGTTGGTACAAGTGGGATAAACTGAGGAGATAATGTACATTAATATAAGCCACACAAGCTGCCATATAATTGGCCAGGAAGCCACTACGTTAAAACGAGGTGAGCAGCCGAAAGATTCGGATGCTATTTTGTGCTCAAAAAGTAGAGTCATTCCAGGTGAGCGGCTGAGGAATGTGTGTGAATTTATTGAACAACTAATGAGAGTTCTGCGCTTCTGCGGCTTTTCACTGGCGTTTGCCAAGTGCGCTAATTAACTAAAATTAAGAAACAAAACTACGGTCAAGTGGCTTTTCGCAAAACGTGTGTAATCATACAAGTATAATAGTAAACGGCGGGTTTTTTTGAAAATTTAATTTTAGACCAGGTTGGATTCTATCATAACCTGGATGTGTACAACAAACCAAGTAGGGTTTTATTTTTCGAATTATTATTAGTCACGGTGTTTATTGATTTACATTTTAGCACGATTTTGTGACTTTTGCTGAACACAAAAATTTCGCAGTTTCGGCGCTGCGATCGCAGATCACAAATCGCATGCGATATTTGGCACGCTATCAGAAAGCGTTAAAAGCCAGTTGATGGCGAGCTTCAACCGCCGTCAACAACAATTTAAACAATTTTAACCGTTTGCCGATCCGATCGGAGCGACCGAGGCAGGTGGAAGTTTTGCTCAAAATCGTCGCCCAAGTATCGCATATATATGCCATTGGCAGTTGCCGATTTAGCTTCATTCGCCGCGCGACGTTCTCAGCAGTTTGATTCGGCGGCGGTTTCGTACACCCCAAATAAATACAAATACTAATCATAAGTGCCGACAATCTGACAAGTACCAAAGTGAGTTTCGGCTAACGCTCTTTTCGGGACTCCCAACGGGAAAGTCCAGTTCTCGAATCGAATCGAATCGAAATATTATCTGATTGATTTTGAACATGACATTTGGCGCCGCCACCTTTGGTTACTGCAAATGTCTTTTTTTCTGGGGCTGTTTGGTGGAAAAATTCCATGCGAATTTGTGCCACGAAGAGATACATGAGTGGAGATGACTCCGAGTGTTTTGTGGCCGAGTGTTTGTTGTGCGAAAATCATATTTCAAAAACGAAATCAAAACCCTTGGACCATTGGAGAATTTCAGAACTAGCTGGAGGGACGGGCCCCCTTGGGTCTAATTTTAAACCGTGAAAACAATTTCAAAGATATAGGTTTTGCAGCCATTTTTGGTAGTCAACAAAATTTGCATTTTATTTAATAACTGGTTTTGTTATATTTTTTTTGGATGCGATTTATTGAACCGCGACCACTATTCAAAATAATTTCAATTTGCCTTGCGAAGTGATCTTCGGGATTCCGCCCATTATGGGCCTTGGCAACAAGCCCGGAGTCTGTAAGCCAGGGTTATTTTGGGACTTCCATTTGTTACCGAAAGGATTTCAGACTTTGGACCTTGAGTAGCTGACAGATTGGATAGCCAGAAGTATCTAGGTTAATGTACAGGTTTGCAGCCAAGTCAAGTTTCGATTTATGCAATAGTGTTTGATTCAGTTTGCTAACATTCTTTTTTCTCGTTTACAATTATTTTGTTTTTTTCATTATAAATATAAACACGGGCTAATATTTGCCACTCGTGTTTTTTATTAACACGCGCGTGCAATTGTCGCATCGATTTCGCACAATAAACGAACCTGTATTTACAAATTGTTATTCGGTTCAAATGAAATATTCCATGAGCCACGTAACTGAATTGGCTGTCCGAAATTTAATTATAACGTGCAAAAATGCAAAAACGCAAATTATATGAGTTCAATGGGAATTAGTGCGAACCCAGCCGAGTTGGGCTGGGGCTATGAGAACCGAAAGTGTAGCAGAAACAATGATCTCCAACAGTAGTAACTGTCGACTAACTGGGGTTCATTAACTGCTCGCGATTTGTTTGCCAGTTACGCTTGATTGCCGTCCAAATCGCTTGCAGAGTTCTATGCCTAGACAAAAAACCAGAACCAACAGCAAGACGGGGACAGGTGACAGCCGATGGGTCTACCAGCCTATCGAGGATTGGAGGCACTGGAGGCAGTGGAGGCAGTGGAGGAGAAACCATGTCAAGTGGGCAACCAACTCTTATGTAAAAATAGCACGCGTGTTGTGAATAGTTAATCTGTGGATTCCGTTTCGTATTCGCCCCATCATCTGTATTTTGAGAGTTTCCTCATCTTTATCTTTCCCTCTGAAAAACTGCAAGAAAAAAAAGAGAAACTCTTTAATATTTCACCAAGTAGTAATTATTTCCTATTAAGAATCCACAGTAAAATGTATCGAGGAGATGCGATTTTCAAGCCATATTTATCTTGTAGATTTTCAAACTATTTTTATAATTTCCAAAAACAAAAAACGAATAGTATATTTTGAGAGCTCTTCATCTTTCCCTTCGAACTGCAAGAAAAAATATAAACTCTTTAATATTTAATAGAAATTATTCCCCACAAAGAAATCTTAGAATCCACAGTAAAATATATCTTGGAGATGCAATTTTTCCAGCTTTACTCATCTTGGATAATTTCAAACGAATTTTGTAATATATAAAAAATGTACAAGGAAACAGTAACTATTTGTTAATGTTAATGTTAATTTGCAGATGTGAAAACAGCTAACAACAATATTACTTATTGCCTCATCTTTTCGTTCAAGCTTAAAATTAGAAAGGGTAATAGTTACAAGTATGCAAGGAAATATAAAACAGAATCTTGCCCCAAATATCATTGAACTTTGAACCCAAACTTCCCTTGATATTTATCTGAAGGATGTGATATGCGACCCCCCCTTTGTTATCCGATTGTAAATCAAATCATTTATCGTAGCAATCCGCAGTTTCGCAGTCCACTGGCGCAAAGAGTCCACTGCGATTGCGGCTAATTGACGATTAACCTGGCTCTAATGACGGCCATTTACAAGCTGATGATGGCTAAACTTATCACGCCCCTGCGCCATATTCGACTATACCTAATAACTTTATAACACTCCGTTTATGGGCCATAAATTGTCGATGTTAATAAAAGGTAACGTTTAAGATTAGGGAGAGGCTGTCGTTAGCTTAATTTCCTCATACTCGAATATAACTTACCTGGAGAACCCAGGGAAAAGTACAAAAAAAAGAAGGTACTTCTCGGTGATTTGTCGGGGCTTCTTAAAACACAATGCATTTGAGTTATCGGCTACCGGATCGGGTATTTTCGAAATGAGCCCTGTAATTAGAAGTTCAGTAACTCACTATTAACTCAAAATTAGGACCGAAGGTCATTAGCTGCCTGCGTTCTTTGATCTTTTCCCATGGGCACCTGTAATTAAGCACATTTCAATTCACGTATTGCGAATCAATAATTTCGATTCATATTCCCATTCCGACTGTTGCCCAAATTAGTTTCCCGAATCAATCAGTGGGTTATCCACAGGCAAATCACGTAAACAAAACAATTTTGGAGTAGCCAAGATGTAGTTTTCAGTTATTTCCCTCCGGTATCTGTACGGAGGTTACTTTATGATACAGATGGAAGTTCTGTATCTGGACCAAGAATGTATCTTGCATATGACTTGGCATTTTTTTTTGGTTGATTGCGAGTAATTACTGCTTGTTCTATTGGGTGGTTACTATACTCGTATGTCAATCTATTTCTGGTCCAAAACTCGATCTGTTAGTTGAAAGTTCTGTGTCTGGACCAAAAAAAGGTATCTTGCATATGACTTGGCATTCTTCTTTTTATTGATTTCGAGTAATTACTGCTGGTTCTAGACTATTTTTGGTCAAAAAATCTTTCTATTAGTTGCATTTTCTTTGATTAATTTCTGTTTGTTCCATTTTTTATTGGCCGGGTTTTCGCTGCTGTCAAAGATAAGATGGCGCTTGCTTTATAAACATATAGGTACTATATAGTATAAAATTTCCCCCCGTTTGGTTCCATTGAGAACTCTGCTCAGATTACTTATCAAGCTATTTGCAAAAGAAAGAAATTCAAAATTTATATTTATTAGCCCTCTTTTTAATCACATTTCATGATTTATTGGTACAATAAACGGGAAGTGGCATTTGAATTTTTAATCGATTTGCTCTCCAGCCTGCTGAATTCGGCTTCACACAATATCTGTGCCATATTCAGCTAGCCAACAACTGTGTGCCTGCAATTTAAATACCCCCGATATAAATATATATATACGTATATAGAGAAGTTGAAAAGCTTTCGAGCAAACATTTCTTTTGTGCGAGGTGCAGTGTGGGGGCAGCTGTTTAAATGCTTCAATTGCACGAACATGGTTTTGTTCAGAGGATTAGTTCTAAGCTGTTACGATAGCTTCATCAAATGCCAAAGAGATCTGATCGTTCGGATGATTTGAAAATTGGCCTGGCATGCTTCTGGCCAATTACAAAATCCGCTTCCCTGATTCCGCCAACTCAGCGGGAACTCAGCGGAAACTCCGGCACTCGAGGTTCGACACTTTCATACGGCACGATCGGTGTTTGGCGTTGCATTTTGATTTTGATTTATTTTCGTTTTTATTTCGGATTTGGTTTCGATTTTGTTTTGTTCCCGCTCGCAATGCAAATTGCCCAATTGGAGGGCCAAGTGGAACGTGCTTATAAAATTCGACAAGTGCTCCACTAAACGCAGTTACCACAAACCAGACATCGCCGGAAAGTACTCTCGAGTGATATGGTTATGGTTGGTAATTCTGAATCGAGGGTTACGGGTTACACGTGCCCCTACACATTTTTTTATGACATTATAGTGCACTTAATCGCTCTTGGATTTCAGCTTTATTTCAACCCATTATAGACCAAAATTACATTGATACATTTAACTAATAAAAGTGCAACTCATCACTCTTGAAGTTCGTTTAAATTGCATGAATAAATATAATTATAGCAATAAATAACTACAAAGAAAAATAATTACAACTTTATTGCAACCCTTAATAGATCAAAATTACATTGATAAGTATAACTATAACAATAAATACCTATTAGCAAAAGCTGTTGAGTTTGTTGCCTACAAAAACTGTTAAAACTGGCATCTAATAACTAGAATTTTAAATTTAATAATGGGAAAGTAAATATATGCGTTTAATACCGTTTCTAATTTGCTTGTAATATATATTCTCACACAAAAAAAGGAAAAGGCCCGGTTAACAGAACAAAATATTTTAAATATTTATTTTATATTCAAATTTAAGAGAGCTGTCAAAATATATATTAATTTGTTTAACGAATTATTTCGAATATTTCGTTTATATTACAATTTGTTAGTTCCATATTATTGCTTTGTTTTTTTTCCCCCCTCGGTACCTAAGCAACCAAAAAATCTTTATTTTAAATCATATTATATTGCTTTTGAATATAATGATAAATGATAAAATAACTTTGGCAAAACAAACAAGTCATAAATCTCTCTAAGAGTGCTTTCAAAAATAGATTTAAACTTGACAATATGAATGGACATCTTGACAATCAACTGATGCTGACTTGACATATAATTACTAATTTATTTAAAACGTTAATAATTTTGGCAACTGACTCTGCCTCGGGGAGTTCCCCGTTAAGTGATCTGCATAAAAATGTGGCTAACAGCTTCCTGTTGTTCGTATTTCAGCTGACACCTGACACGAGCCACCGAAGCCATAACAAAAGCCGCCGAAATGGCCTTCATGCCGTGCTGTAAGTATCTCAATCCGATTCGCGGAATATACATATATATATATTGCCTCACGTTTGGGATTCGCCTGACTCAGAAGAGCTCCAAAAAATCCTCACGTGATCTTGGGTAAAATGAAATCCCCCAAAATGAAATCAAGACCAAATATTGAGATTCGCGCATGCGCAACCCATTAACTGGGATTGGAATGTGAGTCAGGTGCTCGGATCTGGGAATAGAGATCTCCTCCCAGCCGCTAATTGCCCTAATCTTCTGCGAGGGGCCTGTTTGTCATTCGAGAAATCGAAGATTGTATAACGCTCTGTCAATAATCAATATTTACGCCATTTCCAGTCTATGTGCCCAAGCGGATCAATGTGGCCATAATGCTCTTCATGGCCTGCCTGCTCAGCTACATGATGCGGGTGAATCTCTCCATTAACATCATCGCCATGGTGGACGACTCCAGCACCAATGAGAATGGAACCGTGGAGGTGCTGCCCGATGTAAGTGTAATTGGGACTCTCCAAAGATTAGTATAGATATTGTATTTTACAATTCTGTTTCTTAGAAAACTATTTTCAATTTTGAAAAGATAAAATTACTAATAATTAAGCATAATAATCACTAAAATCTTAGTTAGATTAACACATTTATTGTTTATATCGGGTTTATATCTTTGAAGTCTCACAATATCATTTATTATGTTTATTTTGGCAGTGATAATAGTTTTCTAGTATCAATTAAAGTTTGATCAATATCAATATAATATTATTTTATTTTTGTATATAATTTTTAATTAAAAATAAGGTGAAATTAGGAACTAGGCTTTAATTAGTGAGATCTTTCTGCCAGACTATAGTTGGGTTTTCCAGATGATTCATTTATTTTAAGAGGTCACCTTGATTAGTTCACATGGAAATATTAATTCTATAATCCTCAATATAGAGTTTATTCCCAGATTAAACCCAAAACATCCTTATTTTCCCAGTACGGACCCCGCTACAATTGGACGCAATCGGACCAAGCCCTGCTGTTGGGTGCGTATTTCTATGGATACCTGATCACCTCGCTGCCCGCTGGAACCCTGGCCGAGATGCTGGGTGCCCGGAATGTGGCCGGTTACAGTTGCCTGGTGGCCGGAATCCTGACGGCCCTCACTCCGGCAGCTGCTGCCTGGGACAAGTACGCCGTGTTTGCCGTGCGCTTCCTGATCGGCTTCCTAAACGGAGTGGTCTATCCCTGCTGCCACAGTCTGGTGTCCAAGTGGTCGCCGCCGGACGAGAAGGGCAAGTTCGTGGCTTCGCTGATGGGTGGTACCTTTGGCACGGTCATCACCTGGCCCATCAGTGGAGTGATCATCGAGAATCTGGGCTGGAGATGGGCCTTCTATGCCGTGGGCATATTCGTGGTGATTGTGGTTGCCGTCTGGTTCTACCTGGTGGCGGATACTCCCGCCCAGCACAGCACGATCAGTTTGAAGGAGAGGGAGTACATCGAGAACAGCTTGGGCAACACCCTGAGCAGCAAGAAGGTGGGTTTAGTTCAGGATTTATGTTGAGATACATTTTTATTTTGTAATTTTGTTGGTGTTCCAGAAATGGCCACCCTACAAGGAACTGGTCCTATCAATGCCCTTCTGGTCGCTGATGTTCCTCCACTACGGAAGCATGTGGGGATTGTTCTTCCTGATCACCGCCACACCCAAGTTCCTGAGCGAGGTCCTGGGTTTCAACCTGTCCTCGGCTGGTTTCCTTTCCAGCTTGCCACATGTGGCACGCCTGATCTGCGCCTTCGGTTTCGGAGCTGTGGCGGATTGGATTCGTCGCAGCGAAAAGTGCACGATTACCAGAATGCGAAAAATCTTCTGTCTGCCCTGTAAGTTAAGGATTAGGGTAGGGTATACAATATCGGATTAATAATTATATCAATCCTTTGATGATCAGCTCACATCCTGCCTGGCGTGATGCTTATTATCCTGGCCTATTTCGGTCGCGATCCATATGTTTGTGTGGCCATCATGACCATTTCCCTGGGCTTCAATGGCGCTGCCACAGCCTCCAATCTGGCCAACTCGCAGGATCTGGCCCCCAACTATGCGGGAACTCTGTATGGAATCATCAATTGTGTGGGCACCACCCCGGGCATCTTCTCGCCCCTCATTGTGGCTGCCTTCACGAAGAACGAGGTTTGTGGGATCTCTGGAAAATAGTGGAAGAGAAAGGTTTATTTATTTTCTATCCCCNTTCCCAGATTAAACCCAAAACATCCTTACCTTTCCAGTATGGACCCCGCTACAATTGGACGCAATCGGACCAAGCCCTGCTGTTGGGTGCCTATTTCTATGGCTACCTGATCACCTCGCTGCCCGCTGGAACCCTGGCCGAGATGCTGGGTGCCCGGAATGTGGCCGGTTACAGTTGCCTGGTGGCGGGAATCCTGACGGCCCTCACTCCGGCAGCTGCTGCTTGGGACAAGTACGCCGTGTTTGCCGTGCGCTTCCTGATCGGCTTCCTCAACGGAGTGGTCTATCCCTGCTGCCACAGCCTGGTGTCCAAGTGGTCGCCGCCGGACGAGAAGGGCAAGTTCGTGGCCTCGCTGATGGGTGGTACCTTCGGCACGGTCATCACCTGGCCCATCAGTGGAGTGATCATCGAGAATCTGGGCTGGAGATGGGCCTTCTATGCCGTGGGCATCTTCGTGGTGATTGTGGTTGCCGTCTGGTTCTACCTGGTGGCGGATACTCCTGCCCAGCACAGCACGATCAGTTTGAAGGAGAGGGAGTACATCGAGAACAGCTTGGGCAACACTCTGAGCAGCAAGAAGGTGGGTTTAGTTCAGGATTTATTATGAGATACATTTTTATTTTGTAATATTGTTGGTGTTCCAGAAATGGCCACCTTACAAGGAGCTGGTCCTATCAATGCCCTTCTGGTCGCTGATGTTCCTCCACTACGGTAGCATGTGGGGATTGTTCTTCCTGATCACCGCCACCCCCAAGTTCCTGAGCGAGGTCTTGGGCTTCAACCTGTCCTCGGCTGGTTTCCTTTCCAGCTTGCCACATGTGGCACGCCTAATCTGCGCCTTCGGATTCGGAGCTGTGGCGGATTGGATTCGTCGCAGCGAAAAGTGCACGATTACCAGAATGCGAAAAATCTTCTGTCTGCCCTGTAAGTTAATGATTAGGGTAGGGTATACAATATCGGATTAATAATTATATCATTCCTTTGATGATCAGCTCACATCCTGCCTGGCGTGATGCTTATTATCCTGGCCTACTTCGGTCGCGATCCATATGTTTGTGTGGCCATCATGACCATTTCCCTGGGCTTCAATGGCGCTGCCACAGCCTCCAATCTGGCCAACTCGCAGGATCTGGCCCCCAACTATGCGGGAACTCTGTATGGAATCATCAATTGTGTGGGCACCACCCCGGGCATCTTCTCGCCCCTCATTGTGGCTGCCTTCACGAAGAACGAGGTTTGTGGGATCTCTGGAAAATAGTGGAAGAGAAAGGTTTATTTATTTTCTATCCCCCCCAGAACACCATCGACCAGTGGCATTGGATCTTCATTATTGGAGCTGCTGCCTACATATTGCCTGCCCTGTTTTTCTGGGTCTTCGGATCGGGAAAGATCCAGAAGTGGAACGAGGTGCAGACCACCGAATCGCGCGAGGATATTGTCAACACAAAGTTGTAGTTTGTGGCCCGGCAAGGATCTGTGATGTTGTATCTTTAGTATTATGCCATAACTTTGATGTGCGCCTGTTTGTGGAGAGTCCTATTAAAGCTTTAGCCGTGTATTTATTATTAACAATTGTGATATGGTTTTATGATTTATCACTGAGTGAGTTGTGACTCAGAGAGTCAGGTGTGAGTTGTGGAGTATAAAAAACCAGTTGGTCTTAGAATAGCCATTCAACGACCTTAGCCTGGTCGAGGGGAATTACTTAGCCGAACTGGTTGCCGCTTTTTTGCAGAAGTTAATTAGATTCCACGTTCGGACAAATAAAAGCATAAAAACGGAATTGAAACTCGCAATTAGTCAAATGCTAATCGAATTTGAGGACATTTTTCAGTTAATCAATTTGCCGCTTTTGATGCCGAGTTAACGTCATTCTTTGAAGAGTTTAGTATGTCAATTAGTCAGACTGTAAAACGCAATTATTAAGTCTAAAATTGTTTTTAATATGTGTGATATTTTCACTTCCAACTTGGCTTAACTTTAACGCTTTAAACATTCTTTAAACTTATAATACATTTTTATAATATGTAAATGTTCAATGTATAGGTCAGAAAATTGAAGTTCAAAATTAAGTATACCTTTTTATTTCCATTAAATATATCTATTATCAAAAGGAAATCTCTTCTCTTGATATTACAAATTTCCAAAATCTTAAATACGATATATTAAAATTCAAATAGTCAATTAGAAATGATTTCTATTCTTGAAATTATGTAATTTAACGAAATTCTCAATGATTTACTCTTTATTTGCAAAGCATCTCAAATTACCAAATAATTCAAACCCTCCGCCTGGTCGATAACTCTTATCGATTCATATATCTCTTTGGCAATAAACTTTGCATTTTTATTTATATCAGATGTAAGTTAATATAGTTTTATTTTATCTCCTTGATCCTTCGATATATCGAATAGAAACACCGATGTGTTAAAACACTTCCAAAATATTCGATACATTAATGTTTTACGATGCATCGACAGGAAAACATCGATGAGTGCGACATATCGATATATAGTGCATCCCTATTGCAAACTGCGGTCACCGCTTCTATCGGACTCTGTATTTTAATTTGTTTAACTAATTCTTAGAGCAGTACGCAAGGTAACGCGGCGGCGCCTTAAACATCTTTAGCACAATTACCACAAGTAGCGCACAAAATGGCCGAGGTTGAAGCCGTGCAGATAATTGCCGAGTCACTGAAGCAACAGGTAAGAGATCGCCCCCGGAAGGCCGATTTTCCGTCTGCATTTTCCGCTTGGTTGGGGGAACTGCTTGGGGCATTGCATCTCTGGCCAAAATCCCTGTGGCGCTGGGGACTTGGCCAGAACAATGGACGCTTATCTCAGGCGAAGGCACCTGTTTGTTGTGCAAAGTTCAAAAACACTTGCTACTCGTGGTTGTGGTTGTTGTTGTTGTTGTTGCTCTGGTTGTTGTTGCCAGCCCCCGATTATAATTATTCTTGTCCATAAAAAAGAAACGGATTTGATAAAGGCGAGTGGCGTTCCAAAGGTTTGGGTTGCGTTTGGCTTTGGCTATGGGTTTGGGTTTGGCAACTCGACCCAAACGTCCAGCGATTATCGGAGCGGGGGTCCAGATTAAAATCAATAAAACTTTAACCGGATCCCCAGGCGAATCACTTGAAAACGTGTTTGCACAGGGGTATGGGTTGGGGGTCTCCTTGCCTTTTGGCTCTTGGCTTGGGATTAGCTTGAGAGGATAGCGTATGAGCCTTATTTAGTATATATCTTGATTTATGGATATTTTTGGGTGTGGGTTGTAAGTATCAAATGCGGAAATCTTATCATTTTAGGGAGCGTTAGAAGGTTGCTTTAAAGGATTAAGATTGTTGGTTTTTCACACTGAAGGCAAATATTTTATATTAATAATATAATTCGGGGTGCAGTACTAGTGTTTTGATAGTTTTATTAAATGTAGATTTTTTTTGTTAAATAATACTTTTAAGTATTGGTTGGGAATTTTTATGGAGGAAATCTTATTTAGTCATTGAAACTTTCAAGATTTTCTTGGGAAAATTGTTTGAACTGTTTCTCTAAAGGATTGTGGGTTTAGGTTTTATACATTAGTTGTGAATATTATATTTTAAGGATACTTCGATTTCCTCGAGTAGAAATTGTATATTTTTCATTGAACCTTCAGCTCTTCGATAATAAAATCTTTAAGGTTCGCAAATGTTGCTAATAAATTAAAAATGCAAATAAGTCCGCTTAGCAAACCTCTTCAGATTTTAGTTTTAAATATAGATTATGCATATCTTATCGGAACCCTAGAACCTTGATCCCATTGGGATTATAGTTTGATATAAGGCAATCTGAACTTTGCCAACAAACAAGTTCTATAAATAAACCCCCCAAATATCGATCTTTATCTGTGAACTATATACCTAAATATCTCCCTTTCCCCCCAGGGCGTGGAGTATGTCTTTGGCATCATCGGAATCCCAGTCATCGAGCTGTCCATGGCCTTCCAGGCCGCTGGACTCAAGTACATTGGAATGCGCAATGAGCAGGCTGCTTGTTATGCTGCCCAGGCGATTGGCTACCTGACAGGCAAACCTGGAGTCTGCTTGGTGGTCTCCGGACCCGGATTGCTCCATGTTACAGGTGAGTGCTCTGGAAAAGACATCTCGTCGGACCTTATTAAGTTAGCTTCAACCCTTTTTCCTCACTAGGTGGCATGGCCAATGCCCAGGTCAACTGCTGGCCCCTGATTGTGATTGGGGGAGCCACCAACCAGGATCATGAGGGTATCGGAGGCTTCCAGGAGTGCCCGCAGGTGGAGCTCTCGCGTCCGTACTGCAAGTACGCAGCTCGTCCGCCCACCGCTGCTCTGATTCCGCTGCACGTGGAGAAGGCCGTGCGATATGCCACCTACGGACGCCCGGGAGTGGCCTATTTGGACTTCCCCGGCAACGTTCTGCAGTCGAAGGCGGAGGAGGCCCGCATCTACAAGGCGCCTGCCCACCCGGCTCCTCCTCTAGCCTATCCTCCCCACGACGATGTGATCCGGGCTGCCAAACTGTTGCGTCAGGCCAAGCGGCCACTGGTTATCATCGGCAAGGGCTCGGCCTATGCTCATGCGGAGAACACGCTGCGTCACTTGATCGAGAACACCAACCTGCCCTTCCTGCCCACGCCGATGGGCAAGGGTGTGGTCTCCGATACGGCCCCCCAGTGCGTCTCCTCCGCACGCACCCTAGCGCTGCAGAAGGCCGATGTGGTGCTGCTGTTGGGCGCCCGCTTGAACTGGATCTTGCACTTTGGCAAGCCGCCGCGCTTCGACAAGGATGTGAAGTTCATCCAGGTGGACATCAACCCGGAGGAGCTGCACAACTCGGTGGTGGCCTCGGTGGCCATCCAGGCGGACATTCGTCCCTTCGCCGAGCAGCTGTTCGAGCAGATGAACGCCGTGAACTTCCGCTTCGGCTACGAGCAGGACTGGTGGAAGCAGCTGGCTGTCAAGTGCAAGCAGAACCGCGACACCGTCCAGAAGATGTCGCTGAACAAGGAGACGCCCTTGAACTACTACGCAGTCTTCCACCATCTGAGGGAACTGCTGCCCAAGGACACCATCATCGTGAGCGAGGGTGCCAACACCATGGACATTGGCCGCTCCATGCTCTTGAATGAGCAGCCGCGCCATCGCCTGGACGCCGGAACCTTCGGAACGATGGGCGTGGGCCCGGGATTCGCTGTGGCTTCCGCTCTCTTTTGCCGCGACTTTGCGCCCGGGAAGCGGGTGCTCTGCGTGGAGGGGGACAGTGCCTTCGGGTTCTCCGGCATGGAGATCGAGACCATGGTGCGCTACAAGCTCCCAGTGACCATTGTGATTGTGAACAACAACGGCATCTACGGGGGCTTCGACAAGGACACCTTCGACGCCATTCGCAGCGAGGGCGATCTGACCCAAATGTAAGTGGGGCCTGGCTGGCATCTTATCGGGCAATGAGTACTCAAGCTTAATCTTATCTTGCAGCACACCACCCTCGGCGCTGGGCGTTCAGGTGCGCTACGAGGAGATGATGAAAATGTTCGGCATGCAGGGCTACTTCTGCACCGACATCGACCAGCTGCAGGCGGCTGTCAAGGCGGCCAACCAGCTGACCGACAGGCCGACCATCATCAACGTGGCCATCAGCCCGTCCTCCGACCGCAAGCCGCAGTCCTTCAACTGGCTCACCGAGTCCAAGCTGTAGGACACCACATCGCCTAGGCCTAGGATTTAAGCACAAAGTTCACCATTCCGAAAAGTTATATTGCCACGAATTTTTCTGTATATACATGCAATTTTTATAAACTCCGTTGCGCCGTCTCAATTGTTGGCCCTCTTGAGCTCCTCCTCGAGGCCCAGGTAGTCCAAGAACCAGGTGAAGTCCACCAGTCGTCCCTTGTGCAGGAAGGGCAGCTTGGGGCACAGCTCGAAGGCGATGTTGAGGGGTGCAATGTCGGGCACCCCGTCGCTGCGCATGTTAAAGAAGGCCAGGAAGTCCCGCACCTCGATCTCGCCCTGCCCGTTGCGCTGCAGCACCTGCAGAATGTCCTCCACCAGCTCCAGGCTGAAGGGCAACCGGCATCCCCGCAGCGTGGATCTCACCTGGGACTCGCTGATGTACGGCCTGCAGGCGGGATTGATGTGACTCAGGTGGTCGTTCAGCTCCTCCGCATTGTTCCACAGAGCTCGCTTCAGTTCCAGCTGGGCGGCGGCCCTCACCCGATTCCTGTCGCAGCTGGGGGGCATTGCCTGCTCAGCCGAGAAGTAGCGACACACGGTCACTATTTCGTGGTTGAGCAGGCACTCCTTGGACAGATACGACATTAGGGTGGAGCGCAAGGTGTCGAAGTCTACGGTGGAATAATCCCCGAGATCCCCGTCCGGCTTGCATCTCAACACGAACTGCTTGTAGTCCGGACGCACTGCATCGCGGATCTTCTGCATGATCAAACGGATGTCGGCCACAGGGAACTGGAATGAAATTGAATTTGAATAACCATATTTGGTTTAATCCGAGGGTTTGATTGGATTTCATTGTTAGACCCACCTGGCTGGGATTCTGCTCCATGTACATCAGCGTAAACTCATCTGCTGAGACAACGTGGAAGATGTGATCCTTCAAGGTCATGGTGCGGCCTATGTAGAAGTCATTGGCCCTGAAGTAGACGGGACGCGAGGATCCGAACATTTCCTGGCCAGGCAGGGGAACTCTGGCCTTCTTAAGGAACTCCCCGCCCAGGAAGCCAGAGTTCCTCCGCGACGACTCGTAGATCTGAACCGTGTCATCCGCCAGGAAGTAGCTAATAACGAAATCCCGCTCATCATTGTCCCTGATGGCCGAGATGAGCTTGGCCCCAAAGCGGAGGATGCAGCCGTCGTATTTGAAGAGCTTCTTGAAGTCGGCCTGCGGGGGCTTGGGCTCCACCGTGATGCAGTTGCCCTCGGAGTCCTCGTGACTGCCCCAGCCGTTGTAGGGCGGCAGGCGACGGGAGGCCATTCCTCCCTGGGTATAAGGACGGATGTCACTACGCTCTGGAATGGCCTGGGCACTGAACTCCTGGATGCCATACTGAAAATGGATGGGAAATTGTAATATATGATCCTTCCAAAATTCCGAAATCACCCAATCCCACCTTGGCCCTGTAATAGCTTTGGGTGAACTGATCGCATCCGGTGAGGACCACTGCCCTTCCGAAGACATTCAGAACTGCTCCTATCTGCAGATCCTGGTCCGTGTAGTACTGCACCTGCTTCTGTCCCGTGTTCAACGGGTCGGCCACGTAACGCACATCCCGCATACTGCTGCCCAGGACATTTAGCAATGTCACCGCCGTCTGTTGTCCCGGCAGAGCCAGGCCCGAGAACTCCTTGGGCAGCTTTCCTCGCTTCAGGAAGGTACTGGGTCCCTCGCGTCCCGAATTCCTGGGGAACTTCTCCTTAATGTCGATGGTGTCGTCTGCTAGGTAGTAGCACACATCCAGCTTCCGCACATCCCCAAACTCGCTGCGATCGTTCCAGTAGCCCTGGAACTTCAGCACCCGCCTATCGAACTCCAGGAACTGGGCAAAGGCATGCTTCCTGGGCAGGGCGGAGCTGCAGGCAGAGCCCGTCTGCTTCAGTCCGGAACGCTTTCTAATCTCCGTGGTGGGATCGCTGGGATAGCAATTGAGATGAAGGTTTTTGAAGTCTGGACATTAAAATATTTAAACTTAAATCATAAAAATATGGAAAGAATAATTCTTGGAGAAGGCATGGACATTTGGAAATCGATTTGGATTAAGTTTCTTTCATTAAATTATTCAAATTAAATACAAAATTAAGTTTTTAAGTTTTAAGATGATATTTAAGAACTAAAATTATTTGTTTAGATTGATTGAGTTCCAAAAAAACACCATTAAATCTCCTTAAATTGTAATTAATTAAGCAAACACCATAAAAATCCATAAGAAAAGGTGACCCACCTTGGTTCCTGCAGAGCTTCGGGCACAAAGATTCCAGCCCGGTTGAGGAACTGCCTCGTGAATATATCACAACCGCTGATGTGGTACATCCGATCGAAGATCTGCACATTGGTGTCCACATTGAGGTCAAAGATGGAGATGAACTCCCGGTCGGTGGGTGGTGACTTGGGTATCCTCTGGCGGTGGACCAAGCAGCCCTGCGGAATGCCCGAGTTCTCCACCTTGGGCTCGGTGACTTGCATTGTGCCATCCTCCAGGTAGAAGTAGATCTTCACCTTGCGCACCTGGTAGGGGGCGTGGTAGACCTCGGTGAGGTTCTCCTTGAAGTAGGCACTGAAGCAGAGCACCTGCTTGTCATAGGCCAGCCAAGGAGGCAGTTTGGTAACGGCTTTGGGAGCCCACAAACTGGTGATCTGGGCCGGCACGGGTGGGCACTTGGGGTCGGCCACGATGCCATTGGGCTCCACCAGTTCCGGCTCCCTCCGATCGGAGAGCATCTGGATGCCCTGGTAGTGCATCAAAGTCTGTTGCCTGGGATGGCGACGTTTGCCTCTCTGTTTTGATTTTAAGGGGGATTTCAAATTAAATTAATTTCGGGTATCCCTTCCTTGGAAGACTCACATCGTAGAACTGAGCCCCGGGAAGAAGGGGCATTCCTGGTAGTCGCATCATCTTCACTTTTAATTTAGTTTTTTTTTTTCGTACTTTAATTTTGAATTATTAATTTAATGCCGAATTCCGTTGCCAAATCGTTGTGGTTTCCATATGTTTCCAGGCGAAAATCAATTCCTTGGCAGTTAACACCACGCAACAGAATTCTGGACTGGATTGGACTGGCGCAGTGTTCCGACATTTCCGCTGCAGTTCGATAAATGGAACAAGCGCAACTATGGCAATCCCCAGGCCACTCTCCATGGCAGCCATGGAATATCAACTGCAACTGGTTTCCATGGGGAGTTTTAGGAAACTTTAACTTCTAAACACCTTTATTTATTATTTATTTGGTTACTTAATTAACACTTTTGGTAAGAGAGTTCAATGGGAGGGGAATGATTAGTTCCGATTGATTGAGATTTCATTGGTTTAATATACACAGAAGGCGATTGAAATCATTTAATTATTAATTTTAATTTAAATACATTACATTATGTAAATCAAATTAACAATCACATTAATAAAATCAACATATTTAAAAAACACATATTTTGAGATACTTCTTTTGATATTATTATTTAATTATATTCTTAAAATCCATAAAATTCTTAATCCTCAAAGTTTTTGTAGTATATTTGTATAATCCTAATAGATAATCCCTCAAGTGCCAGTCCCACCTGTTGTTGACTTACGTCACAGCGAGATTGTCTTTGAACCTGAACCATTTCGATCCATGATGGAATTGGTGTCGCTATCCACAGACGCAGCCTTTGCTAATTGGTCTGGCATGCAAAAGTAGGAAACCCATGGAAGCACGTGCATCTTCTCACCTCTCCTCCGGCGCTCTGGGATTACTAATTAAAGGTGAAGCCAAGCCAAGCCAAGCCCAGAATCCAAGTAAACGCTCCAAAGAGCTCGTGGAGACAGCACCAGAAGCGGAGGAATGAATCTGATGTGAGTATCCAATGTGAAGAAGTGCGATTCTTGGTTAAATAAAGAGATAACCCTCTTTACTCAGAGCCAAGTTGTTGGTGCTCCTCCTGATGCTGGAAGCTGTGAGTGCTCTGGAGGCCAATCTCACAGCCTGGCGTCAACACAAGCGACAGAAGCGGTTCCTCATCTACCAGAATGGAGGTGTGGTCAAGGTACTTATTTTGAAATATTTATTTTATTTTTTATTATCTAAACTATATATATTTTTTAGTTTGTTTGCGGAATTGCCTTTCCCGTGCCATTCATGGAGAAGAAGGCCTGGCGCCAGCTGGTCACGTTGATGAACTTCCATTTCCAGTTCAACGAACCGCAGACTCCCATCTACTGGTGGAATCTCTGGGGGAGTTCCCGTGATCTTAAGGTTCCCTCGATTCCCCCAGCTTCTAAGCTCGATCCCCCAGTGCCCATTCGTCTCTTGGTGGATGAACCTCAGCTTCTGCTGTTCCAGTTCGCTGAGAGCTATATGAATCAAATTGGCCAGAATGGAGGAGCCTGCCTGGAGCGACTGATCTGCGAAAATGGTCAAGTCCATGAGCACGGCGGGCTCTATGCCCAGCTCCTCCATAGGTTGTTGAGGTGAGATTGAAACGAAGTTTTCCAAATTAAAATTACATCAAAATTACGACACATATATTTCCGATAGATATAGTATGGTAACCAATTAGGATAATGATAATTTATGTCCTCCTCCATAGACCCCATCGATCGCTGGACGGCCGATATTTGGATGCCTATAGAATGGGTCGACATGGTGTCGACTGCCTGAGAGCCTTTCCCCAGGCCCATCACTGCCTCCTGGACGACTATGTGCACCTCCACGAACGCGGTCCCGCACAGAGTTACCTTTAAGCCTAGATTAAGATCTCCGGAGGGGGCTTTCTCCTTGGACAAATGGCGCCGGTTGCCAAATAGTTACTTCAATAGCTTCTTCCACACAACACGTACAAAACTAATTAATGGCAATTAAAGATAATAACTAAACAATTCTACACATATGAGTATGTACAACGAGGTCGGGCACAGTCCAGATCTAGATCTTTACTGGACAGTCACTGGACCCCCGGAGACAGGTACATCCACAACAACAGCATCATCATCATCATCGTCGGACACTCGCCATGGCAATTGGTAGTACTTCTTCTCATTGCTGGACAACCAGAGCTGGGCACAGCGATTCGTACAGAAGTTGCAGGTGAAGAGCTGCTTGGAGGTGCTTCCTCGTCTGGGGAATATAGTGAAGGATTCAGGGATTAAATGGGAGCATCAATAATGTTCAATATAGAAGTGGATTCTAGAAACTTTGGGTAACTAGTTTCTTTTCCAATCTTCCCAATTTGGGAAATATTATCTTTGGTTCTAGTTAGCCAGCCTTCACTGTACTTCTTGCGGTTGCGATAGGTCCGTTTGCCCCCATTAGAAACCAAACCGGTTTCTATGACCACATGACTAATCCGGAGCAAGCGTAACCCGAAGTCACGATCACCTCTTCCTCGACTGGTCGACTAACCTCTTCACCACCATGAAGTAGTACGAGGTGTACAGACACCGGGAACAGGTGCTAGTCGTGCACCTGGCAATCGGCCCGTTGTTGATGTGCGAACTGATGTACGGCTCCGGGAGCAGGCGGTGCAGGGCCATGTTCTCGTAAACTGGTGTGGAGCGGTTCAGCGACTGGAGGGCATGGAGGCAGTCATCGTAGAGCGTGACTCGGTTCTCCGCCGAGGGAACCGGAAATACTGTACGGGTGCCCACCGGAAGCAACAGTCGGTTCTTCGTCTCCAGCTCACGAATCCAGAACAGACCCTTCCGGCGAACGGAACTGGAGAGGATTGGGAAGTAGAGAGAGGAATTTACAAATTTTGGAGGTTTTGGGGATTTATGGTTTTTCAAGAAGAATTTCTTGATAATTATTTCTGGAGATATATATAATAGTCTTTAATACTCACATGGGAGTGATCCTCTGTCGGTTGTCGTAGAAGTTCTGATAGAACCTCTCGTACACCATGGGTATGTAGTTGATGGCCGTGTTGTGGAAGATGCGCACATGGTTGATAAACTTGGAGAGAGCCGCCGGCAAGTAGATGAGCGAACAGCCTGCCAAGGAAGAGAGAACTTTGGGTCTCTTGAATGGTCTTCGAATGCAACTCACGATCGGCGGCGAGGGACTGCAGCATGGGCAGGTTGGAGATGCGCTCGGGGATGTGCACCAGCGCCTCGTTGTCGCTCACATTCAGCTCGTTGAGACGGACGCACTCGCTCAGCTGTATGGGCAGGCGGCGAAACAGATTCTTTCCGATGTTCAGGTGCTCCAAATTGCGCAAGCTGCTCAGCTCTGTCCAAGAAAGTGGTCAAAGATCGATCCCAAAGATCCCAGAGATGGGACAAACGAACTCACCCACTGGCAGCTCACTCAGCTGATTCCCGGACACATTCAGCTGCTGGAGATTCAGAAGCAGGCCCAGAGTGGGCGGCAGTTCCTTCAGCTCGTTGTTGGACACGTCCAGGAACTCCAGGTTCTCCAGCATATAGATGTCCGTGGGTATTTCGCTCAGATTGTTCCCGGCCAGGTGGATGAACTTCAGGGTGGTGATGTTCAGCAGCCACTTGGGTATGACCGAGATGAAGTTCTCCTTGAGGTAGACCTCCTCCAGATCCTCGTACAGGAACAGGTCCATGGGCACATCCTTGAAGTTCAGGTAGCTCCAGTGCAGAATCGTCTTGTTCATCTCGCTGCCGCTCCCGCTGCAGTGGCCGTTACACAATCCCCGAGATCGCGATTGGAGCAAGCTCGCGGTGTGCTTGTACTTTGTTGACTTGATTATATTTATATTGGTCTTCGCGCCGTGGTCATGATCATCATTTGGCACCGCCGCCCGCCAAACAAAAACAGCCACCGCCAACGCCACCAACGCCACCACCACTCCCGCCCAGTGGGTCAGGCCCAGCGGCAGCCCCACCAAGAGCAACAGCAACAGTTTGCTCTACTGAGAGTCTCCTTTCGGATTGGTTTTGGTCTGGTTTTGCTTTGGTTTGGTTTGGTTTTCCCAGCTAAATTTGTCTCACTCTCGGCACTTTCGCAATTTCTCGCGAGCGACCCCGCACCTATTTCTGCTCTGAAATGTTCCTATATTTTATTTTTAATTTTATTTGATTTTGTACATTATTGAAATAACGACGACCACGCACATCTCCCATCATCGCCCGATGCACTGCCACTGTGACGTATACGTAATTTGTCTTGCGCCCGAAAGTTGGCAGCGGCATTTTTGCTGGGCGGTAAAATGCCAAACCGAGAAGCTTTTCCCCTGACATTGAATTTTCCTTCCTGCCTTCTTGCCTGCATTGGTTCCCCTCCCAACGATGTTGTTGTTGTTCGTGTTGTTGGTTTAGCTGCTGCTGCACTTTCAAGGTCGCTGCTGCAAGCCAAATACTCACAAGGCACAAGCTTTTGGCCAAGTTTGTGGGCAGAGAGCTTTGCGGGAAAGTTGCCATAAACTGGCGAGGGGTGGGGGGAAACCAAGCTAAGCTTTCGGGAAACCCGGCTTGGAAATCTATAAATTGGTTACAAAATTTGTATTATTCCGATTTGGTTCCAAAAACAGCCAAATGTTATATTACTATATATAAAATATAAGTTAGTCTATTTAAATTAAAATTCTTTATTTACATATTCCGTCGTCATTTTAGTTGTTCTTAAAAATAAAAATTGTTGTGTGAATGTAGTTGAGTTTAGCATTTTAATCTATTAATCTACCCTAATTAAAAAAATAAATTTTTAGATTTAACTAATAGTTAAAATAAAGACAAATTCCTTGATTTCTTAGAAGAATAATAATTTATTTACACGACTCTTAAATTCTTGAAATTAATGTTTATCTTCCATATCCATGGCCTCCATATCCATGGTGGTGATGATGTCCTCCATATCCATATCCACCATATCCTCCATATCCTCCATATCCATAGCCGTAAGGTGGAGGCGGTGGAGGTATTCCAAAGCCCACTCCCAGGGGCAAGGGAAGAGGCACCGCTACCACCACCGGTGTGGATGCTACTCCAGCGATGAACAACAAGAGTCCCAGCAATGCGATCACAGCTTTCATGTTTCTTGGCAAGATTTCTCAACAACACTGAATCATCTAAGCCAATTCCGATGCCTTTTAAGCTAATGTTAGCCATAAGATTTTTGGGGATTTCAGATCGGATGAACAAACAAAAAATCGAGTCGAGTGAATTTCTCCGGCCTAAAGGTGCGAATTGCTGCGGAGATGTTTTTCCCCTTTTCAATGCGAAATGGTAATTACTCACGATATTTGATTTATTTCGTTTGCTTTGGGTAACTAACTCTAGATTTTACGATGTTTATTATTTAAGGTTTTTTTTTATTGCCTATATGTACGCATTTAAAATCCCGGCATATGTTAAATGTTCTGAAGTCTCCCTTCACAGTTGAGCTTCGTATTTAAATTATTATTAAACAAAGTTTTATACCAAAGTTGTATTTATTTTTTATCAAAACATATTTCATTTCCTTACAAATTTATTGCATCTTCCAAATATTTAAACCATAATTTTCTGCTCTTTTATATTTATTTTGTTAACATTTAATGTTTACATTTCAGTGGTGATGATGGTGAGGATCATGGAACGGATTGTGGTGATCATTATAACGAGGAAAGTAGTGCGGATCGTAGTGCTGATTGTGGTGATGATCGTGGTCAGAATAATGATGGGGAACAGCAAGAGTTCCGGCCATAATCAACAGCAGTCCAAGGAGGAAAATAACGACTTTCATATTTCAGCTTAAAAGTCTCAAAGGTCACCACAAAACTGATGCATCTGCCATGATGCACTGTCTTTTAAATCAATCCCCACTCCTGCATTTCGTACATCTTAATTTAATGTGGACAAACAAAAAAATAAAAGTCAATGAAATTTACTCCGCCTAAAGTTGCTAATTTGCACTCAAAGAAAATGCTTAATTTGTTGTAACAATGTTTGGTTTATTATTTTGCACAGCAAACTCTTTCGTTAATTAAGTAAAGCTCTACACCGGTTTATCACAAGTCTCCTTGGCTTGGAGATGACTTAAGTTGGGGATTCCATATATTCCATATATATATATATACCATATATCTATACCCCAGATTTCACATTCACAGTCAGCTGCTTGAAATCGCGATCGCTGAGCAGGCTCCACTTGTAGCCCAGTATCTGAGAGATCTCCCTCTCCACAGCCTCGTAGGATCGGGAGTTCCTCTTCAGCCAGGCATGGAACTCATCACTCCACTCCGGATGCCTTGGCCAGTCGCACCTGAGGATCACCGCGAACCGCCGCACATGGAGATTCTGAAGATTCTTCGCAGTTCTCGCAATCAGCAGAAGCGTCGATGTGGATACTTTCTCGCGGATTATCTAAGGGTGGAAAAAGGTGTTAATTTTGGGGTTTATATCATGAACAGGTTGATATATATATTTATTTATGTTAAATTACAAATTTTAGAAATTAAATTAAATTTATTAGGCTTCTCAGCTGAATAACTTAATCTCAACTGGAATACTTAGTTATTGAAGTTTAATTATTTTCCATAACAAATATGTAAATCGGCATTGAATGTAATATTTAAATTACAAATTATGAACATAATTTTGCTATGAATATGAAGAGAAATTCTGATTCTGAACAATATTGACACAACATTTTTAGAATTTCAAATTGAATTATAAAAGATACTTTATCTGTCTGTTTACCCTGACACTCGCTTTTGCATATGCACAAAATGTGCTTTTTGTTTACAAGAGTTTTCCTCTCAACTTTTCTCTTTTTCCCTTTTTTACATCTATTTATTAAATTTCCTTATATATGTTTGCTTTTATATTTGCAATAGAAAAACCAAAAAAAAATATTCATTTACATAAAGAAATATTTGTTAATATAACAACCATGAAAACATTAACGAATTACACAAAAGCTTTGATTTAGGAATACACACTTTGAGAAATATTTAAATTCGTAATTTTTTAAATTGATTAAAATAAAAAAAAAATAATAAACAGATAAAAAAAGTATATTTTTTTTAGATCAAACCAGAATTAACCAGAACACTTAGACTCACCAGGGTGTCCAGATTAAAGCATTGCCGGCACAGGAGCAACATCAGGCCGTCGATGCGGCTGTGAAATGGCTTGGGGCTGGAGAAGCGCGGGAGCAGCTCGTGTCCATAGACGGCGAGGGTGTTCCGGTAGTGGTCCACCATCCGGACCAGCAGATCCGCCCGGATGCGGGCCTGCGGCGCCCAGTAGGTGATGCTGTGCACGGGTGCCTCCGGCTGCAGGACCACCTCTCCGTCGACCAGATTCTCCACCCGCAGGTGGACGCGCAGGCGGGGATTGGTCTTCTTCAGGCTCCTCCAGGCCT
The DNA here is from genome assembly GCA_021224005.1 of Drosophila setifemur. Classification (NCBI taxonomy): domain Eukaryota; kingdom Metazoa; phylum Arthropoda; class Insecta; order Diptera; family Drosophilidae; genus Drosophila; species Drosophila setifemur. The sequence continues at coordinate 1,366,847 of JAJJHY010005742.1, forward strand.
TCACGCCGCAGGCGCTGATGGTCAGGTGATTTGGTGTATAGCAGTTTTGCAGCAAATGCAGGTGACGCAGTTTCGTGTCCGCCAGGAGGGAGAGCACATCGTCGTCGATGTTCTGCGGGGAGATGGTGAGCACCTGGGAAAACAAGATTTAATAGCCATGGTTTTGTGTTTTCGGTGGGTTGTTCCCTCCTCCTCCTCCTCTGTTTACCTGCAGGTTGAGGAACAGGCCCACATGCATGATGGGACAGTGGGTGGTGGTCACATTCACCAGGTTGAGCACCCGCATCTTGGTGCAGCAACTGCACACCACCTCGTCCAGCAAATGGTTGGCCTCGAAGCGCTCCAGGACGAAGTCCACCAGTTTGAGGGTGTGCAGGTCGGTCAGGCGGAGGAGCAGCTCCTTTAGACCCTTCAGTAGCTGACCGCCAGTCCCAAAGAGCTTGATCCCCTCGGGATCATTCGGCTGCGACATGTTGCAGGGGAAGTGGTAGACCAGCGACCGGATCCTGCCCCCCATCCCCACCAGCTCCGGCGGGGCATCCGATTCGGTGCCCTAAAAATGCATCCAGTTCCTCAAACTTTAATATAAATATATGGATTAGCTCTAAGTTAACCCACCTTATCCATACTCCAAGATAGCATGGTCATAAACTGATAGATATTGTGGAAACTGTGACATGGCCGGAACTCAATCCCCCGCAGATGCCTTCCAATCCTCGCCAGGCAGTTCTGGGTGCGCATGTGATCCAGGCAGTACTGCCAGCCGGAGTAGTAGTTGTACTTCGGTCGGGTGAGCGTCCGGTCATCCACCACAAAGTTGTCCCAAACAGTTGGCAAATAAAAGGCACTGTACCACTGCCGGCAAACCTGAAAGATACAGATACAAATGAATAATAGAAAACACAACAATGCGGAATTAAAATTTATAAATTAGTCACTTTTATTTACTAACTTTTATATATTAACACTATCAAATAATATATGAAAAATGCTTCCAATTAATATTTATAGATACTCACCAATCCCGCATAGTATCTTTCTTTGGGGCTGAGATACGAAAAGACTTCCTCCAGTATCAGATTGGGTAGATAGCACCATTTGGAGGGAACCCTTGGAGATTTCTCAGCTCCTTCGTGGGATTCCTCGTCATCCTCCTCTACATCAATATAGCAGGCTGATTTTTTGGAAAAACTTCGATTATTCCTGTGACTTTTCTTTTTGGGAAACTCCGAGGCCTACCCTTTTCGTTCTCGTCGATTTTCCAGCCGGCCTTTTGCATAACCTCCAGTTGGCCCGATCCCTTTCGACCAACACTGAAGGTGGCCATAATTGCACTCTCTGTTGTTTGTTATTATTATTGTTATTTTGGTAGTTTCCTCTTCTGGCCTAACAAATTATTTACAACACAGTCCACGACACATCAGCACTATGTGTACTCTAATTTTGAAATTTTTTGGCACCGCCTGCCTGCCCGTCGGTTTATTTTTATATATAGTCTATATAGTCGACCGATCGTCCGCTGCATTCGCAGTTGCGTCGCCTTTGGCCAGCGACAGTCTCCCTCCGAATAGAATAGATCGTGGCTCTTTGCTTTCCCTTCCTTTCAGAACGTTCAAATCGCTCTGCCGGCTATTTTCGAAAGCTGAATTCGTTTCAGGAAAAACTGTGTGTTTTCGAAATTGTTAAGTTCTCGCAGCCAACATTGGATGGCCAAGAGTTTCTGGCTCTCTCTCTCTCTCTCATCACGTTTTCCGATTTATTTTGGTTAATATTTCTTTTTGTTGATTTCTATGTTGATGCTTGGATCTGTGCTCGAGATATGGCAACTGCTGTTGTGATTCCGATCTTTCCGATTTGTTTTTCCGATTTTAAATATAGACGCCGGCAAGGCACTTTTGGGCAAGGTCTTAGGGCCTCCGTTCGGTGGCATGGAGATCTGGGGCAACTTGTTGCTCCTCTCGAGGTGTTAATTATAAATAAACATACTCGACTTGCTTGCACTTCATGTGGCGATCAAATCGAACTGCATTCGGTTGCAGTTGCACTTGTCGGGTGATTCTGAAAGTGTTTATAATTGCTTTTGGCTTTGGGTGCACAATATTCCTGCACTGAAACTTAATATTAACAAACTAAGTTATGTGAATTTTTAAAACATTTATATGTTTATTTTCTTTGGGTGATAGTTTAAACAAAATTTGACATTACGCATCACACAATTGTCAATCAATAAAACATTTTTAATCATATTGATTATCTTATGATACACTTTCTCTGAACATTAATTTAATAATTTAAAAAGAATGGTTATTTTATTTAAACCCAATTAAACCTATCTTTGACCTGTTATAAGTATCGAGTAATCATTTAAAATTAAGCATTGCACTTTTCTCAATCAATTCGTTTCTAGTTCAATTCTGTTCTGTTCTTATTTTTATAACATTTTTAAGTGGTTTGAATTAGATTGATTTTTATTTGATTGACTTACTTTTTATATACTTTCCCCAAACATGAATTAAATAATTTTCAAAAATTTATTTAACATAGTTCAAATAGATTTCCCTCATATCTAAGCATCCGTCCAGCCACAGGACACGATAAGTCATTATTTCATCATTATTATTTCATCATTATTATTTCATCATCATTATTTGAGTGTGCAGCCAAGAAGTCCCATAAGCTACTTACCAATCCTGCCGTTATCCTCCTCTGCTTCGGCGACACTTGACACCATTTAGTCCTGGCCAAACGGGAGGAGGGAGGTGGTAGTGGGGGAAAAATGCCATCAGGATACCAAAAGATGGCATCGCCATCGCCTTGACGACCCACCGCCAACTGAGCCAGCTGTTGGCCCTTTATCCCGTTTTTTCCATTACTCCGCTGTCCACTTGTGCATGTCCTGGACAAAGGAGCATTGTCATTTCCGCAGCACACACACATACACAGGGAAATGCCTGTGTACCCTTCCCTACCTTCCCTGCCTGGGAGAGTTCCTCGAGTGTCCAGGTACACTTAGCGGAAACAGCTGTTTATGTTGATGGGCTCGCCAAGGAGCAAGGAGCGGAGGAGAAAATGCCGTGGCCATTTTGGTGCTTCCTTTCTCTTTGGTTTTCCATTTTCCGCCGCTAAGCAAAAAGTATAAAACCAACAACAACAACATCGAGAAGTTTTCCGGATTGCAATTTGCTTTTCGCATTGCATACTTTTAGGATCACGGAATTTTTCCGCGCCCAAGCACTTAAAAATATGCTGAATATTGAATGAGACCCGGCGGAGTGGGATTGGGAGTGGGATTGGGAGTGGGAAATCCGAGAGCCGGGCTCCGCTGTTGGTGGGGTGCAACAATGCGCAATACTGCCTTAATTAAAACAATTTTAAAACCAGTTAAAACACACTCCGGAGCAGTGGAGCAGTGGAGCACCCGCACATATGCACATATCCACATCTGCACCCGGCTTGACAGTTGGCAGCGCCCTTCCGGTTTTGGTCCTTCGGTTGCGAAAACATCAAATATGACAGGCCTGCTGGACGGTTGGCTGGTTGGTTGGTTGGCTGGCTTGCCAGGATGCAACCAAAATGTTGCTATGCAAATTTAAATGTCAACAAAAACTTGCAGTTTAACCCGAAAACCTTATTTGTGTCTGCCAGGACAGGAGAGGACACTACATGCCGGGCCAGGGCTGCGCAAATGTATGCAAACTCCATTAAATGCGAGCTACGTTTAGAGATGGCAGCGTGTCCTTAAATCCGAATATATATGTATCTGCAATCCTTTGACTATATTTTGGTATAATTAATAGATTTTTTCCCTCAATTGAATTAATGCTATCATATTTACTACATGGCTTAGGGATGTAAAATTGTTGGCTTAATCTTTTCTAACAACGCATTCGCACCTCTAGAAAGTAGTTCAGAAAATCATTATAAATAATTCTCAATCTATACTTTTCGTATTTTTAATAGATCATTGAAACATGTACTCGCATTAGTAGTATATAATAATATATTAATATATTACAGAACAAAATGTTTAAATCCATTTAATTTGAATTAATGGAATGCATCCTTAAATATTTACAGATTTCTATTTTTTGGGAATATTTAAATACTATTTTTTATAAATATTATTAAAAGTATGGGAATACTTATAGGTTACTTAGCAAGTGTTCTTTATAGTCTTTTTTTTAATATTATTTTTTTGCTGGACTTGAATTTTCTTTAACGCATTCGCACCAATTAATCAAATTCATTATTATGTATTTACTGAATTTTATTTCTGGGGATTACTTGTATTTAATTATTATTTCAAATGTGGAAATATTTAATACTTATTACTCCAACTGTTTGCTTTAGAAGTGTTCCCTTTAATCCTTTTTTCAACATTATTTTTATTAGATTTCCTTCAACGCATTCGCACCTCTAGCACTTGGTTGAGAAAATCATGGCTCGTTGTTCCTCCTCGCAATATGCATATGGATTCCTCTGTGCGTGCCGATGGGCCGATGGTGGCTTAAACCAGGGAAACAGGAAGTGCCTGGTTGGCTTGGCTAACCAAGCCCGCCTCCCATTCCCATAGCTATTCCCAGTCCCACTCCCACTCCCATTTCCATACCCATCCCAGCTAAAGTCGCCTTCGCCCAGTTTTGGTTTTGTCGGCGATGGCCTTGCTCAGGTGCATCGGCTGGCAGCTGTTTTGGCCCATTGTTTGGCCATCGGATGTTGCCAAGTTTTGGAATTTAATGTGTGTATAATTTTGTAGCATTTCAACTACGCCCTGACCCGATATTGTGACCCATTCCGACGGCACTGTGGTTATGCAAATGGCTGACTTTGGCTCTGAGCAGGTTGAATAACAACTTAGTTGGCCAAAAAGAAACTGTGTTTTATTTGTGCATTAATAGGGAAATTATACAAATAATATTATGACAAGAAAATCCTATTTCTTTTTCTTTTTTTTTATTTAAATAAAACATTTCCCAGAGACTTACGAATGCGGTACAGATGTGCTTTGCTCAAATTGTTAAACAAATCGAATTCCTTGACATACATTTGCAAACTTCTTCGGTGTCTCTTATATATATATTCTTGATTCTTTTTTGTTGGCTTAGAATTTGTTTGATCCGATTGCACGTTGTTCGTTTTGTCCGGTAAACTTTGTGACAGCCCGAAACTGCCTAAAATAACAATGAAATTCGGTAGCACAGCTGCTACTTGGCCAAAAGTTTCTGTGGTGAGTGGATAACTTAAAGCCCGGAAAGTTTGCATAAACATATAGGGCTCAATCACATCACAGCCTTTTGCAGTTCCCATTGCCTCGGGGTTCCCTGGCAACTTCCGTCCCATCCTGGACTCAATTGTTCCGCCATTGTCACAGTCATCCCCCGTCTCCCATCCCGATCCCCGATCCCCAATCCCCATCCAAGCAATTTGCCTTGACAATAGTCATGCATTTTAATTGTGCAGCAGCTGCGGTTCATCTTTTTCAAGGGTGCACCCCCCAGGCAGGGCAGGAAAATGGAAAAAGGAAAAGGGGGATTCCAGCAAATTGTGGGACCATTAAAAAAAAACACCACATAAAATAGAACAGAAACTTTTTCGGAATACGAGTATTCTTCCGTTTTAGAGAAGGGGCCTGCAATTATTTGTAAAATATTTATTTCACAATCGAATTGAAAAAGTTTCTGCCTCTGGCAGTTGCCCCAAAAAGTGTGTGGAGCAACTTTTTGGCCCACTAATCAAATGAATGGAAATTAAGCCAAGAATATTTTGCGCTGGAGTGTGCAAAACAATTAAGCTAAAATTGTTATTGCAATTTGAAAACAATTGTCAAATTATGCAAATTCCGTCTGATTGCCTGGAGTAATTTTCACCAGCACCCGCGGGTGCGGGTCCGGGTCCGGGTCCGGGTCCCTGCAGCCAGCAAACAAGGTAGACATGCCCAAGACTACCCCCAGACTGCTCCAGTCTCCCCCAGACTCCACCACCACCAATCCACCAGTTGCCCCTCTGGGGGTGGCAATGGCTGCTCAAAGATTTATGGCCCTGCTTCAAGTGTTTTCNGGCGGGGGGAGGGGGAGGTGGAGGGGGAGGGGCAGCGAGGGTGGATGGAAAAAGTTTTGGGAGGTGCCGACGTTGTCAACTGCAAGGCGACTGCAATTTGCATAAAAATTCATTGGTTTGCCGGCAAGTTGACAAAAGAAAAGGTAAGAACAGAAGAAAAAAAAAACCGGCTAAGAGAATTATGTTTCTGGGATAACAACCATTTTAATGTTCTTCGAACAATTTTTGTTGTTGTTCCACCAAATTAACATTTCGGATGGGATTTGTTGGTTTTTGTTTGGCTGGTAAATTGGTTTAAGTGGTATTTACATATTATCTTCGGGAAGTGGTTAATAAAATAATAAATTAAATACACTCAGGTGATTTGGTGTTAATTCTTTTTTATTTGAATGAAATTTTACAATTACTTGGAATTTGTTGTTTAGAAAATAAATCCGTTTGGTCAGAGTCTTAGGTATATTACTTTGGTATTACTTTGATTTTATTTGCTTGCAGTTTATAAAATGTTTCTATTTAGTGTTCTAAGTTTGTTGGATTTTGGTTTAATATGTTATGCATGAAATGATAAATTTAGTACAATTAATTATAAAAGTTTAAGAGATGTAAATCTGTTTGTTTAGCTTTTAAGTACTTATATTTCATAAAGTGCCACTTTTTGATGATGGAATAATCGATACCATTGATTGCTGTTCAATTACTCCTGGATTGCCTCCACATCCAACCAAATGCCTCCTTCCAAACTGGCTATAAAAAGGATGGGATCGAACAGGTTGTCCTTGCGGGTCTTGGGATTCACCTTGACATTGAACTTGCTGATGAACTCCACGATGGCCGCCTTAATTTGGGTGGTGGCAAAACGCATTCCTATTTTGGAAATATGAAATATAAATTAAATATGAAATTAAGAAAAAAATGAATACCAACCCAGACAGATTCGAGGACCATCTCCGAATGCCATATAGACACCCCTTTCCCTGTAGTTCTTGGCAGCATCGGGTTCCATAAAGCGATCGGGCTTATAGGCCTGGGGATCGGGGAAGTACTCCTCATCCATCATGTGACAGGAGTGGGGAATCACCACGACGGTGCCCTTTTCCACCTTGAAATAGGGGCCATCCTTGTTGGGCAGCTCCAAGGGTTCGGTGCAGAGTTTGGAGGTCATGAAACCAGGTGGGAACAAGCGAATCGTTTCTGGGGATAAATCCAATTAATAAAAAAATCTTTTAAATGGAAGAAAAACCCAATCTCACCTAGCAGACATGCTTCCAGAAAAGGCAACTCATTGAGCTTTTCAAAGGGAATGGAACCATCCTTTAGATGCTCCACAATCTCCTCCCTCAGACGTTGCTGCACCTCGGGATTCCTGCCCAGGAGCAACAACATATGGGCCAAAACCGTAGATGTGGTCTCGTAACCATCCAACAAGAAGGTCATGGTGTTGGCCAGCAGATCCCGATTCTCCAGCTTCTTCTTCTCCCCCAGCTGCACCATGTAGTCCAGAAAGTCGGACCGATGGAATTGACTTCCATCAGACATCTGGGATTTCCGAGTCTTCACCAGAGTATCCATCAACCCGGAGAAGAACTTCTCCACATGAAGGGGCACCAGACGGAGTTTGATCCATCGGAGCAGGGAGGGAAAAGTGCTCACCAAAGAGATGAGGAATATGAAGGTCCAGTGGGGATTGAACAGGTCCTTGATGTGGGTCACAATGGGCGTGGGCTTCTCCGAGAAGCTATCGGCACTCAAACCCAAAACGCAATCGGTGACCATTTCGGAGGTGAAGCACAGGCTCAGCTGGAGATATATTGATTGTTATTATTAAAGAACTATATATATTATATCTGCATCTCACATCCTTTCCGTTGATACCCTCGGCAGAACCCAGGCGTATTTGCTTCTTAACCCACTCCGTCATTTGTTGGCACACCTTGTTGGTCACCGGGTAGACACTTTTTATCTGGGGTATAAGTAAAGGGGTACAATTAACCATGTAATAGATATCGATTAGAGGTACTCAACCCACCCGACTCATGGTCAGACCGGGAATAATATCAGCCCGCCTCTGTTTCCACTCCTCGCCGGGCAGGAAAAACGGATTATTGGCCACAATAAAGTCAGTCTTGGCATCGGTCAATTGGCTAAGTTCGTTGTCGTGGAAGTTCCTGAAGTTGGCCACAAAGATGCGGCGGGCCAGTTCCGGGCTAAGAACCAGTAGCTTGGGAACACGACCACTGAACACTCCCACCACATCGTATTTGTTCTTATACTGGCTAAAAAAGAAAACCAAAATAATTAATATTAAATATATGTTTTAAGGGGTATTTTTACTCACTTGTAAATATCATTGAGATCGTAGATCACATTCCGTTTGAATGTATAGAGATTGGGATAGTTGCCAGTGAGGAGCTTGGGCTTGGGTCCCGGAACATTTCTCTTCCTCCAATAGTCGAAGTTCCAGGTCATGGCCACATAGAGCAATCCAACCGCAGTCAGGCCCAAGGCCAGAGTAATGAGAATCATTCTGGAATACAAGATCTCCGTTCCCTGCAAAATACGAGGAGCGTCTGTGGGGAGCTTCTGCAAATGCTCTCTACTTGTACTCGTCCATCGAATGGTGTCCCAGGTCAGTGATAGCAAAAAGCTCGCCAAGATAAGCTAACAATTAGCATTTCTAGCGGCACTTCCACAGGGGAACCTGGATATAGTGAACTATTATTAATTCTATTACAGGTATTCCATATGGGAAAAAATGTTGGTATTAGAAACAAAGCAGTTTAAAATTTAAAAAAAAAGTAGGTAATATAAAATATATAAATTA
>JAJJHY010005742.1:1375790-1405706 GCA_021224005.1 Drosophila setifemur
ATAAAAGCATTTGCAGAGGATTTCTACATAAATAGCTTATTTAGAAATTTAAATGGTATAATTTTTTCTTTATTAATTTAACATATGTAGGTTCCACTGTACTTGTTTAAGGTCTCAGCTGATGTGAGAACAAAGAGCACTCCCCTAAAAGCTTTTTATAAACCGTAAACTAACAATCTAATCGCATAATATAAAATAGAATCAGTAACTATATTCCTCCATTATCATTATCAATAATGTTTGCTAACGAAATCGATTTTTCTAATTTCACAATTTAGCGCTCTTAGCTTAAATTAGAGTCCGCAACATTGTGAAAATCTTTTGATCAGTCTTCTTGGCATTAAAGCTTTTTCTTTCTTCTCTTTTAAATCTTGTTTCGCTCTTTCAGATCGTATGGCAAACATTTCAGGCTAAAAGAATTTGCTTACACAACGTAAATAAACCACAAAAAAGCTCAAGTCGACACTGAAATAATAATTTCATTAGCTGACACAATCTGTTTGTGTTTTTTGTTTTTGAACAATTACGAAATAATTTCATAATTTCTAGCTAAATCATAAATATAGTTTTGGAATGATAAAAAAGCTTGGGAATTGGCTTGCCTTTAAAAAAAAGTTTTAAATAACATTCTTGGCAAAGGCTATGAAGCATCAATTGAAGGCTACTATTAAAATGTATCATTCTTAATTCATCTGACTAATTTATTATTTTTCATTTCCCTTATTTTCAAGAAAAAACTTAAATTTCAGGTAATCTTTAAAATGTATCGTACTTTATTCTTCCGAGTAATTTATTATTTTTAATTTCTTTTATTTTACTAAAAAGGTTAAATAAAAAACTCTTTAAGAAGAGAACTCCACATACTCGTATATCGAAATTAAACAAAATAAATAGTTTTTTACTAGAACTAAAGACCGCGTAAACTTAATTCAAATCGAACAGGTGAAAAATTGCTGCTGGGGACAGGTGCTACAACAGCATCCTCTCACGTGGCAGGTGCTTCTAGGATAAAAAACATAATGACCCAGGATCGCAACATGTGCCACCAACTTTGCCCCCTCCCCGCTACATTTCCGTTACATTAACAAAGCGCCATTGTGCGGCACGAACAAGCAGCAACAACAATTATGGCCAGGCCAAAAGGACAGCAACAAAAATGGCGCACACGCTGCGCTTTACAGGCGAAAACTAGTTTCGTTTCTTTTTTTCGGTCAAGAAGTGGACAGGAAACATCCTCCTCCTGCTCCTGCTCCTCCTGCTCCTGCCCCAATCCCGAACAGTGCGTGTGTATTTTCCGGTCAGTTTTGTAATTGAATCACGTTTTGTATTAAATAAACTTTTCAAATTATCGAAAAATTGACTTGCACTACAAACGGCGTCCTGCCTAGTTTAATTTACTTGTGTGTGCGTGCCCACTAACACACACACACACACACACACACAGGGACGCACACACGTGTGTGCGTGTGTGTTAACCATTAACATAAAAAAGCGGCCATACTGAAAGTGCTTTCTCCCGGCTTTTGGTCGGTTTTTTATGCAAAACACTTGACAGCCTCATTAGTATTGAAACGGTCAAAGTTGTTTGAGTTTTTCTCCTTTTTTGGCTCCCAACTTTCTCCCACCCCCTTTATTCGCCCACCAACTTTCACCCTCCCCTTTTTGGCTCCTCCGCTTTTCGCTGACCAACTTTCTCCCTCCCCCATTTTGGCCCCTTTTTCCTCCCCCCTTTCCAATGACGCCCTCCTGTTCGCGCATTGACGCTTTTCCACATAAGTATGCTGGCCAGGAGTGGGTCAGGGAGAAAGTTTTCAGGGAGAAGGGACGAAAATAATTTTCAGTTATGAACACAGAGAATAACCGGGATGTATTTATTATAATAATCAGGAAAGTAATATTCTTAAATTTACATAAATTGATACAGAAAATATGGAAATTGAAATCTTAATATTTTTTTTGTTTTCTGAAATACTTTGTTAAATGGTTTGAAAAGAAGTTTTAAATGATCCCAAATTATCTCAATTTTTTAGCTGTGTTTTTTTTTGGCCTTGTTGTTGTAGACTTAATCCCTTTGTTTGCGCATAATTGAGATAAAATGAGTTACCAAACAAATGGATTCATTTTTGTGATCACGTGCTGGCCGAGGCGACCATGCACTTGCTCACTTATTGGCGCACGGGCTGATGTACGTGTTCAACCGACAACTACCAACAACTGCCAACATTTGCCAAAAACAACAACAGCAACAGCAACAGAAACAGAAACAACGTTGGTAGTACACACAATACAACGTCCGAATTCCTTTCATAACATATTTTGCATGCAACGCTGCGTGTCCGGCAAAGCTTGGCGCCATCATTTTCACCCATGCAATGGCTCTGGCTCTGGCTCTGGTTCTGGGTCCAGTTCCCATTAAGGCCACTCCCAGATACTTTTTTCTACCACCACCCTACCACCACATGCACACCCACTCAAGGGGAGGGGAGGGGGAGGGTGGGACTTGTTTTCGCGCCATTTGCACGCGTCATGAATTTTTCATAAACATTTAAAGGGATTTCATTACAACGCTCGCACACAAACCTACAACGGATGCATCCGTTGGATGGCATATTTAAATCGTTCGACTCCCTTTTGGAAAATTTATACAGTTCAACTTCAATAACTTGAACTATTTTATTTGATTTGGTTTTCTTTTTTTTTAATTCAATCAAGCAGATGCTGTTTATACTTTAAGGTTGGATTTTACAGTGGTAAAACTATCTGTCAATTCATTTAAAAAGTAATTTAAATATAAATTTAATCTTTAATCTATTGATACATCCAAAATTATTAACTCATAAAATATTTCTAACAATTTAATTTCAAAACAGAGCTGAAGGCCTCGGTTTCAGTACTCGCCTTTTGTGTTAGTTATGTTATTATTATTATTGGTAAAATGTATTATGAATAATACAAAATATTACAAAATATATATTCAGGAGAAACTTTATTGTGATGAAACCATCGATGAATTGGAATCTATTTTTTAACTTTTTACAATTAAATACAAAAAATAAATATATTTCTAACAACTTGAAATTTTGCTTATCTCTTTCCTAAGAATCTTCTTAATTGAATTGACAAATTTTATATTTCAAGTCCAAGGATTTCACTAAAAATTTAAATAGTCATTATTTTATGTATATTATGAAATTTAATACAGTTTTTAATTAACATGTTTTCAAGCTCCATTTAGATTTACTGAATCTCACCAGTTTTTTCAGAAAGTTTACTATTTTGGTCTCCCTCGAAGAAGACCTAAAAAAAAAATAAAACAGTAGTAAGTACTTAATATTTTTGAACTTATTTTCTATTTAAATTAAATGGTCAAATTTATATAAATATCATATAATTATTAGAGATTTCACTTTTAATAAAAATAAATATTTCATGAATAGAATCAAATTTCAAAATTTCTTTATCTAATTAATTTCAGATTTCACTAAATACATTTTTAGCTTATATATACCTTGATCTTTTACCGAATCGCACCTGTTTATTTGTAAAGTTTACCATTTCAGTGTTCGTTGAAGGAACATGGAAATTAAAAATTAAATTCTGTTCACAACATGCGTTTTGCCAACAGGCAGTGTGTTGTTGTTCTTGTTGTTGTTGTTGTTGTTGGAATGATGGCCAACGGACTGTTGCCTGAAGTTTGCTCACAAAAGACAAATATGTATTCGCCGAGCGCAGGTTATGAGTGTGGTTTTGTGGGACGGATGATTGGAGGGAATTGGAGGGGAATCAGAAGGGAATCAGAGGGGATTCGAGGGAATCCATTCATCGGTCATGATGCGGTGAGGTGGTAATTGCAGCCTCTGGAGCGGAACTGCAGCAAGTTGAGTTTACAGCGGACCCAATGCGATTATTTTTAAGCCATTAAGTAATTAAGAGTGAGCGATTTTAAAGCAATCGATGAGTAAGTTGATTGCATTTGATTTTTCTTTTTAAGGGACTCTCTTCCAAAAAGGAAGATTTAAGCATATATATATACGGATCATCATTTCCCAGCATGGAACTCCAACAATGGACCCGCTCCTGCTGCTGCTGCTGCCTTTTAGCCAAATTTGTCAAGTTAATTAAGATATAATTTGCCAGCAAAAGTGGGGCGTGCCGGCCTATAAATATAATTAAAATGCAGTTGCCAGCTTAATATGCAATTTGCATAATATACAAGTATATATGCATTTGCACCACACCAAATGTGTTAACGAAAGAGTCGCCGCCCTTGACAATTTCAGCGTCAGCGCTGACATGTGCCTCCCCGAGGCGCCTCCGGTCACGTGTCCTGACATCCCGTGACATCCAGGGTTTCGAATGCAACATGCAACATTTAATTGCACATGCAAAGAACTATTGATTCCAATTTCTTTCTCATTTACAATTCAACTGGTTTTCGCTCTAAACAAATGTGTGAATTGACAAATGTAAATATGATTCGGTTGCATGTGATTTATATTTTATTTATAGCAGTATGAAAAATCATTTAAATTATATTGAAAATATATATCAAATATAACTTGATACTATATTTAAAATTGTTTAATTTTCAGATTTCTCATTTAAAAAAAAACGAGTGGAATTTGCTCTAAAAATATGTGGGAATTTACAAATGTTGATTTGATATAGTTGCATTTGGTTTCTCTTTTATTCATATAAGTATAATAAATCATTTAATATAGATCTATTATTTATCTATGATTTAATTATATTTGATACTATATATAAAATTGTTTGATATTTAGCTTGGATTTTTGTGAATTCGTTTACGGAAATATTACCAAAATACTAAGAATATTACTAAATCTGTATAGAATAGAAAAAAAATGGATGAATTTGATTTTTCTTTTAATTACAGCAGTATAATAAATCATTTAAATTATATGCTTAAAATATTTATATTAAAAACAGATACAATTATATTTGATACTATCTAAAATATATGTTTGTAATTATATTTGGAACTATACTATGATATTCAACAAATTCATTACCTTTTGATTAAGTCCGAATTTGTATACCGTAAATATTACAACAACTTCAAAGAAACTAAAATTTCTCACCTTCCTGTTTTGCCTTGAATAAAGTGAAAGAGTGTTAAATGAATACCTTTGCTGTCAAAGGGCAATTAAGGGTGGCCAATTAGCGAATGTCTTTGAGCCTTCCGAGGACACTTCTCTCTAATGCACAATCATCAAAATTTAATGATCATCCTTGGCACTGGCAAATCTTTTTATCAACCCCGAGCACACAACCCAAAGCTAAACCAAAAGCTAAACCTAAACCTAAACCTAAATCATCTTTACTTGGCAACGCATTTTAATTACAACCACGTGGCTTCACAAATATTTAACTGCCAGGCTCAAAATGCAAATACCTGGCCTTGTATCCTTGTGTCCTGTGGCGTGTCACTCGTCTCCGGTTGGCGGTGCCAGTACCAAACTGGAAAGTACCCCCAATTTGCAGTTACGAGCCTGCGAAAGTGACTCTCGCCTCATTTCATTAAAAATAATACCCAAACATTCGCCAAGTCAAACTATCAGCCCATCCCCCGCTGGCGGCGAATTAAACCAAATTAGTGAGCCAGGACCAAGGATGGGGGGAGCGGATGACTAGGGGGAGGGGAACATTAAATGGGTTTAGCAAATACTCACAGTACTACGCACATCCTGCAGCTCTACAGCTCAGCAGCAGCACCATCGCATCCTTTGGACCAAGAGCCGGAGCTGGAGCTGGAGCTGGAGCTGACATTATTCATATTTCATGGCTCAAACTTCGGCTGATGGCTGCACTCAGAGAAATATTTTTCAAGATTTACAAATGTTTGTGAGAAATATTCCTCTACTTATTTAAAGCACTATTTAACATATTAAGGGTATATTAAGGGTAAGTAAAATTAATTTATATTTTTTTTATTTTAGAAAAATGTTATAAGATGTAGATATACCTAATAGCAATTTGTAGATAGATCATTTTGTGTTAAAATTTCATAATAGGCTGAAGACAATAAAATACAATTAACAGTGTGTTTTGCATTATAAAACAATTTTTTTCTTATAATTTTCTAAATTTTGGTATCTATTAAAATATTTGTTGTTTTGTTATTTTATTTAAAAATTTTTGCTAGCTGAGAAATATTGAACATTTTAGAAAAAAAAAATTTTACGTTAGTGTGTTAAAAATATTCCTGATTTTGTATAAAGAAATTTCTATAATTGGGATACATTACTTCACAGTTCATAAACACTTTTCCTAATTTTAGTAACTTTCAAAATATTTGTTGTTGATTTCTTATTGTACTTAGAAATTTGTCATAGCTTAGAGAAATCTGACAATTAATGAATTAAATATTTCTTGTATGTTTTATGAATTATTTATCATTTTCGAAATAAATGAATGGGAATACAAAGTGTTTAATAATTTTTGCATAAAAATGTTTTAAATTTAAGATACATTACTTTAGAATGTACAAAAAACTTTTCGGAACTTTAAACATTTTTTTTTTTGGGAACTTTTCCCAGCTTAGAAAAAAATGTTCTTGCTCTCGCAATTTTCTTGGCTAATATCCGAATTATATAAGTAGCAAGGACTCTTTTTTTTTAGTGCAAAAACTGCTGACTGCGTCGCAAAGCGGGGGGCGGGGGCGGACTTAAACTCAAGTTGGCAAGTACAACAATTATGGTTTCACTCTATTTGCCAGGGGAAGGGGCGAAGCGGGGGATTCCCCATTTGCGGGTGTGTGTTTTTGTGCCAGCGATTAGCCTGACGTGTGCATAAAAGCCAGCCTGACATTATAATGCCTTCAGTTCAGTTCAGTTTTTATAACCATTGGGGGGTGTATATATATGGGTGTGGGTATGGGATCTGGGATGTGGGTTGTGGGTTCCGGGTTATATGGCAAGACCTCCGCCTGCAAAACACTCAATTCTTGCATATTTATGCACTTTTAATTGTGTGTTTGTTTGCACGCCGTTGTGTGTGCTAATTATTGTCTGTTAGTTGGCGCATATGGATTTTAATTAGTGGGGAGGCAGTTGCAAAGGGTGCAAAAGCAGGTGCAACAGCAGGTGGAGGTGCAGTTGCAGTTGCAAAAACAAACGAGCATTGATTTTAGTTACGCACTTCCTTAAATAATTAAATTTATTATGAAATTAAAATCAGAATTTATCAAGGAAACCCTTTTCTTTAAGCTCTCAGGGAATATAAAATGTATCTGAGCAATTATTGGACTGTCATGTGCCATGTATGAATCATTCACAGATGCTCTTGAATAGCTAAGACAAAATATTCAATTTTCCAACTTATTCAAATTGTATTTATTTAAATTTTAAAGCTTCGACTTAAATTCAGCACTTGAATATATATATATGTATGCATATTTAATCAAATATACACATGAAGTTGTTGCTATTGCATTGGCACTGCATATCAAAAACGCATATTGAAATGTAATTCACAAAATGTAACTAAAATGGTTTGAAAGATAGCCAAAAACACAAAAACGCACGCTGCGGGCCAAGGATGGGCAAAGGATGCTGAAAGGATGGAGCCCGGACTAGATGTGAATGTGCCCTCCACAACGTTTATTTCATCGTCTAAATGGAGTGCAACTGGGCGAATCTGGAGCTGGGCTCAATGCCATTTGTTAAGTGCAAGTTCAATAGCATTAAGAGTGCAACACAAATAACCATAAATTCGGAAAGCTGCAAATTTTGCATATTTTTGCGAGTCACCCACGCCAAAGGAGTGCGCTCTCTGCTCTCTTCCGATTGGTAAGCCAAAAAATATAAAAATTGCTTTGATGCACTGCATCCACCTCTAGGATGGGGGCGGAACGATAAATTGCCAGGCCAAAACCACAATGATTTACTGCCCCAGTCCAATGCATATATATATATATATATATATCCCCCCTCTGTGCGTTACCTATGTTGCTATATATTTCTATTTTCTACTCAAAACCGCATTTATATTTATTACTTTGGCATAAATCTTGTCGCATTTTCACATTTGTGTCGAATTTGTCGAGTTCGCATGTGTTTATGGATTCGCATAGGAGTAGGACGTGGTCCTGGTCCCGGTCCCGGTCNCCGGAGTTGAGGGTCCGCCGGCCGGTCAAAGAATTTCTAGCCGGCTTCCTTAAGTTATTTCAATATTTACACCCGTGTAACATATGGCCAGATGGATGGATGGGGGCGGAACGATAAATTGCCAGGCCAAAACCACAATGATTTACTGCCCCAGTCCAATGCATATATATTGTATATATATATATATTGTATACATATATGCTGTATATATATATATCCCCCCTCTGTGCGTTACCTATGTTGCTATATTTCTATTTTCTACTCAAAACCGCATTTATATTTATTACTTTGGCATAAATCTTGTCGCATTTTCACATTTGTGTCGAATTTGTCGAGTTCGCATGTGTTTATGGATTCGCATAGGAGTAGGACCTGGTCCTGGTCCCGGTCCCGGTCCCGGCTATTGGCACGTCCACAGTTTTTGCTGCCGTAGGTAAACAATCAACTGACCCCCGATCCCAGGTCAACGTCTGCACCTGAGAGTCGGGTTCGGATGTGGTCCTCCGCCCTCCGCCCTCCGAGAGTGCGAAATATATATGGCGTGCTGTTCCTTCGTTATTGTAACACGAAATGAAGTGTACATAATTTGGCAGCACACATCGAGTTGCATAAATTTAGTAGGGTGTCCCAATAAAACCATTGTAGATGTCAAATACAAATACAGTGGCATTTTTATGTACCACACTCGTAGTTTGATAGCCAACCAGAAAGGTCAAAGGCACTTAATAACACAACGCTGTCAACAGTATTTTGTGGCAATTGTTTTCTTAATGGGTGCATTCCTCAATTGCCAAATAAATTAAGTATCTAAAGTATCTTAAGTATCTTTGGCAGCAAATGAAAAATATTCATTGCCAATAAATTGCATACTAAATTAAATTGCAGAGCAATTTCAGGTGCAATTTCCCACTTTTCTTCGACTCTCTAATAAGGCAAATCAAAAACAATTAAAATCTAATTGCTCGACACGTTGAGATAGTTGATAGTTGATAGCTGATAGTTCAGAGATAGATTTTTAGCAAATAATTTTGAAATGCCGGGCAAATCAACTGCCTGTCAAATTGTCAAAATATTGCACAAACATTTGGACACTTTGAAAGTGTCAGGAGCACCCCCGAGAAAAATGCATACAATTCCATTTCTGACCATGACACGACTGTCAAATATGTAAATTTCCAGAATCCTGGTCCAGGGAGCAGTGGGTGAACAAATTTCGGACAATTATTCGTAATTGGTTATGGCGTGCCTTTGGTGTTTTTCGGTTGTTTTCGGGTCTTTTTTGGGGTAGAGAGTGTCCAACAATTAATGCATGTTAAGGAAACAATTTCCAGGATATTAGTTCTATTAACCGGCCACATGGAAGTTTGTTGCGAAGTTTGGCTTTGAAATCAATTAGGTCTGCGTCACAGGGAGCCACACACAAGAAAACCGAGGCCAAAAACAACATTCAGGCCAAAGTTAAAATTGTATCAGGCTAACTCTAGGCAAATTGCCTAACCTCCTCCAAGGGTGTCCTGGATAAGGAGGACTAAGGGCAGGAGGGCAGGAGGGCAGGAGGAAGGGAACCTTTCGGTTCGTTGGCTGTGCTCAAAAATAACAAACTTATTGTTTAGATTTTGCCAATGACAGTTTTCCATGGCCTTTTTGTGTGCATCGAAGTAAAAGTAAAGCATAACACACAGCCAGGCCCAGGCCCAGGCAGCTGAAAACACGAGCTCTCAGCCCTGAGCCTGGCAACTGGCATTCTTGGGTGCCTCCAGATCCTTGGATGGCCTCCGCCTCCGCCTCTAACCCCCCTTATGAATCCCTGCATGAATGTGACTAAAATGTAATCCAAACAATTGAAAACTGTCAATGTGGGCGGCTGACGAAATAAGAATGAATCCTTAGCCCGGCTCGGAATAAGCGCCATCAGCAGCAGATATAGATTCCAAGACAATTCAGGACTCCTAGGATATTCCTGAATATTCAGTTATAACCCATAAAACTGATTTACGGCTAATATTCAAACTATTCTCGGATGCCATGAACCATGTGAAAGATGCCAATATTTTATTGGTAAAAGCAAAAGCAAAAGCAATTTCTTACAATCATTTTTGGTGGAAAATCTGCAAGGAAATTCATGAGGTAGGGAAATTTGGGAATTGTGGAAATTTATCAAATAAATTTATTTAAATTCTACATTCACTCCAATTGTTGGATACCTGCATTTAATTGATTTAGGGATAATACTTAAACTATTAAACTATGAACTTATAAACTATCTTCAACTAAAAAATAAATCAATGTTTTATTCTTTCCCTGGAAGTTTGGTATCTTTTGTTTGTGGAAAATATACAGAAAATAATATAATATTATATATTAATTCATATATTTTCTGCATCTTTATCTCGGTTTTTGAATTGGAATTAACTCTATTTATGGGTTTTTGGGTATAAATTCTAAGAGATTGTTGTATTAATTTCTTTGCTTTATTTTTGGTGAAAATTTTAAAAGAAAATTTTGAGATACGCAGATTGAATTCATTTGAATTCCGCGGTATTATCTCGGATCTTGCAATGGAATTCACTCCACTTGTTGGACATCTCTCAGCCACGCCCACAGCCGACACGCCCACATTGGCACCCTCGCCAGAGCGTTACTCAAACACACTCCTCCTGGTGCTCCCAGTTCACATCTCCCAGCTCGCAGTTCGGAGGAACTCGCTCCGGGGTGACTCTAATTTGATCAGACTCAATTCAGGAGTGCCCGGGGCTGTGACTCCTTGGCAGTGACATGACTGGTGGGTGGCATCGTGGCATACCTTTCGGCATTCGGCATTTGGCATTTGGCATTTTGCAGAGCTGTTTGCGAGGACGACAGCTGCTGTCGCATATTCCGTCACTTTGTTATTAACTGCGCGCTGCCCTTTTATTTTCCTTATTTCATTCTAAGCCAACCCCTCGAAAACCAAAAATAAAAGATACAAAAAGAAGAAGAAGAGAGGAGATGCGAATATAATTCAGCTGGATGCTGAGGGGAAAACCTGTCACTGCTCCTCCGACAGATGACAGGATGAATTCAACGTGTCTGCGTGGCTGCCACAAATAAACTAATCTAATGGCAATTTGCATTTGATTGCGAATTGGATTTGATTTGGCCGCTCCGCGTGGAAAGTTCCCTGACAAAACGGGAATTAAAAAACCATTGCCATTGCCACTTCATCTACAGTGGCAGTGGCAACTGGCAACTGGCAACTGGCTGTGGTCAGCCCTCGATGTAGTTCATCCAGTTTTTGGTCCAGTAACCAGAAGGGACTTCAACTTGATATAACACGCTCTCCGAACTTCTGACCGCACTTGGTCGGTTGGGTTCGGTTTGGTTTTGGCCCGGTCCGATTCGGTTCGGTTCTGGCCATGGCCAGAAGCAGATAACTAAATCGAGCAGCTCTCTTCCGCTCCAGTCGCATAATGGCCCACTTTCCGCTTCCGCCTTTGTCCGCCCAACAAAATGGCGTTGGCCAACTTTTGCCGGCGACTTTTCGGGCCTTCATCAATAGCTCAAACGGAATTATTTTAATTGCGAGAACAGCCAACAATAGCAAACAAATTGCACTGCCCACAGCATCCGCTGTTGGCCCTCTCAACTTGGCTGTTGGCCTTCTGGTCTTCTGGCCTTCTGGTCGGAGCTCTTCTGCTCGGATCTGTTCGCTCCGCTTCAACAATTTTAATTGTAACTTTTCCTGCCAAGTGCAACAAACATCTAGTAAACATCTATTTCCCACTCCCAGACCCACTCCCAGACCCATTTCCAATCCCAATCCCACTCCCCAGCTCATTGTGGCTTTCGTTAAAGTTCTGCCCTCAAGTGCAGCCACTTAATATTTGCATTTTCCTAGAGTTTTCCCCAAATTCACTCGAACTCGAAGGCTGCGCAGGTAATAAATCATTAATTAAATTCTCTTGAATTATTTCCATCTTGTTCGTACTCCAATGAATTCGAATGTAATTTGTTTACTTATTTTCCAGTTACTATTTATATATATATATATATATACAGAAATGAAAAGTTGATTGAGCAGTCAAATGTTAACTTTGGAAATTTAATAAATAGAAAAATTGTGAGTGAAACTGAAGAAGTGATAAATCATTAACTAAATTCTAATGAAACATTCTTTAGTTATTTAGTTTTATTTCTTTCTCAATTGTTATTTGTTTTACCTAATTTTCAGTTACCATTTAATATGGCTACCTACTAAAAATAAATTGAGTATTTGAGTATTGAGTAAAATGTTAATTGTATAAACTATAAAAAAAGGTTTTAGTTAAGCTATTTAATTATTTCAGCTGAAGTATCTGAGATGCATTTTCCAATGAAATTCCCTAGTTACTTCGTAAGTATCTTTTTAGTTTCTTTCCCATAGTAAGGCTCTTCGTTCTCCTTGGGCCACTTTATGAGGCTGACCATCAAGTTGGACATTTATCGGATGACACATTTTTTTAGTAGCCACTGTTACTATACTTCGGCCGATCGGCAAATTTGCGGCTTTGCTTTCTTGTGTCAATTATTTAGCTGGTTTTTCCGCCGGCCTGGCCTCTACAGTACTAACTGATTTTAATTGAACCTCATATACAAAGCAGTGGCACTAGCAGCAGGGCCGCTGGCTCTCCTCTGGACTCTGGACTCTAGACTCTTCCTGGGGCGATNTTTCTTTCTCAATTGTTATTTGTTTTACCTAATTTTCAGTTACCATTTAATATGGCTATCTACTAAAAATAAATTGAGTATTTGAGTATTGAGTAAAATGTTAATTGTATAAACTATAAAAAAAGGTTTTAGTTAAGCTATTTAATTATTTCAGCTAAAGTATCTGAGAAGCATTTTCCAATGAAATTTCCTAGTTACTTCGTAAGTATCTTTTTAGATTCTTTCCCATAGTAAGGCTCTTCGTTCTCCTTGGGCCACTTTATGAGGCTGACCATCAAGTTGGACATTTATCGGATGACACATTTTTTTAGTAGCCACTGTTACTATACTGCTACCCGATCGGCAAATTTGCGGCTTTGCTTTCTTGTGTCAATTATTTAGCTGGTTTTTCCGCCGGCCTGGCCTCTACAGTACTAACTGATTTTAATTGAACCTCATATACAAAGCAGTGGCACTAGCAGCAGGGCCGCTGGCTCTCCTCTGGACTCTGGACTCTTCCTGGGGCGATGCTACTGAACTCCGGCTTTACTCTGAGCTCCATCTTCAGCTCCGACTCCAACTCCAACTCCAGCGATGTCGATGTCGATGCCGTTGCTATCAGGCTCTTTTATCGCCGGCCACATCTGCACCAAATAAAATAATTGAACGTTTTGCGATAAGCATCACCAGTCCAGCTCCTGCTCCATCTCCTCCTCCTCCTGCTCCTCCTCCAGCTCCTGCTCCTCCATCTCTCCCGGCTCCTCCAAAGAGCGGTCCCAAGGAGGCTGCCTGGGACTCGTGTACAGCAAATGTCATGTTTACAGACCGCACTCAGCCGATTTGTGTCAAAGTTGAGTTTAGTATCTATAAAATTATATAATACACTTCCTGATTTCATTTTTTCCTTCCCCCTTTTTTTCTTTGTTTTGTATGTGTTGTTTTTTTTGCAGTGAAGAATCTAGTTCAGTGTCCGCCGGTTTTGGCCACTGTGTTTGTGCTCCCCTTTGGTCTTTACAAGGCGGCATTGTTTGGTTTTTCGGGCCCTATGCTGGGACTGGATTTCTCTGGGATCCCAGATTCCAGATCCCAGGCCTTGGCCATTGTGCTGCGCCTTTTTGTTGAACTTGTTAGGCGAGTTAATGTTGTGCCACAAGGTGGCGGCCAAGACGAAAAGGCCAGGAACGAGGCTTAGGAATTTGCGGTGGCACTCGCTAATTTTTTTGGAATAAATCAGGATAAGTAAAATATAATATGAATACAGCGTAAATGTTCTTAAATAATTTAATATATCTTCGCTCTTTCCATTTTAAATTGTCATTAAAAGAAGCTCTCTTCAACAGCTATAATTTTTTATATATATTTTCAGTATGAACGATGTGCCGATAAATGGCTGGCCAGTTAATAAATAACCGCCCCGGGGGTGGAGGAGAACTTGCAGCAGGCAGTGTGCTCGAGTTGCTCTGGATTTTGATTAACTGTTGTCAAGAGGACCATGGCACGAGCTCCTTGGCGGAGGGAATCTCTCCAACCAACCTGATGCCTCTCTTCGATTGCCCATGCTGCAAATTACTTATGCATTATTATAGCTTTGATTTCGGTTTACGTTGGCCAGTCCAACTCGGAAAGGCAGTAAGCCATGCACTGGGAAAAATATATGTATACTACAAAACTAACAAAAATTGTACCTTAAATATTATGGAATGTATTTATACGCAGCTCACATTAAGACTGTTTTTGGAAAGGAAACATTCAACAAAATAAAATAAATTTAAGTTAAATTTGATTTGGAAGACTCCAAAAATAATAAAGTATTTATAATTATAACAAGCTCCAAATGATTTCCAATGATTATTTGTACAAAATAAAATTTGGTATATTATATTCCCCCTCTTTCAGTGCACTGAAAGGCAATTTAAATAACTTAAAATTAAGACATCCTCTAAAGAATTGCTAACAAAAAGTGACTATTTGTTTTCAGTGTACTGAAAGGCAAGGCGCACGCCGGCTTATCTTGATGGGGACGCATCCTCTCCATCTGCGGATGCTGCTGGTCCGGTTGGAGTAGCGATTTTTCAACAGCGGCGCGTTATGCTGTCTTCATTGTGGCATTATCTCAGCCAGAGGAGGACCTCAGCCTTTGTATCCCTTTTCTTTTGTTTTTTTTAATGTGATTTTATGTATTTTTTTTGTTGTATCTTTTTTTTTTTTGTATTTTTTGGGTGCATCCGTCAGCGAGCGGAGTGGCGACTGATAAGGGAACGCTGCGAAGCTGCTACCATTTTTGCATTGTACGCTAAAATATTTCTCATGTAAGGGCCCCCGACCAGGAGGCACTGATTTGGCCATCCGATGGGATTCCTCTTGCTTTCCCTGCTCCCCTTTCCTCTCCTCTGGAACTGGAAGCACCAAAGGGTAGATCTGCAGGAGCGATAACATTACGTATACGCCGGGCTGTCTTCCTGTATTTGTATTTGTATTTGTATTTACCTTTCAGTCGCGGCCGCCTGTGAATTATTTTTGACAACTCTCTGGTCATCGATTAAGCAGCTTAAGGCTTATCACAAAGTCTACCCAAAAAAGGGGAGCAATCGCCGAGTCTTGGGTGACTGACCCCAACTTAAGCCCCCCAACTTAAGTCTGGAATGCAGAATAAATAACAACAAAAAATCAACATCAGTTTCTTGGAAGATATATATAAACACACTTAGCAAGGGGGGAAATAATGCCAGGCTTGTAAAGCCAATGAAATATCAATTGGGGGTAATAAGTTGAAGTAGAAGTTGCAGTTGCAGTTGCGGTAACAACTCATTAAAAACACGGCCAACAAATTACAAGACCCGTAACCTTTCCGCTGAAGTTGGCAGCTGCATGGGCCCGAACTTCAAAGATCGGAATCAATTAATACTGACTTCTCTGTGTACTGTTTTTTCCACAGACAACAAATGCCAAGTTCAAACGGATTGGCATGGAGATACTCGTATATAGTAAGAACCCAATGGAGAGGAGGAAAAAAACGTCCCAGCTAAACGATTTATTAATGCAAACTGTCTATCGCCGTTGATGCGGTTGGGGTTTGATTCGCTTTTTTGTTTGTTTAATTGAAATGAATTCATTAAGCCTTTGATTTGCCTTGCAAATCGATGGCCCCCAAGCTAGAGCTCAAGCTGCACAGTTACAGATACAGATACAGATACATCTGGAGCTCCTTCCATTGCTCTCTTTACCTTTTGGCATCTCGTCTTTTCTGTTGCTGCTGCTGCTGTTTTTTATTTTATTTTATTCTGATTTTTTGTTGTTGTCTTGGCCCGGCTAATGGGCACATCAAAGCGGTGCTACCAAAGCTACCAACGTCATGGCCGCTGCCTCACAATAATTTAAAGCGAATTAAATATACGAAAATTAACTGCAGCAACAGTTGCTCCAATTCCAAGTCCAACTCCCAGTCCCAGTCCAACTCCTAATCCCATTTCCAACCCAACTGTTGCACGTTTTGCATGTCAGCAAAATTGCTTCATTTGTGTCCGCGCGAATGTCAACATGAACATGATAAATCGGCCAGACATAATGAGAGTGACTAACTTGGAGGGCTTTAACTTCAACTTCACCCATTATACTGACTTTCTGCACTAGCTGACTGACTAGCTTACAGGCCAATACAACAACAAAATTGGTAGTAGGTTTTCTGAGATTTTTAATTATTTTTGTAAATCAATTAATGTCCCTTATTTAACTTATAGTTGTAGTTAAAGTTTTTGTACAAAAATGAATTAAAAGTAAGTTAATATAAATAGGTTTATTTAACTGTAGATTTTGTAGATCTTTTAGATTTTTAATTATTTCTTTACTCATATAGTGACCCTTGTGAATTTAAACAATATTTTTAGTTAAGTTTCCTATTAAAAATTTAACTGAAATCAGTTGAATAATAAAATAGTGATTATTGGTATGTTTTACTTATAGTTATAGGAATGATTTATTAGGTAAACTGACTGGATGACTAAATCACGAAATTAAAAAGAAAATACAAAAATAATGATTAGGTTGAATATTAAGACACCATTAATTTTTTTTAACTTATAATTGTAGATATGTTTCACATTGAAATCTGAATGAATTTTAAATTAAATCTCTGACAATAACATTTAATTCCAAGAATATTCGTGAAACTAAAAATTCTCCCTTTTATAAATTCCATTAATTTCCATAAATTCAACATTCAGCAAAATGAAATTAACAAATTAAACTGTTGCTCCCAATCGAGAGCCTGGCTGATGGAATCGGGCCAAAAGCACGTGCTTATCTGGCATATCGGTTGGAATTATGCCACCGTCGAGTGGTTATACTATATTGAAGTGATGAGAAGTGTGCTATAAAAATTGAGTCTGCACTTGAGAATCAGGCAAAGTATCCGGAAGGGGCTTGCAAAATGCTTGGTCAACAGACTCAAATTATATAGATGCAGGGCAATTATGCAATTGTTTGTGCCGCAAATAAAATCAAGTCGAGTATTCGGGGGGATACTTTCCGATGCGATGCGATGCGATCCGAGACTGGAGATAGAAGTCCGGACCAGGACCAGGCCCAAACCCAAACCCAAACCCAAACCCAGGCAGTGTGTTCTGGCGGACTAAAAACTCCAAATCGATATGCAAATAAATGAATGAGGCGTACACACAAATCGCTGAAACGAGCTTAGTTCTGCCACGCCCCCCGCCTTCCCGCCTCCTGCCGCCTGCCTCCTTTGGACGCTTCTTCGTCCTCCGCTCCATTGGCAAGAACAAAAAGCCGTTTTGACCAAATTCGTCGTCACTGGGACCTGCATTCAGAGAGATTCCGATTCTCCAGATGCACAGAGAGAAATGTTCATCTTAAGAAATTCAATTTTTATTAAATACATATTTTTGATTAATTAATTAGAGCATTAACCACATTTTGGTATAAGTAAAGTTGGGGGGAAAATTTGTATTTATAAATTACACTTTTTAAATTTAAACTAATTTTAAAGAAATTTTTAAGAATTATTATCATTCAATACAAAACAATCATGATCTTTCCAAATTAAATATCTTTATTAATCCAAAATCTTCAAAACTAAAATATATATATTTCACTTGGCAATTTCCATTTAATAAGTACATTATTTATTCTAGAGTATTAACAACATTTTGATATAAGTAACATATTTTTTTTTGGTTTTTTGAGAATGGTTGTTGTTCAACGAAATATAACAAGTTTCTTTAATCCAATGTTAAAAAATTACAATCAGATTTTTTGTAAATTAATATTAAATTTTATAGATACTAAGCGCATGTAGATTTCTCTCTGTGCATGGATCCAAATTCGAATTCAAGCTTTGGTGGTCCTCCATGGGTATTTGGTTGTTTGCTTTTGCTGTTGTTGTGGCTGTTGTTGTTGTTGTTGTTGTTGCTATTGCAATTGCTATTGCTACCAATTGTGCATGCAATTTATTTTTAAAGAAATAATTGCTTTGCCGCATGTTGGCTGGCTTTTCTCCGTTTGAGCTGCCTGCGATTATGCAAATATTAGTAGACCGTCGGTGGCAGTCTGAGTCCCAGTCGGAGTCGGAGTCGGAGTCCCAGTTTAAGTCCCACTCCCAGACCCACAGTCCCAGCTTTTTGCTCTCTCCACTCGGCATTCCTATATAATAATAAAGAACGGCAAGTGAACGAGTGGCCGGTGTTTGCATATAATCTAATTTGAATTTGAGTTTGAATTTGAATTTAAATGTGCCACACACAGAGCGCTCGTCCAGAGGCGTCTTCGGATCTTTTGGCCAAGAGACAATATTCGCATAAATCAAATATTGTGGAAAATGTGGAAAACAATTCGCAATTCGCATTCGCATTTCGGATTTCGGATTTCCCATATTAGTTTGAAGGTGCGACTATTTATGAGTTCGCCTGAAAGTATGCCACAGCACAAAGCCCAGCTGTAAATTCATAATTCATAATTCATTCGAATGAATTCCGTAGAAAAGAATGGAATTTTCGGGTTGTCAACGATGATAAACAAAATAAATGTTCGCCTTTGGGAAAGAAACGGTGGGTAAGTATTTTATTTTCTTGGATTTAACACCTTGGGTTAAGGAGTTTTGATAAAAATTTCAAGTGTAATAAATAAAAATTGAAGTAAAACTATAAAAGCATAAAATTTATTGGTTTTCCTATTCAAATTATTAAATTGGTATCTAGACTTTTTTAAATATATTACAGAAAAATTATTTTATTTTCTTTGATTTTCCACTCATGGTTTTGGGTCCTGCAGTAGTTTTTTTATGATCACAATTTGAAGAGTAATAAATAAGAATTAAAGTAAAAAAAAACAAGAAAGGAAGGCTAGCTTCAATACTCATTCGATCGTTTGTATGGCAGCTATCGGATATAGTGATCCGATTTAAGGTTTTTAATTTTCTAAAACGGCATTAATGTCTATGAAAACTGTATTTCACAAGAATGAATTAAATGTCTTGAAAAACACCAGAGTTATGCTCAATGACCCATTTTCTCCCATCGTTCCAATGGCAGCTAAAGGATTTAGTTGTCCGATTTTGATGAAACGTTCAGGATAAGTTAAACTAGTCATTAAAAAGAATTTCCTAAAAACTAAATAAATTATCTTGGAAAATGGCGAATTTATGGCACATTTTCCCAATCGTTCCTATGGCAGCTATGTGATATAGTGTTCCGTTTCCAGTCGTTCCGGAGACGTTTCCTTCACTGCGTTACAAACTTCTGGTCAAAATTATAATACCCTCTGCAAGAGTATTTGAAAAGGAAACAAGTTTTAGAAGGTTTGTTCAAATAAACACATAGATTGTTGTTAGCGAAAATGCTTTTAAATATGTTTTTAACCGGCTTTGATGTCTTTAAAAATTATATTTTCCAAGAATATATTAGTTGTCTGAAAAAACAAAAGAGTTAGGCTCAATGTCCTATTTGCTATGATCGTTACTTTGTCATCTCTGGCATATAGTAGTCAGATTTATATGGGAAATAATAGGCTAAAATGGTAATTAAATAGTAATTTCTAAAGAATAAATCAATTATCAATTATATGTTCCAGTTATGGGACTTATTTAATACCCGCAGCAGAAAGAAGATTCTTGGTAAAACTGATGCAAGACACAATCAAATTAATAAATATATTTCTCATGAAACACAATCGTATTTTATTATTGATAATTTGCATTTCCACGTAAATTTCGGTGATAAAGTTTGCCGATCGCCTTATCTGAACAGTATATAAAGCAGTTCCCACTGCATCCAACACATCATCTGCAAGACTCTCTTCTCGAGTAAAGAACACCGAAGAATCTGAATTTTTGAATTTTCAAGTTACAATTAAAACTGAAAAAATATGTCGCCAAGGATTACAATTGTTCTGCTCTGCCTAGGAGTTATCCTGGGAGTCGCCAGTGCCAATCCTCAATACCAGCAGTTCCATTATCCCCAGTATCCCCAGTATCCCCAACAATACCAATATCAACAAGTAAGAACTGAAGATTTAATGGCATTAAATCCTTAATTAACATTACTCAATTGCTGTTTTAGGTGCAGGCTCGTACTTCGGGTGGTGGTCCTCTTCCTGTCATCCCTACCGGAGGCCTTGCCCCTGGACCTGCTCCTGGCGACTTCCCCCCACCTGGAGCAGCTGGTGGAGTGGATCCCTGCGCCACGAATGTCCTGGCCAGCAACCTACCCAACCGCGTTGCTCATTAAGGATACTTGAAATTTATTTACACATTGCTACAAACTAAATAAACAATAAATGTGTAAAACAAAATACAAAGAAAATTTAAATAAAATTTAATTTGGAAAAAAAAACGCTTTAGATAACCTAAATTTAAATATTTGTAAAAATCAGTAATCGATCTGTTTTTCCACACAAAAACTCAATAAAAAATGTATTTAAAAAAAACAAAATTAATAAACAGAAAAATCGAAGTTGGAACTTTCATTGGAACCAAACCAATTCATTGGATGATACTAATTCAAAGAGTAATAAATAAGAAAAAAAGTATATTAAGATAAACTAAAATTAATTGAGTTTCCAATGATAAGATTTATAATAATATAAAAAAGCGGCCAAGAAAATATAAAATTCTCTTTTAAGGAAAGAAGTAAGTACATTTTCCCTTTAAACTCTCCGAGGCTTTTGCTGTAAATAACTGATTGATAGCAATCGCTGCATCTGAAATACAAACCCATTTCATTTGAGTGCAGTTCCACGAATTCGGATTCCCTCCGTCCTCCATGTTTCGTCCTCCATCCTCCGCCCAAAGTAAGAGCAAACATTTGTGGCCAACCCGCAACTTTCAGCGAGAACTTTAAAACACGCCAATTCGTTTATTTTATTCGACTTTGATGGTGTTTTTTTCTTTTGGGTTTTTTCTGTTTCAGCTGCATGTTTCTTTTGCAGGCTGTTTAATGAAAGTGCCAGTAAATGAAATTGGCATCACCTTATCCCCGGGACGGAGGACGGAGGAGCATGTGGGCCCCGCAAGAGTTTATCTTATAAAACAACAACAAGCACTTAAGTGTTATATGCCACCGAATTACAAATGCCGGGACTCAAAACGGGATGCTATATGGAATGGCAGGGAATGGGTTGGGTTGGGTTTGGTTTGGGTTTGGGTTCTTGGAGGTGCCTGTTCCCAAAAGGCAACGCAGCATAAATGAAGAAAGCTGATAAGGAAGGAAGGATGGGATGGGATGGGTTGGTCAGTGAAATTACTGCCCGCATATGAGTGCGAGGCGGATTGAAATCCGAAATTGAATGCTGGCCCAGGTGACAGGCAGTGATACACTCACCTCTCTCTGTCTCCCCATTCCACAGGTGCGAGGCTGTGCACCCCGGAATCGGGGCACATATTAGCAATTGCCTGGGGCCGAACATTTTGACATGGGTTGGGTGTAGGTGAGTCCGAGACTCTGAATCTCTCAGATCCGCGAATCCCTTTCCACGCCTGGGTGTTGCACCCATGTCATGTCGCCCATGGGTCCATGGCGTTACCCCAAAACAAGGGGGAGAGAAAGTCCCGCGGAATGGAGTCGCGAATCATAACGTATCATATCGCCTCATATCGGGCTGTAATTTTTAATGAGTTGCAGCACCAAAAAAAGCACGTTCCTGGCCCAAAATGTATTTCCGTTCATTATTTTTCCCCCAATTCCCTTATCTCTTCTCCGTTTATGCATTCGTTTTATTTTTTATTTATTTTTTAATTTCGTATTTTTTTAATTTTTATTTGTGGGCCGAACTTATCAAGGAAGCGTCATTGTCTGTCCGACTTTGTCAGTGTGTTTACGATATGTTTGCCAAAAAAAAAAAATAAGTTTTGAGGAAGAAATACAGAAATACAGAAAAGCCGAAGCAAGGAATACACTTACTTTGAGGATTTAATGGATTAAAATCTTGGGAGATATTATTAAAAGTAAAATTATTGAATATCTTGGGAGGTATTGTTTGCTGGCACCTTTTATTTAAAAATTTAAAAATTTTTAAATGGTTGAAATTTTTAAGTTAACAATTCCTAAATATGTAATAAGGTAAGCTATTTTTTTGGTGTATTTAAAAATTGGCTAACAATAAAAACTTCTCCAAACAGACTAACAATTATCGCTATAATTAAATATATATTTTTTGTTGGTTTTTTTTTAAGTCCCACTATTAAAACCAATACTTTTATATTTTCACCTTTTTAAACACTTCTCATCTCTTGCAATTAATTGGTGGTACTCAATTTTCTTTCACGACTTTAAAAATATAGCTTTTTATTATTGCCCACTGTAATTAATTTTTTATTTCTTTGAAAATAACTATAACTATTGACGAGGGAATATCCTTACTTTGAGGATTTAACAGATGAATATATTTAAAAAACTGTTTGTTCAACATTCATTTAAAATATATTTGTTCAGATTTTTAATTCGATTAGCTATTGAATATATATATATTTACTAATTTTTTAACAATAAAAAAAACCAACAATTATCGTTATTTAGTTTTATTACTAAAATAAATATTTATTTCTTAGCACCTTTTCAAACTTTTCTGTTTGCAAATGGTGTTACCCAATTTCCTTTCACGACTTTAAAAGTATATAACTTTTTATTATTATTTTATTTTAACTAAAAACAAGCATAACAATTAACGAGGGTAAAACCCCGATCGTGTGGAAGTGCCAAAAAATATTCAAAGTTATTTCCCAGCTTTGGCCTGTGGCATTTCTTGGCCACACAAATGTCAGGTGATGGGAAGGTGAGCAAAGCCAATTAGCAGCTGGGGCAACATTTGCCTGTTGCCTGTTGCCAGTTGCCTGTTTGACCAGTTGCAGAGCCCCAACCAGAGCCCCAACCAGAGCCACATCCAAGCCCAAGCCCAAAGCCCAAAGCCAGAGCTAAAGCCGGGGCAAAGCCACTTCCGTCACATAATAAATTCATAACAAATCACACGGACACAAACACGGCCCGAACATGCGACATTATAATGCCACATTATGTTGCCAGTGCGTGAAAGAACCGTACATCAGCAGAGCAGAGCATCGTGGCCATAATAAATCAAAAATCCGCACTCGTGGTCTTAGCCTCGTCTCCGATTCTCTGCCATATCGATTCCTCTCCGATTCCTCTCCGATTCCCCAACTCTCCGATTCTCCGATTCCCCAAGGCTGTTGCGTGCATCTGCTATTTGGAAAATTATTACACTTGACATGATTGAATATGCCGCTGAGTACCAGTTTCTCAATCTCCCCTCGCAGGTGATTCCCCTGGCTTTGTTGTTGTTGTTGTTCTTGCCGTGTTGTGACTGGACTTACATAGTTTTTTTTTATGTTTTTTATGATTGTTTTTTATGTTGTCTCTGCGGACAATTCACGTTTCTTGATTGTATTGTAAAGTGGCATGCCGCAAAAAATGTAAGTGAACAACTTATTATTTCACAAAATTACACTGCTCAAAAATATATATATATACATATTTATGAGTATATTTAAAATAATTCGTAGATTCAGCTTCTTTCATATTTAAGAATGAAAATATGATTGAGGAAGAAAAAGCTAAATATGATAAAAGTATTTCAAAAACTCGTAAAATAAATTGAATTTTTTGGAAAGAAATATCTGATTTTGAAAAATACTAAAATGTATGTGATGAAGAGCCAAATTTTGAACATAGTATCTAAAAAAGATTA
Source organism: Drosophila setifemur (assembly GCA_021224005.1). NCBI lineage: Eukaryota > Metazoa > Arthropoda > Insecta > Diptera > Drosophilidae > Drosophila > Drosophila setifemur. The sequence goes on from JAJJHY010005742.1 coordinate 1,399,796, forward strand.
TAAAAAATCGAAATTAATTTTATTCTCATATTATTAAAATTTATTTATTATGTTTGTTTACATATTTGTTGTCAATATAGTTCGTAGAAAATATCTAATGTGCAACGCGGTTGGGTAGGTTGCTGGCCAGGACATTCGGGGCGCAGGGATCCACTCCACCAGCTGCTCCAGGTGGGGGGAAGTCGCCAGGAGCAGGTCCGGTAGGGATGACAGGAAGAGGAACACCACCCGAAGTACGAGCCTGCACCTAAAACAGCAATTAAGTAATGTTAATTAAGGATTTAATGCCATTAAATCTTCAGTTCTTACTTGTGGATATTGGTATTGTTGGGGATATTGGGGATACTGGGGATATTGGAACCGCTGCTGCTGGTACTGAGGATTGGCACTGGCGACTCCCAGGAGAACTCCTAGGCAGAGCAGAACAATTGTAATCCTTGGCGACATATTTCTCAGTTTTGATTGTAACTTGAAAATTTACAAATTCAGATTCTTCGTTGTTCTTTACTCGAGAAGAGAGTCTTGCAGATGATGTGTTGGATGCAGTGGGAACTGCTTTATATACTGTTCAGATAAGGCGATCGGCGAGCTTTATCAACGAAATTTACGTGGAAATGCAAATTATCAATAATAAAATACGATTGTATTTCATGAGAAATATATTAATCAATTTGTTTGTTTCTTGCATCAGTTTTACCAAGAATCTTCTTTCTGCTGCGGATAGTATAAAATTAACTTAACTGGAATTTTAAAGATAATTGATTTACTCTTTATAATGTCCTATACAAATCGGACTTCTATATGCTATAGATGCCAAAGTAACAATTATAACAATGCGGACATTCAGCCGAACTCTGGTGTTTTCTTATATTCTTGGAAAATATAATTTTTAAAGACATCAAAGCTGGTTAAAAACATATTTTAAAGCACTTTCGTTAACAACAATCTATGTGTTTATTTGTATAAAAAGACTCCTTGCGACACCTTCTAAAACTTGTTTATTTTCTATACCCTTGCAGAGGGTATTATAATTTTGACCAGAAGTTTGCAACGCATTGAAGGACACGTCTCCGACCCTATAAAGTATATATATTCTTGATCAAAATCACCAGTTAAGTTGATCTAGCCATGTCCGTCTGTCCGTCTGTCTGTCCGTCTGTCTGTCCGTCTGTCTGTCCGTCTGTCCGTCTGTCTGTCCGTCTGTCTGTCCGTCTGTCTGTCCGTCTGTCTGTCCGTCTGTCTGTCCGTCTGTCTGTCCGTCTGTCTGTCCGTCTGTCTGTCCGTCTGTCTGTCCGTCTGTCACTTGCTATGTACACTAGTCTCAGTTTTATAGTTTTATTTTTTTCTTTAAAAGAAATGTATTTGCTAACTTTAATATTTAGCTTATACATTTTTTATTGTATTTTTAAGTGCAAAAACAGATCGATTTCTGATTTTTACAAATACAAAATGTATTCCCATTTTATTTAAATTTTCTTTGTATTTTGTTTTACACATTTATTGTTTATTTAGTTTGTAGCAATGTGTAAATAAATTTCAAGTATCCTTAATGTGCAACACGGTCACGTCTGTTGCTGGCCAGGACATTCGGGGCGCAGGGATCCCCTCCACCAGCTGCTCCAGGTGGGGGGAAGTCGCCTGGTCCTCCAGGTCCTCCAAGTCCTCCAAGTCCGCCATCTCCTTCGGGTGCAGGAGGAGGGCCAAGTCCCATAGTTCGACCCTGCATCTAAAACAGCAATTAATAAAATTAATAAAGAATTGACACCCTCAAATCTTCAGTTCGTACTCGTGGATATTGGCGTTGTTGAGGATACTGTTGGTATTGGCGATATTGGAACCGCTGCTGCTGATATTGAGGATTGGCACTGGCCAGTCCAAGGATAACTCCTAGGCAGAGCAGAACAATTGTGATCCTGGGCGACATTTTCTCGGTTTATTTAACAGAGTCTTCAGATTCTTCGTTGTTCTTAACTCGACAAGAGAATCTTGCAGATTATGAGTTGGATGTAGTGGGGAACGCCTTATATATTGTTCAGATAAGGCGATCGGCGAGCTTTATCACCGAAATTTACTTGGAAATGCAAATTATCAATAATAAAATACGATTGTATTTCATGAGAAATATATTTATTAATTTGATTGTTTTTTGCATCAGTTTCACCAAGAATCTTCTTTCTGCTGCGGATGGTATATAAGTAACATAACTGGAATATAGGAACTATTCGTCAAGAAATCGGTTGGAAAATATAAAATATATATTGATAACAGCAAAGATAGAGATACCAATCGGTAGAGGCCTTTATTCATCCAATGAATTGGTTTGCTTCCAATAAAAGTTCCAACTTCGATTTTTCGGCTTATTAATTTTGTTTCTTTTAATGAAATATATTTGCTAACTATAATATTTAGTTTATACATTTTTCATTGCTTTTTGTGTGGAATAACATGTCTATTTCTGATTTGTACAAATACTTAAAGCGATTTTTCGAAATTAAATGTATTCCCATTTTATTTAAATTTTTCTTTGTTTTTTGATTAACACATTTATTGATTATTTAATTTGTAGCAGTGTGTAAATAAATTCCCAACGTCCCTAATGAGCAACACGGTCAGGTGTGTTGCCGGCCAGGACATTTACGCAGGCGCAGGGATCCTGGAGATCCGCTACTCCAAATATGCGGTGGTCCAAGGGAATTTCGAATTCGAATTTGACTGCCTCTTCGTTTTCAATAAAAGGGCCAAATATCATATTTCGACCCTGCACCTAAAACAGCAATTAATAATATGAATAAAGAATTGAAACCCTCAAATCTTCAGTTCTTACTTGTGGATAATTGGGATTATGGTGAGGCCGGCTTATCGGGCGTATTGGTTTCCGCTGCTGCTGGTACTGAGGTTTGGCACTGGCGATTCCCAGGATAACTCCTAGGCAGAGCAGAACAATTGTGATCCTGGGCGACATTTTCTCGGTTTATTTAACAGAGTCTTCAGATTCTTCGTTGTTCTTAGCTCGCGAGGAGAGTCTTGCAGATGATGAGTTGGATGCAATGGGAAATGCTTTATATACTGTTCCGATAAGGAAATCGAAGGGCTCTATCAACCCAATTTACATGGAACGGCAAATTAATAATAATTTAACATTATTGTTTTTCGTAAGTAATCAATAGGTGTGACTTTAACACATTTTATATTGCATCGGACTTTAACTTCTCCCAAAGCCTTCTTTCTGATGAATAAGTTGGGACGGATTAATTCCGGTTAATCGTTCCGATCGCCTTTTCTATAATTTTTTTATCTTTTGAAATCACAATTTAAATACAATTTTAATGTCTCCTGAAAGTCCTTTAATAAAATGGTTCATAGAGCTTAATTTTTGTTTATTTAAACATAGTTAAACAATTAAATACACTATAACCACTATAAGGATTGATGGGGTAAGGTTATTCTCAGCCTCCTTTCTTGTTCTATATGCATTTTTTTTCTTTTCCATACTCTTTTGTACATTTATTTATTGGTCGGATTGCATTGCCCACGAAATGCCAAAAGCGTTAGCATCGCTCCTAGCCGTATATAGATCCGGATGTATTGGGAAGATCTGCTTCCCAGGCAATTAGTTCAAAGCCGAGTGCGACTATGATATAGTCGCCCACTTAGGAGGCCCGCCAGCGGAATGGCCTAAAATATGGCTGCCAACTATCGTCCATAATTTCATGAGCAATTTTGGAAGCCAACTGGTGGGGATTGGGACATGGGGATTGTGGAATGGGGAGGAGGAGATGGAGGAGGAGATGGAGGAGAACCAGCTCGCATGGCCACGAACGATGTTGCTGGCAAAGTGCAGTGATAAATCAGATTGTCACTTTTGTATATTTGCACCAACTGACGACGACGACGACGACGACAACGTCTCCCTTGGAACTCGGATGCAGTGCATGCGAAAATCTGGATTTTCATGCGTCCGTCCACAGCAGCGGTCAACAAAAAAGAGAGTAAGTAAAAAATAATAAATAAATTTGATTTTTGTATCTACAGATACGAGTAGTTTTAATATTATTAAACCCTATTTTTTTACCCTCTGCTGTATATTATATATATATAATGGCCCGCATTACATGGCAGCCTGAAAAGTGCCTTTTGCCCAGAGGAGATGATCAAAAGTGGAATGCATTTCACTCTGCCAACGGGAGACGAGTCATAATTATTATTATTTTGATTAGTGCACCTGAAAGATGACATTATTAACATCGCTAATTTGGCGAAAGGGGGAGAGCAATCCCAAAGATACAGCACTGCGAGAAATTAAAGCCAAGCACTACTGTTGCTTTTGTTGCACTTAATTGGGTCTCGAAAATGTATATTATAGAATACGTGCCACTTAACTAATTGATTTCCTATTGTCCTTGTCAAAAATAAAAAAAAAAGTTAATTGAAACACGAACAATGGCTATAAATGAAAATAAACAAAAGATACAATTGTTTGGCACTCGCATTGTTCAGTTTATTCACTCGAAAAGCACTTGACTCCAAATTAGAAATTAATTGTGCATTTAGTGGTTAAATGGTCTGTGTTCGATATTTATTGAATGGAATTGGAAATTCTAAACTTTAAGAGTTTTAAAACATTAACGAAAAACTCGTTAATTGTTTTGCAAGAATAAAAGAATTTATAATAATTAATTGGGAAAGCAATTTCAAATATCAGTTCATGGAAATTTGTATTAAAAATTACAGAAATGTATTATGAAATGGTAGAAAAAGCACTAAGATACTTTAATTAATTAAAAAAGGAATAATAAATAAAAGATTACAATTAATACGAAAAATAATATTAAATATCTTTTCATAGAAATAAGTATTTCAAATAGAATTTTAAAAATTCCTTGAAAATTGTTTCATTTCATTTATTAAAACTAAAATTACTTTGGATAAATAAATATCTTTTGATGGAAATATATACTATAAAATTGTACAATTAAGACTTAGATTATTAAATTTAGATTTATTTTAGATTCGAGTGTAATGTCCTGCCCAACACCTCACCAACAACCCCCCTCATTGCACCACTTGGCATCTCGCCTCCTGCTGGAGATCCGGCAAATTTCCCCTCTGAAGCTTCCCCCGCCGGCTGGCCACCTCCTCCTCCAGGTGCCTGGTGAAGTCAAAGTGTCCCAGACACTCCGACGGCGGAGAACCATCCTCGCAGGTGGCCTCCCGCCAGCTGGGACTCTTCAGGTGATTCATGAACCGGAGATGCCGATCCTCGCAATATGGCTCCACGATTATATAGTGCGGATCGTCGGTCATGGGTTTGTCGCACATGTGGAGCCTGGAGGAGTCGGCCTGCTCCTGGACCCGCTTGATGTACTCGGGACGGTTCTTGACCAACATATTGAGCGCCTCCATGTTGTTGACCTCGTCGAGGACAACGAGATCGCCGGTCGAGGACTTTCCAGTGCTGATGCTGCCCTCGGGATCGGCGAAGATGGCCTGGATGTACCTCAGCAAATGCCAAATGTGGTGCTGATCCTTGTGCCAGTCCGTGATGAAGGGCGTCAGGTCCAGGCACTTGCTCTCCACACAGACATGAGGATGGAAGATGGGCATGGTGAAGATCACCGTGGGCAGGCTCTCCTCATCCGGAAAGTTGTCCGGCAGGAGGATGGAGAACCGGAACACGCCCCCCGCATAGATACCACTGTGCACGAAGATCACTCCAAACCAGTGGAGGCCACTGGCATAGCTGGGTATCGCGTAGATGTTCTTCAGCTGCTCCTGCACCAGCTTGTACTCGGCCAGGATCTTGTAGCCCTGGCTGATGAGGGCCATCCGCTGACTGCCACCCCTGGAGTACCACATGGCACCTGGTGGATTGAAGCTCGGTCGGGGTCTGAACTTTACAATGACAAAATTT
>JAJJHY010005742.1:1405776-1416106 GCA_021224005.1 Drosophila setifemur
ATATAATATTAGAGAGACAATGGTATAAAAACCGATGCAATATAAAATCATACAAATATTTCTAATGAAATACAATCAATATGTTTAATGTAATCATTAGCTTTTCCATGTAAATGCAAATTGCGTTAATAAAACTGGCCGATCGCCTTATCTGGACAGTATAAAAAGCATTCCCCACTGCATTCAACTCATCATCTGCAAGATTCTCTTCTCGAGTAAAGAATACCGAAGAATCTGAATCTAAGAATATGTCGCCGAGGATCACAATTGTTCTGCTCTGCCTAGGAGTTCTTCTGGGATTGGCCAGTGCCAATCCGGACTACCAGCGGCATTGGTACCAAGAACGCCACTATCAACAAGTAAGATTTTAAGAATTAATGGATTCAAATCTTCATTAAACATTAATATTTACTGTTTTAGGTGCAAGTTCAATCTTCGGGTATTGGTCTTCCTGAAATGGATCTCAGAGGTCCTGCCCCTTGGCCTGCCCCTGGCGCTGCTCCTGGACCTGTTCCAGGCCCTGCCCTTTGCCCTGTCCCTGCTCCTGTCCCTGCTCCTGTCCCTGCTCCTGTGCCTGCTCGTTGCCCTGCCCCTGGTCCTGCCCCTGGTCCTGCCCCTGGTCCTGCCCCTGGTCCTGCTCCTGACGTCTTTCCCCCACCTGGAGGAGCTGGTGGAGTGAAACCCTCCGTCCCGAATCTCCTGTTCGCCGACTTACCTGACCGCGTCGCACATTAAGGATGCTAGGAATTTATTTACACATGGCTATAAACAATAAATACGTAAAATAAAATCATATAAATTCCGTATACATTTTTATTAAAGAAAACTCGTTTCTTTTTTCAGATTAAGTCAAGTTCAAAGTCTGTCTTCTGATGACCCAGAATTACAGAATTAAGTATTTGTACAGATCAGACATCGATCTGTTGTTCCTCCAAAAATAGAGAATATTCAAATTTTAAACTTTCATTGGAACCTAAGCCAAATAATTATATTAACAAATACCTCTACCAATTAGTATCTCTATCTTTGGAGTAACCCAATCGAAAGTCAGAAGATACAAGTATATATATATATTACCCACCCAATGTCCACTCAATATGTTTCCCTTGTCAACTGGGTTTAAAAAATGGAGTCTACTCAATTTTGCAGTGTTTTGTAGCAAATAATACATAAATAATATTGCAAAACAAACTTAATAATTAGCATAATTTAAAAAAGGAAACCAAGAAAGAATAGAATACCATTGGCATGTATGACAGCTATAAGATATAGTGGTCCGATTTTGATGAAACTCTCAGGATAGGTTTAAAAAGTCGTTAAATAGGTATTCCTTAATACTTAATAAATTATTTTGGAAAATTACGAATTTATGATGTTTTTCCCAAGGGTAAATTAACTGATGTAATACAAGATTGTAAATATATTCACCATATACAATTTCGGATCATTGACTTTTCCATGTAAATTGGGTTGATAAAGCTCTCCGATTTTCTTATCGGAACAGTATATAAAGCATTTCCCACTGCATCCAACTCATCATCTGCAAGACTCTCTTCGCGAGTTAAGAACAACGAAGAATCTGAAGACTCTGCTAAATAAACCGAGAAAATGTCGCCCAGGATCACAATTGTTCTGCTCTGCCTAGGAGTTCTCCTGGGAATCGCCAGTGCCAATCCTCAGTACCAGCAGCACCGGTTCCAACAACGTCAATACCAACAGTATCCTCAACAACGCCAATATCCACAAGTAAGAACTGAAGATTTGAGGGTTTCAATTCTTTATTCATATTATTAATTGCTGTTTTAGGAGCAGGGTGGAAATATGCAATATGGCCATATTCCTGGAGCCGGAAGCGAATTCGGACCTGGTCCTTTGGACCGATTCCGTGGAGCAGCTGCTGAAATAGATCCCTAATATTTTATATTCAACCGATATAAATGGATAACTAGTTAGCTGGTGCTAACAAATTAACAACAAATATTAAACAGCCTAATACACTTCATTAAAACAAAAAAAAAAAAAAATAAAGAAAGAAGGCTTTAAACATTTCGATCGTTTGTATGGCAGCTATAGGAAATAGTGGTCCGATTTTGTTTATTTTCTAAATCGGCTTTAAAGGCCATGAAAAGTATTTTGTCTAAAAATGAATTAATTATATTGATAAGCACCAGAGTTATGGGCAATGACATATTTTCTCCCATCGTTCCTAAGGCAGCTATAGGAAAAAGATCGACTCGGCTGGTGATGCTGATCAAGAATAAATATACTTTATAGGGTCGGAAATGTCTCCTTCACTGCGTTACAAACTTCTGGTCAAAATTATAATACCCTCTGCAAGGGTATATGAAAAGGAAACAAGTTTTAGAAGGTGTCGCAAGGAGTCTTTTTGTACAAATAAACACATAGATTGTTGTAACGAAAGTGCTTTAAAATATGTTTTAAACCGGCTTTAAAAATTATATTTTCGAAGAATAAATGAATTGTATGAAAAGACAAAAGAGTTAGGCTCAATGTCCTATTTGCTATGATCGTTACTTTGGCATCTATAGCATATAGTAGTCAGATTTATATGGGAAATATTAGGCTAAAATGGTAATTAAATAGTAATTTCTAATGAATAAATCAATTATCTTTAAAACTGACGAATAGTTCCTATGTTCCAGTTATGCGACTTATTTAATACCCGCAGAGAAAGAAGAAGAAGAATTGATAAATATATTTCTCATGAAATACAATCATATTTTATTATTGATAATTTGCATTTCCACGTAAATTTCGGTGATAAAGCTCGCCGATCGCCTTATCTGAACAGTATATAAAGCATTCCCCACTACATCCAACTCATAATCTGCAAGATTCTCTTGTCGAGTTAAGAACAACGAAGAATCTGAAGACTCTGTTAAATAAACCGAGAAAATGTCGCCAAGGATTACAATTGTTCTGCTCTGCATAGGAGTCCTCCTGGGAGTCGCCAGTGCCAATCCTCAGTGGTTACAATATCGCCAGTATCCCAAGTATCTCCAACAATACCAATATCCAAAAGTAAGAACTGAAGATTTTATGGCATTAAATCCTGAATTAATATTACTTAATTGCTGTTTTAGGTGCAGGCTCGTACTTCGGGTGGTGTTCCTCCTCCTGGCATCCCTACCGGAGGCCCTGCCCCTGGCCCTGCTCCTGGCGACTTCCCCCCACCTGGAGCAGCTGGTGGAGTGGATCCCTGCGCCACGAATGTCCTGGCCAGCAACCTACCCAACCGCGTTGCTCATTAAGGATACTTGAAATTTATTTACACATTGCTACAAACTAAATAAGCAATAAATGTGTAAAACAAAATACAAAGAAAATTTAAATAAAATGGGAATACATTTAAATTCGAAAAAAACGCATTTAGTATTTGTACAAATCAGAAATCGATCTGTTTTTCCACTCAAAAATGCAATAAAAAATGTATAAGCTAAATATTAAAGTTAGCAAATACATTTCTTTTAAAGAAAAAATTAAACTATAAAACTGAGAGACTAGTTTACATAGCAAGCGACAGACGGACAGACAGACGGACAGACAGACGGACAGACGAACAGACAGACGGACATGGCTAGATCGACTCAACTGGTGATTTTGATCAAGATCAAGGTGATTTATAGGGTCGGAGACGTCTCCTTCACTGCGTTGCAAACTTCTGGTCAAAATTATAATACCCTCTGCAAGGGTATAGAAAATAAACAAGTTTTAGAAGGTGTCGTAAGGAGTCTTTTGTAACCGGCTTTGATGTCTTTAAAAAATAGTCAGATTTATATGGGAAATTATAGGCTAAAATGGTAATTAAATAGTAATTTCTAAAGAATCAATGAAGTATCTTTAAAATTGATATATACTACCCTCAACAGAAAGATGATTCTTGGTAAAACGGATGCAAAAAAAAAAAAAAAATAAATATATTTCTCATGAAATACAATCATGTTAAATTATTGTTAATTTTCCGTTCCATGGCAATTGCCTTGATAAAGCTCGCCGATCCGAACAGTATATAAAGCAGTTCCCACAGCATCCAACTCATCATCTGTGAATTTTCAAGTTACAATTAAAACTGAGAAATATGTCGCCAAGGATTACAATTGTTCTGCTCTGCCTCGGAGTTCTCCTGGGAGTCGCCAGTGCCAATCCTCAGTACCAGCAGCAGCGGTTCCAATATCGCCAGTATCCCCAATATCCCCAACAATACCGATATCCATGGATCCAAGCGCCCCAAATGTCCTGGCCAGCAACATACCTAAACGCGTTGCGCTTTAGAGATTATCTACATACAATATATAGACAATAAATATGTAGAGCAAAATAAAAAGCAGGAATAACTTATCTTGTTTAATATTCTAAAAACTTCAAACTTACTTCAAAGACAATTAAAAAGTAATTTTTACAAAAAGTATCTTATAGTTATTAAACTGAAAGCCCAGCTAATTAACAAATTAACTCGATTCTGTTCTGGTACGAGTATATCTTTCCATATTAAAATTAAGTCACGTCCGATGGAGGAGTCATTGGAATTGGAGACGTTTTATTGAGTGGGCGTTGCGCCAAAAATTAAGAGATATTCGTAAGCTCAACAGCGGAGGCTCGTACAAGAGCTCCACGACAGTACAACCACGTTAACGTTAACAATTAAGTTGTAATAAATTTAAGCGGCATCGCGTGGGCTGCTGGCAAAGTTAATGGTTTCAGCTTCAATTAAATGACCATAAAGAACTGTCTCCCCCGACTGGTGACAAAACATAAAGTTCCATTGTATCGAACTTCGTTTTGTCGGGTTTTGTTTTCGGGGTCTCTGTCCCTGTCCCCATCCCCATCACCAACTCCATCCCCCAGTGGAATCCACAATCGAGAATCTCCCCCCTGCTGCTTCAGTTATCAGCAGTCATCAAAACAATTGCCACCATCGTGGCGGATGGCGGATGCGACCGATGATCGGCCAGACGGGTCTCTGTATATATATCCAAGGGGATATTGGATATTGGATTGGTACTGGAGGTGGTGGTGGTGGTGGGGATGGGGATGGATGACGGTACTGGTGGGTTCGTTAGCTCCGCATTCGTTTGTCTGACAAGTTGGCGGCGGGCTAACTAAACTAAAACGCCGCGAAGTATATTCAAGTTCAATTGCGCCAACAGGTAAAAGCAGACGGAGGAGACAGTGGAACCTCGATGTACAGTGGTGGAAAAGTGATTTTTTTTTTGTAATAAATATTATAAAAGAAACACATTTCAGAGATACTGAAAATAGTTGTATGCATATTTGGTTATTATACTTTAAATTCCAAGGGGTGATACTTTTTGTAATTAATTAATTACAATATGATTAATAATTGTATATTAACTTAATAGGAAGTCGTAAAATATAGTGGAGATATTGTTAAATAGATTCTACAAAATGCTAACACTTTTAAATTAAAAATTCAATTTGATGGAATAAATTTAATTATATCCAAAAACTAATAGATATTTATAAAAATGCTACAAATAGATGTTTTGTATAATTTGTAAATTTGTATACGTTCTAGTTTTCTAGTTTCTAATTGGTGTACAATATTGGATTTAAAAAGGAATTATAAATAAATTGTTTGGTAGATTTTTTAAAATCCCAACCAAATTTCCATTTCCTTCCATATTTAAAAATTTTGTTTGGTGAACTTAATTGGATTGAATCTATAAAGTAAGAGCTACTTCAAAAAATGCAATTGAAATGATCAAACAGATTTTTGTATAATTTGTAAATGCTAATATTTTCTAGGGCACATGCATTTTTTTTATATTAAATTATTTCCATAATTTGTATCCCTGAAATTTAGTCCCAAAGCCACTGTGCAGCGCCTGTTGCTGGGTCCTGTGGGCAGACCAGATTGAACTCCAGCTCCATCTCCATCGCCAGCTCGGATCTCCGGCAGCAGTTCGATTTCCTTGGAAAACCGCTAGAGACCGCCGACCCGATCTGCTCCGCTTAGCATTCCCCGATTCCCCGCTACCCGGATAACCCCTTCCCCCGACTGCCACTATCCAAGACTGCGACTGCGACTGAGACTGAGACACAGATTGGTATTTATATGCAAGTTCATGGCTCGAGCGAAGCGCGCACACACATCATCATCGATTATAATCGAAATGGGATTGTAAATCAAATCGCATTGAATGGTAGTGACTTTAAAATGGGCTTCATTATCGCCGGCTGCCCCCAACCCCAGTCCCGGACTCGGATTCGGATTCGGACTCGGATTCGGATCCAGCATTCAGCATTCAGCATCCTGGGTTTGTTGTCGTCCGTCGTCGACGTCGTCGTCGTTGGATGTTGTTGCTATTGTCGGCGTTTGGCGGTGGCAAAGTGACATTCAATGCCATAATTTATGAGTTTATCTTTTTCGCGCCGCCAAATCGTACGCTAAATGCTGTCTGCTCCGGTCTGGTCTGGGCTGGAGCACTCCTGGCCAGGGGGATGGAGCTGGGAGTTGGGAGCTGGGAGCTGTGAGCTGGGACCTGGGCATATGCAAACCATCGGCAAACAAACGAAACGTGCGCATATTTTATGGCACTGCGGATTGTGTTTCTCTTGCTGTTGCTGTTGTTGTTCCTGTTCCCGACTATAGCTATAGCCCGACTATATCTGCCTGTCTCGTTGGCGATCGTTTAATGTCGAGCAATTAAAATTGGAGTTTTTCGCTTCTCGTGGTGCATTTTCCGGCGACGGCATTTTTGCCTACAGTAGACCCTTGGCATTTGGATTCGCTTCGGAATCGATTGGAGTATGTGCCGCCGCTTATGAGTTATGGCCGTCGTTGTCGGTGGCCCTGCAAGCTCGTAGCTTTTTGTCCTGTCAACTTTGCCCAGTGCCATTAGATACCGGCCAATATACGAGTTTGGCCCGTCGAATATATATGGCCAAGCTGTTGGACTTTTGGCATTGAAAAACGCTGCCGGAATGTGTTTGTTTGGCAAAGGGTAAATTTGCAATACTTACAGTATCTATCTATCTACAGTAACTATCAACAATAGTAGACTAGAATATTTAATTTCATTAAACTTATAACTAAATTATAAAGATTTTGAAATTTTACAAGACTCACATAATAAGTGCATACATTAAATAATTATTGTTCTTACCCTACTTCAGCAAAAAAAGCAAATAAAAAAATATATTGTTGTAATATTATATTTATTTGTACCTTGCAAATTCAAGTATACAAGGTTCTTTTTTATTTTATTAACAATTGGAAAAATTGATCAATAACTAGTATTAATTTCATTAACTCTCTAAATAAAATTTATAAATTTTTCATTTATATTAGTCTCTCAAAATAAATGTTTGTATAAATGAATTGTTGATCAGCAAATAAATCAATATGTGTTTGTAATGATATATTTTATTTATATGATAACAAATTGTAAACCTAAAAGATTAGTGCCATAAATATATAGAAAGTTCTGTATATTTCTGTACTGAAATACTCAAAACTAAAGGATGCGAAATCCCTATTCAACTTTGCTCTAATAATGCAACATATTTGAGCCACTTTAATTCCCTTTGCAACTCACCGAAAAGAGCACAGAACACATATACCACACTTCCTGCAACAGCTTCTCCACATTCCTGGAGCTGTTAAAACTGCACTCCAATCTGGTACCCCGCCGGCAACTGCAACTGCAACAGCAACATCATAGCAACTAGCAACTAGCAACTAGCGACTAGCGACCATGGCAAAAGCAACAGCAACAGCAACTAAACAACATGATGCCCACTTCTTTTCAATTTCAACGCACTTCGGACCAAGGCAAGAAGTATGTAATCACGGCTCCTAATTCTAAACCGTTTTTCATGGCCGAAATGCGAAATGCGAACCGGTTGGCCAAGTTTAACTAATACATCATTATGTTGGCATTTTCCTGTTGCCTGTTGCTGGTTGTTGCTGGTGTTGCTGGTTGTTGCTGGTTGTTGCTGGTGTTGGTGTTGCTGCTTCGTCTTACTCTCGTAATAATCAATTACGCGTCAGGCACGATCGCGCGATCTTCGCATGCCAAGCCACTCAATCATCATCATCATTATCATCATCGCCGGACTGATGATGATGATAGCAGAGCTATAGGCTTACAGAGAAAAAAATACAGGTTACATGAAGGTACAAATTATCTATCAGTTTATACAGGTTAAAAGGTGTTCACTACAAAAAGAAAATGTTAAGATAGCTTAAAATGTATTTTTGATTAAATAAGTTCTTAATTTGTATATCCATTTTCTCTCTCTGCACTCCCAACTCCGAGTTGAGCTATTTTCTCTTCTTTTCGGCTTGCAACTCATGCGCCAATAATAAATTACAAAACAAAACTCTAAGAACAGGTTCAATTACATTTAACAAGAGCGACGGCCAAACAGCTGATTTGTGGTTTGCCGATGGATTCCAGGGTATCAAAGGGGGGAGGATCGCTGGGGATCGAAGTTGCGGAGGTCGGTTTGGCAAATTAAATAGATTTACGCTGGTAAAGTGTTGCTGATTGGGATAATCAACGCGCTTGCCGTTGCTGTTGCTGTTGCTGTTGTTGTTGCTCGGCCGCCGCTGCTTGATGTTGCTGCTGTCAAGGCATTATTACCCACTCATGTTATTGCTGGTGTTGCTGTTATTGCTGGTGTTGCTGTTGCTATTGGTGGTGCTGCAGCAGTGCAACTAGCTCAGATGGCTGGCAGCGTCGTTAATCCCAATTTTGTATTAAAATTTGCATGGTCGTTGACGTCCAGCAGAGACAGGAACAGCAACAACAGCAACATCCAACCACCATCATCAACACACATTGACACACTTTCAGCGATATTGGTGTTGCTGGTGTTGCTGGTGTTGCTGATGGGGTTGGTGTTGCTGTTGTGTTTCCGGTGGTGTTGAAGTACGCGTCCGGTTTTAATAAAATTGCTGACTTCGCTCAAGTATTGCTGCCGGCTGCATCAGCTGCAGCGGCAACTGCAGCAACAACAACAACAGCAGCAACATCAACATGTTGCTGCCAGTCTTTGGCTTCCTACAACGCGTGCTGCTCCTGCAATGGCTGTTGCTGTGCTGTGCTGTTGCTGTTGCAACGTTACCATGTTGATATCACCCGCAGCGTAAATCTTCTGGATTAATCCAATTTAACACTTTATGCTGCACTGCGCTTTGGCCATGTTGCTGCTGCAGCAGCAGCGGCAAAAGGCAAAGTTGCGGTAAGTAACATCAGCGGCAACAGCAGCTACATATATCAGCGATAGGGTTTGCAGGCTTTTACACTGAGCGAAATTCAAAAGGTTAGATAAAATACTATTTTTGGAAATTACAAAAAAATGCTGGCTTAAATAAAAAAAGAGAAAGAATAAGCTATTAATTCTTAAGAAATAATTTAAAAAAATTACTCATATTAAAAATCATTTAATATAGGGCTAAAATTTGTTCTTTTAGTGTATATCCTTCTATTGAAACCTAGTTTCATCAATTTGGAATCCTTTTTATTATAAATTTGGATTTCATATTTTCTGTTCCTTTTGCAGGGATTAACTGCTTACTCCCCCCTTTTCTCTCAGTGCCCTGTGCTGACCTTTCCCACTGGCAGTCGCTTTGTGACTTTGTTAGTTGGCTACCTTTGCCCACACACATGGCTTCCGCGCCCCCTCTGAGTCCCTCCGAGTCCCTTTGAATCCATTGGAAGCCACCCTGCATCCAAGTTTTGAAAATGTCTTTTATTTGTGTTTTCATTTTGTGAGCGCGCTTTTCCTTTTTGGGGAGCGCGGAAAATTTAATACGCTTGTGGTCACATGTGTTGCGCGCGGTTTTTTCTACATATTTTTAAAATAGCAAAGACTGCACAGCCCCACCCCCCTCGAACCCCGCCTCTGGCCACCGTGTTGCGCTTTTCTCTGGCGGGAGGTTCTTTTTAATTTCGTTTTTTATTCCGGAGCAAAGCGCGAATTTAATTAAAATATGCAAATCGCTTTGTGGCATTTTGATCAAGTGTTGAGCTCGCTGTGCCGCCACAGTCACATCCACATCCACCTCTGCATCCACATCCACATCCAAGGCAGTCCCAGGCTTAAGCCTGCCACTTCACCCAGTGGAAGTTCCCCTGACAATTTTTTCCCTTTTATTCAGTTTCGGTAACTCGAAGTTTGTCGATAAAACCGGAAGATAACAACGGACGTAGTCGAGGTTTTCGTTCCCTGTTCTATTTTTTTTTTCAGGGGGGATTGGAGAGGGGGGGCTCGGAAGGAAATCACACGACCAACTTGGACGTGCACTCAGAAAAATGTCTAGTAATATGAGTATGGAATA
>JAJJHY010005742.1:1423096-1447174 GCA_021224005.1 Drosophila setifemur
TAAAAAATCAATATGAAAAAATGAGATTTTAAATGGCCCACCACCGAAACAAAGTATCCCAATAAATGTGACACAAACTCTGTTTGCCTTTTTTTTTTAGACGTTTTTTTTTTTGGTAGCGAACTTTGGGCTTATGGTTCATATAATAACGGATTTTGGCCTGGGTCTCTGGTGCACTCAAAAAAATGCATAATGCTTGATTTGATTTTTTAGTTTATACGGAAAAAAATAACCAAATATATTTATGTTTATATAACACAATTTTTCGATTAAACTAAAATTATTTGTAGGCGGAAAAAACCTTTTTTTTTCTAATCTTTAAATACACTAATTGTTCTTAATTAGCAAGTTAAACAGTTTTATTATATTTATTATTTTTGAGACGAAATAAATTTAAAATAATTTAAAAACCCTTTCTACCTGCAATTCTTAAGATTTCCCTTTACTTAAAGTGTAATTCTTAGCATTCCACTTTAAATTCAAAGGTAACTGTGGCAAAAATATAACAACAACACCAACAACAACGAAAATGGTTAATTTTGCTGCTTTTGTTGGCCGACTTCCTTGGCTTTGTTTTCTACCAACAGGCAGCCAAAAAGCCGCGCACAGTCAGCAAAGTCAGACGGAGGAGTCAGTCCCAGCCAAAGTCGGATTCGAGATCGGGGTTGGAGTCGGAGTGGGAGACGGAGTTGGAGACGGAGACGGAGTCAGGCAATACCTAATTTCATGTCATTAGTTTGTGTGATAACTGTTACCATTGAAAACGAGCCAAAACGGAGAAGCTAGCCGGGCTAACAGTCGTCCTCGTTGTCGTCTCTGTTTCTATTTTTTTTTTGGGTACCCTTTAATTGGTGGGTTGTGGGGTATATTGGGTTTAGGGTGTATTATGTGACGGTTAGTAAGGGTTTCCGGAATGTTTTTGTATAGCTAATATAATGGTTAATAATACAACAACTAATGGAAACAGACCGCAGATACAGCTTAAATATATTTATTGAATAGTAATTTATCAAGATTACTTTAAAATATTTTTTTGGCTTATAAGAAAATATGCAAAAATTACTACTGTCTATATATTGCTTAAAAATAATTAAGTTTTTTCCTCCCATATGAAGTACCGGGTATCTTGTAGTTGGATGTCTGGTTGGATGTCTTGTTCCTCGATGTTTCTGTTTTCCCCAATTCGAGGAGGCGAAGCTGGATGATGAGCGGAAAATAGGGAGCGGGATTGGGAGCGGGATTGGGATTGGGAGCAGAAGCCGCCTCCGCTCCATTGGCAATCCAAGTCGGAGTCGGAGTTGGAGTCGGAGTCGGAGGCAGAGCTATTGAAATCATTTAAACCATTTAGACCATTTAAGCTATTTACAATTTGCCATCATCACGACATTTTCGGCTGCTGCTGCCGCTGCCGCTGCTTTTAGCCTTAGAGTTTTCTTTGGCCAAAACGTTGGCTTTAACTCTGGCTCTGGCTTTAACTCTGGCTCTGCCTTTGGCGTTAGCGTTAACGTTAACGTTAGTGTTTGGGGTAGTGGGAGTGGGAGGAGGGAGTCTTGGCCGAAATCAGAGCAATTCAATTGGAAACATTTGTAAAATGTCTCAGCCAGGCAGCTAGCAGTCCCTATATGAGTGCCTGGCACGACGACAGCAACTGCAAATGCAACTGTAACAACGACGACGACAACTTTTCGACCAAGTTAAGAAGTCACACAGAGTTGGAGACTTGGAGCAAGAGCCATATGTCAAAAGGTCAATGCTGATTTTTGTGATTTTCCCCGAGCTTGTGGCTGCCGTAAAATTTGTTAGCAAAACGTTTGGAATTGCTTAAATGTCAGCTGGCTAGGAGCTGCCTAATGGTGACATTTCTTTCAGCTCGGTTTTGGATTTTAAGGTTTTGGTTTTTGGTTTCTGGGTTTCAGGTATCGGGATCGGTTCCTGGCCAAATTAGCATGCAGGCAGCTCTTAACTCGCAACTCTTAACTCTTAATAGAGTCAAAGTTGGTCGCTTTTCGCATTTGCATTTGGCTTGCATGATCTGCCTTCGACTCCGAGTCTGTCATATTAATTAAATTAAAATGACGGAACCCCCGAGGGTTCAGGAGGAGGAGGAGGAGGAAGGAGGACCTCCGTGATTCATCCCAACTCCAAACTCCTATGTTGTGCCTTAATTTTGATTGCATTTTGATGCATTCAATGGCAATTTGCATGGCTCTGGCTCTGAGTCAGCTAGCTGCTCTTGGCCATTGATTGAAAGATCGATCGGTTAGACAAAAGCCCACCAAATGAATTTCTTCTCCGGCTCTCTGGATCACCCAGTCCCAGTTCCAGTGCCAGTGCCAGTTCCAGTCCCATCTGCGTCATTGTCTTGCCAGTCCCGGTCTTCCAAATGGAGCTGGGGGCCTTGTCAAGATCCTCCAAAATGCAAATGCGAAATGCAGCCAAGTGACTTGGCTGGGATGTTTTGTCCACAGCCTCCGCATCCTCCAATCCCCTCCAGAGAGACCGCTTATTTGAGGCTTTCTTTCATTGCACTCATTGGGTCGTCTGTCATTGGCATTGATTAAATTGGCTCAGAAGTTGTTAGCCAGTTTCTGGTTCTAGGGATGGGGATAGCTAAAATGGTTCACTTTGTTGGGATTATAATTTTAAGGAATATTTCAAGATTTTAAATCTTAATTTTATTTAAAATGAATTGAATTTTTATTGATGAAGTTCTAAAAGTTAAATTTGTATAGTGAATGTTCCTATTTTATTCTATGCTCTCTTTATTATTTTAATTTCATTTTATTCATTTCAGATCTTAAAGAAACATTTTTATAGCAAATATCCTTATTTTATTCTATGTTCTATTAGGATCTCAAATTTATTTGAATTTCATTTAAATTCTTCTGTTAAATTAGAAGAAGTTCATAAAGTAAAATGTGTTTAGCAAATATCCATGTATTATTCTCTGCTTTCTTTATTATTAACTTAAATTTATTTAGTATAATATTTATTTATTTCAAAAACAATTCTCCAACCCTGCATTGTTCTACTCCTCCGTTTGGCCAAAAGCAAATGCAAATTATGATGATCTCTGCTAAATTGCTGGAATTGAACTCCGGCTGTGGTTTTGTGTGTGTCCGGAATAATTAGTTTGGATACATGTTGGCCGGCAGGAATAAAAAGCCAGGCGTTTACGGAATTTGTAACCAGCACAACTATTTGGCAAACAAAACTTTCGCCGGACTCCGGTCCGGGTCCGGGTCCGGGTCCGGGTCCGGGTCCGAAGACTGAGTTGTATCCGCATCCGGATACGCTGCTGCCCTCCAGCTGCCAAGTCAGCGAGTGTGCAGTTTTTTTTTTTTGCCTGGTTGTTAGTTAGTTTGTCCCATGGAAAGGGACATGCGGGCTGCCAAAAAATTAAATGCAAATCTAATTAGTAAATTATTTGAAGCGTGAAATTGAAAAATGATTTTGTTTTGTCTGTTGCGTGTGCCCAGGGAGAAGAGCCCAGAGCAAGGCTCCTTCTCCTTCTCAATCCGAATCGGAATCCAGGTTCGCGGTATGCAGATTTTTCAAACGCACTCAGCTGTAAGTGTTCAGATACGCAGATACGTTCTGGCCAACAAAAAACCCTTAACAAAATGCCGAATAAAAGGAGGAGCCCCCGCAGCAGCAGCAAAAAACGCAGCTGGCCATTCGCAGTTTCGCAGTGTTAATTTAAGCATTAAATTTAAATAAAAACGAAGATACAAATGTTATTTTAACGCTTCACTTGCAATGGTGAATTATTTTTTAAAAGAAAATACTAATTTACAAATACACTTAATATCTTTATAAACAACATTCCATTGATTATGTAAATTACCAAAAAGTTGATAAATAAAAAAAATCAATCATTCAATTTTCTTTCAATTCTTTTAAATTAAAGGGAATCAATTGGAACTTAACTTGAATAAGAATCACCTAAAGGCATTCATTCTCGATTTAATTACATTTTTTAATTAAATTTTGATTGATTTTAGGGTATCCACGGCTCTCTGTTCAATATGTTCTCCTACTTTTTCCTGTGCCCTGCAGCATCTGTGCTGTAACATTTTCCATAAAAAGCTAAAAGTGAGAGCAAAAAATGATTTTCCTTCCGGCTTTTTTTTTGCAGGCCATTTTGTGGATATATACTATATAGACAAAAAAGAAGGTATAAATATATAAAATGTTAATTTTATCAGGCAGAAGAGGCCTTACAAAACTCTATGTCTATGTTGACTCCGGAGGTGACGACAGCCTAGTAAAATTAAAGCAATTTTCAAATTGAATTCGCATTTATGAATAACAATTGCCAGCAGCAACTGATGATCAGCAACTGGCAACTTGCAACTGCAACTTGCAACGTGCGCCCACGTAATGTGAGTTTCTCCAGGGAGGAAGAAGAGGAAGGGGAAGGAGTAGGGTGCGCGTTGCACAGTAGGCAGCAAATTGGTCTATTTTCCAAATGTATTCGCTTCCTTGTGTCCCGGTGGCAGTTTTCAGCTTCCAGCTTCCTCGTGGGCCGAGTAACAGCAGCAGCCTAAATGGCGTTGTTATACGCGCATTTGATGTCGCCAAGCTGCATCATCATCCCGATCCCCCTCTCTATACCCATTATCCCCATCAACGGAATCATCATCATCGTGATTATCTGCTGCCGGCGGAGGAGCGGAGGAAGGGAGGCAGTCCCTCCGCCATTTCCAACTCCCTGGCTTCGTCATCATTGCCGTTGTCGCCATCGTATATCATGCACAATTGTCGGTCGGGCCGGGCCAGGTCGGGCAACAATTGCGGAGGAGATGACAACATAAACAATCCTGAATGTAATCCAACAGTATCATCAAGTCGAGCGACCCCCAGACAACATTTCCACGGTCCCCGAAAATATGATTGCATACAAATCAGACGGCGTCCTTCTACTGCGACAATAATATCGCACAGTGGCTATAGCTTTTAGGGAACTAATAGAATATTTTAAAAATAAGAATAGTTTACGAATAAAATAATTTTGAAATTTGTTTTAAAACTTTTAGTATAAAATTGCACCTTTCCATATAATTTAAATGCTTCTTTCTACCAAACAAAATACTTAATAATTTTAGGAATAGGCAAAACATGCCTTTCAAATTTTGTACAAGTAAATACGGATTATTTATAATGCCAAATAGTAATATTAATTTTAAAATTAATATTAAAACTTGTAATATTAAATTGCACGATTCCTTTGTTGCTACTTTTGGTAGAAAATTAGTAAAATAAATTGAATTCAAATTCTGAATGGCCTAAATAAATCATTGTGTTGATATGATGATATAAAATAGTTTTAAGCAAAATATAAATACAACCTACCCATAATTAGAAAACCTTAAAATTTTTATTAAAATATTTAACATTTATTAATATAATTTATACGTTTCTTTTCACCAAAATGAATACTTAATATTTTTAAATACACATATAAAAGGAATAGGCATAACTTAATTTTCATATAGAATTCTATGATTTGGGTACAAAAGTACCTGCAACCTTTGTTAAAAAATTCTCAAAAATAAATTGAATATTTCCAAATTGAATATGATTTTATTCTGAAATAGTTGTAAGCATTTTATTTTGTGCCACTGTTCAATCGGGCACTTGGCAGGGAGGCGTGCATTATGCGAAATTCAAATGCCTGACGGCATATTTCACAGCTGTCGCCCGGCTAGCAAAACTTTTCGCAGCCTCCGGTGGCGTCCGTCGTCATCATCATCATCATCATAGTCATCCTCGGCGTCCTCGATGCTCCATTCTGGATTCTGCCATGCGATTTCCCAGCCGCAGGGCCACTGACACTCCCTTCGGCACCCTCCGCTGATGCAATGAGGCATGTGCTGCATGTGCTTCATGTGCTTCATGTGCTGCATTTGCTGCAGCGGAATTGTCGCTGTAAAAAGCACACGATTCGGTGGCCAGGGGTATGGTTATATCTTCCAGCACTCGAATCGGTTTGGTTTTGGACTGCATCGGATTGGATCGGATTGTGTAAGCCAGTCCCGGGGCCGAGAAAATCACTTCGGGCTTTGGTTAATCATTCGCACAAGCCGGTGGATTGGTTGGATTTGGGTCTTGATTTTTTAAATCTGGAATGATTATATCAAAATAATATTAATTAAAAGTATATTATATTCGAATGATTTATTAGCCAATTTTTTAATTAAATAAAAGTACATTTAAGCACCTCGGCATTGTCTGCAAATATTTTGTATTATTTATAGTTTTGCACTTTATCAAATATTTCGATTGACAACATTACAATAATAATACATTACAACCAATTTCTTGTTATTTATTTCTTACCAATGGTATTCTATTTTTTTAATTATATGTTCCATACTCGTTATTAATATTAACGTTATATTTAAGCACACTTATTTCCAGACTCATAAACTCAATTCAAAAGTGAGTACCTCCAACAGACAATGATATTTATTTAAAAATGTATTTATTTTTTTTATTTTTAATCATTTTCTTTACAGTAAGTAACACAAAAGTAACACACTGTGCAAATACTACTCATGGCCTAATAAAGATATTTATTTAATGATTTATATGAATTTAATTTTTTTTATAAAATGCTATAAATATGAGTACTCTTAACACATTCTGGAATAATAATTATTTAATAATCCATTTATTACCATTCATATTTCATTTTACTTTACAAATCGATATTAATTTTATATGGCTCTTTTTTATTGCATTAAAAATAGAAGATCTCTATATAAAAATGAGTACCCCTAATACACTCTGCAAATACCACACACGGGGCAGATAATGCAGGCAAATTTCATGAGGACCGCCTCCTTCTTCTGGAGGAACGGAGGAGCGGAGGAGCAGATTCTATTGCAATTGCAGTTGCCGCCGTTGAATTTTGATTTAGTTACGCAGCAACATGGATGGATATGTGGATATGTGGGGAATGCGATACAAGGCACAGGGATCGGTCCAGGAGATGGGGGAATGACCGTGGATGCATTAATTCCAAATTGCTGCTGCGCGTCGACTGTGAGGCGTTTATGCTGCACTGCTTCTGCTGCTTCTGCTGCTGCTGCTCCTGCTCCTGCTGCTTCTGTCCGCCGGCCTGGTTGTTTGGTTGGCTGCTCCGCCCGCTCATTACGCATACGCCCCGACATGATATGCATATGATATTTGTCGCCTCACTGCTCCCTGCATCCGACTGCGACTGGCTCCCCTCTGACTCTGACTCCGACTCTGACTCTGACTACTCCTCCTCCTCCGGCTGCTCCTCTGATTCCACTGACTGACTGAATGGCTGGCTCCCTTCGCACACAGGGCATCAACACTTAATTTCAATTGTCAAGCGACAACCCACACTCTGCCGGATATACGCTTGCCAATGTCATATTTAATTATACTAACTCAATTTGCTGTAACCGTGGTGCGGTGGTTCCTCCGCGGAGTTTAAGTGCCGGCGATGGGTCGGGTGGGATTTGGGTGGATCTGGGTGGCCCTGGGAGGCCCACAGGGAGCATTTTAAAAGCCAAACGGCGAATCGCCGACACGGAACTCTTTAAAAATAAGCGAAAGAAGGCGGAAATCACATGAAGTCGGTTTATTGTCACTCTTTGATTCATAAATAATAAATTAAAAATAATCAAATAATTCACTAAAATCAAGCAAATGATTGGGGGAAATATTTAAAATTATTCCGAGATTTAAGGGGTTGAAATTAAAATATTAGCTTCTGCATTAATTTTGAAATACACATATTTTTAAACCATATTCAAATTTTAAGTGGTTTTTAAAAATCACAAACCAAAAAAAATGTGTTTAAGTAAGTTTAAATTAATATCTCTTTGATTTAAAATAATTACTTAAAAATTGTTCCAAGACAACAAGTTTTGAAATGAATATTTATTGTAATTTCTTGTTGCCTTAAGTTTTGAAAAAATTAAAAATATTTGAAATATACAAAACTCTCGATAAGTGGTTCTTAAAAATAAACCCATTTTCCAAGTATTATTATTAGCTTTATCACAAACCAAAAAAAATACATTTTTTTAAATAAGTTTTTTCTTGCAAAGTTAATGGAACAGTTGAGGGACTGTGTGAAATGTGTCCGCGTGTAAAATAAATGAGGAAAAGACATTAAAGAAAGTCATTAATATGCAACAGCAGACTGTCAGGCGGTAACGGACAGACGGACAAACGGACAGACGGACGGACGGACAGCTAGGGCAGAAGATACAGATACTTGTGTATCTGAGGAGGGGCTGGGAGGAGATGCTGCGATGCTCAGAGTATCAATTACTTGAGAAAAATTACTTGTCCATCTTGCAGCCAAAAGGCGCGTGTGTGTTCTGTAAAGATGTGGATGTATCTGTATCTGAAGCTGTGGCGGCTCTGATCAAACGCTCTTCTCTCGGCATATTGGAAAATGTGTTCGGAAATGTATGAATTTTCGTGTGTGCGAAGGTGTGTGCTTGCTACACACAGAAAAAAAACCCAGTGAGATGGGGGACCCGCAAGGAAGTCTTAATTTCCTCTGGGTAAACGTGGCCATTTGTCGTCGTCGTTCAGCTAAATGCTCCATTCATTCATGGCCCTCAATCTCGGAGCTGGAGTCGGAGTTGGAGTTCCAAGTTGGTGCCGGAGTTGGAGCTGGAGTATTCCCCCAGCTCGATGTGGGGCGGTGCATTTTTTAAGTCTCGTGTTTTGTGTGTTATATATTTTGCACTTCTAAGACATAAATTTTATTGCGACGGCGGCCCATAAATATGCACTGAGTACGCCAAAGAGGAGGCTCCACTGCCATCCATGTGTTTCCCTCGTTTTGGTTTTGCTCTTCGGGATTAGAAGGAAGAGTGCCGTCGAATGGGTCAATAAAAAAGAGGCTAACGACCTAGGTGGGATTTTATTTTGGTTCGAATTTGGGATCTTTTAGTGGAGTTTAGTTTAAGTTTGAACTAGTTTTGAAGGGGCTTAAATTAAATTAAATTCTATACTATAATTTGATACTTAAATTATTTTTAAAGAGATAGATATTAGAGGGTATTTCCTAGGTCCAGCATTATGTCGTTCCAACTTGTTTTATCTGCTGACGTTGACTCAATGTCGAAGCCAAAGTCAAGCTCCGGCCTTAGCTTCAGCTTCAGCTCCACCTCCAGATCCAACTCCAACTCCTGCTCCAACTCCTGCTCCATTCCCAACTTCGATTCAGATTGCCAGTTTGAATCCGAGGTTGTCCCTCTGTGCTCTCTGGGCTCAATGAAAATGTCATCCTGCTGTGTTCCAGTTACTTGGCCCCATGCATCCGCAGATTGCGATGTATCTTTTGGCGGCCCGCTGCTCTCCTCGATATTGAAACTGTTTATGGTTTTTAGCAACGCACGAAGGAATCGGAATCTGAGAGTTGGGATTGGGATGGGGATTGGTCTGGGGATTGGGGGATGGGGGATTTGGAAGCTGGGTCTAGGCTGGCAGAACTTGATTTGATTTTTCTTATCGTTTTGCGTTCGTTTTTGCATTTTTGGAAGGCAAGTTGCACTTGTGGCAGTGCGTGGCACTGGGTTGGTGTTCGTTCGGTCTCGTATCTATAACTGCAAATCTTGAACGTGCCTCGGTACGCACAGATACAGATACTCTGGCGGTGGGGAGGGGGGGACGCACATGCTCCACAAAGATTAAGGCAAAATCGTATATCAGGCGCGGTCTCATTGCGCATATGGCCATGTTGTGATTTGTATGGCCAAAGCGTGTGCAGCAAACCGGCTCCACCGATCCTCCCTGCTCCTCCCCCTCTCTAGGGAGGAGCCCCCAATCCTTGGCCACTCGCCTATTGGGTGGCATGGCAAACATTAATAATGTCAAAATTGAGACACTCGAAATGAATTCTGTGTCGTGTGTAATTAAAGAGCAGCGCTTGCGGTTATAAATTTCTAAGATACTCGTACAATTTGCTCTTAACTTGGCCCAAACTTGGCCCAAAGGCAGTTAGCAGTTTGGCTTTCTTTCTTTTCGATTCTTGGCTTGTTTTCCACGCATCGTTGATTGAATTGTCCGTCGAGCAAACAGAAGAGACTTACAAATCTTTCTTTGTGCATTATGAGGGCCTAACATATGTGTGTTTCCTTTCTTTCTCTCTATTTTTCCTACTTTTTGTTTGTTTGTTGTTTTCCCTTTTTTTCCTTTTCCCCCTTTCCATTTTCCCCACCAAAAAAAACCACATTTGTCAAAAGGCGAATTTTCTCCACTTGACGGCACACGTCTTGTGGGCCTTGTGGGTCACACGTGTCAAAGGTGGCCAGTTGACTGGGACTCCCATTTGTTGTAGCCCCCTTTCCTTGCCTCTCCAGAACCCCCCCTGCACACTCCGTCCATGTTTATTCGGGCCTGACTAATCGGGCATTCAGTTTTTTAATGAAAGCGTATTAATATGACGGTAAGTAAACTCCGGCGAGTGTGTCGGGGCATTTGTTATGTTTCTATTCGGCCGGTTAATATTTGTTGGCCATTTTTTAAGGCCCAGTTGACAAGTGAAACATGTTGCGTGGAAATCGGTTGGGAAATATACATATCTCCAGACTTTCCATTTGATTACCGCAAAGATTGAGATACCAATCGGTTGAGGCATTTGTTAATCCAATTAATTGGTTTAGGTTCCAATGAAAGTTTAAAATTTGATTATTCTCTATATTTTATATATATTTCTTTTTATATTCGTTCCTTTTGTATTATTTATTGTACGTGTTGCTATTGAATTTCGGGAGGATGACTCATTTGTACATATACTTAATTCTGGGTTATCAGAAAACAGACTTTGAACTTTGACTTTGATTTTTAGAAACAACATTTTTGGCAATTTTTTTGTGAATAATTTGTTTTTATTTTGCTTTACACATTTATTGTTTATATAGTTTGTGGCAATGTGTAAATAAATTCCGAGTATTCTTAATGTGCAACACGGTCACGTCTGTTGCTGGCCAGGATATTCGGGGCGCAGGGATCCACTCCACCAGCTCCACCAGGTGGCGGGAAGTCGCCAGGTCCTCCAGCGCCTCCAGGGCCTCCAAGTCCACCGTCTCCTCCGGGTGCATCAAAGGGTCCGCCGAGATCCCCACCCATAGTTCGGGCTCGAGCCTAAAAAAGCAATGGATAATGTTCAATAAAGATTTGAAACCATCGAATCTTCAGTTTTCACTTACGCCTTGGAATTGTCGTTGTTGGGGATACTGGGGATACTGTTGATATTGTCGTTGTGGGTACCGCTGCTGCTGGTACTGAGGATTGGCACTGGCCAGTCCCAGGAGTACTCCTAGGCAGAGCAGAACAATTGTGATCCTGGGCGACATTTTCTCGGTTTATTTAACAGAGTCTTCAGATTCTTCGTTGTTCTTAGCTCGACTAGAGAATCTTGCAGATTATGATTTGGATGCAGTGGCGAATGCTTTTTATACTTTCCTGATAAGCTCTATCACCGACATTTATATATAGAAAGGCCAATGATCAGCAATTAAACAAGTTAATTGCTTTTCGCGTGAAATATATATACGATTTTATATAGCATCGGTTTCTATACACCTGCCGAGGGTAATCTTATTATGTTCAGTTCTGAAGCTATCGGACTAAAATATCTTCTATCTTTTGCAGGAAGTATATAAGTCGGAACGGCTGGAATCGGAACACTACATTACATAACTGCCATAGGAACGATTGGAAAAAAGGACGTAAAATCTGTATTTCTTAAGTCAATTAATTGATATTTATAAATTAAATTTTAATAACAATATTAACCAATCCTAAAAGGCTCATCAAAATCGGTCGACTATATCTTATAGCTGTCTTACGAACGATGTAGGAAAATGTGTCATTGACCATAACTCTGGTGCTTATCAATATAATTAATTTATTTTTGGACAATATATATCTTTCATTGACTTTAAAGCCGATTTGGAAAATAAACAAAATCGGACCACTATTTGCTATAGATGTCATACAAACAAACGAAATGTTTTTTTTTAATGAAGTGCATTATACTGATTAATATTTGTTGTTCATTTTGTTTACCCCAGTTAACTAGTTAAACATATTGCATCTAAATCGGGTGGAAAATAAAATAAAATATATTGATTGCCGCAAAGATAGATAGAGGCTTTTATTAATTTTTTTGGTTTTAATAAAAGTTCCAACTAAGATTTTTCTGTTTATTTTTTTTGTTTCTTTTAAAAACATTTATTATTGAATTTTTGTGTGGAAAAACAGATCGATTACTGATTTTCACAAATATTTAAATATATGTTATCTAAAGCGGTTTTTCGAAATTAAATGTATTCCCATTTTATTTAAACTTTTCTTTTTATTTTGTTTTACACATTTATTTTTTTTATTTAGTTTTTAGCAATGTGTAAATAAATTCCGAGTATCCTTAATGTGCAATACGGTCAGGTCTGTTGCCGGCCAGGACATTCGGGGCGCAGGGATCCACTCCACCAGCTGCTCCAGGTGGGGGGAAGTCGCCAGGTCCTCCAGGTCCTCCAGGTCCTCCAGGTCCTCCAGGTCCACCAGGTCCTCCAGGTCCTCCAGGTCCTCCAAGTCCGTCATCTCCTCCGGGTGCAGGAAGAGGGCCAAGTCCCATAGTTCGACCCTGCATCTAAAACAGCAATTAATAATATGACTAAAGAATTGATACCCTCAAATCTTCAGTTCTTACTTGTGGATATTGGCGTTGTTGAGGATATTGTCGTTGATAGAACCGGTGCACCGGGTACTGAGGATTGGCACTGGCGATTCCCAGGAGAACTCCTAGGCAAAGCAGAACAATTGTGATCCTGGGCGACATTTTCTCGGTTTATTTAACAGAGCCTTCAGATTCTTCGTTGTTCTTAGCTCGACAAGAGAATCTTGTAGATGATGAGTTGGATGCAATGGGGAATGCTTTTTATACTGTTCGGATAAGATAATCGGAGAGCTTTATCAACCCAATTTACATGGAAAAGTCAATGATCCGAAATTTATTATGATGATTGCATTTTCGCAAGAAATATATTCACGATTTTGTATTACATCATTTTACCCTTGGGAAAACATCTTAAGTTCGTAATTTGTTTAAGATAATTTATTAAGTATTAGAAAATCCCCATTTTATGAATATTTTAACATATCCAGAAAGTTTTATAAAAATCTGACCATTATTATTTACCTTTATTTTTGTTTAATACATACATACTTTGATATTTAAATACATATAAATTACAAATTTATTTTTTGTATTATTTTAATATGTTTGTAAGTTCCAAGAATACTATTTATATTATGATAATTAATTTAAGTCATTGCTCTTACAGAATGGGTCATCAAAATTAAAGCAATCGCAGATTAAATTAAATATTTCCGAGATAGAAAAATTCTTCGAAATCAGTTTGTTGTTGTCTGAATAAAAACAAATAATATATATTCTCCGCGCATTCTTTTGATTAATCTTTTTATGAGTTTTGAGAATTTATAGAAAAAGAATCGTCACTATCTCCATGACACATGCGTCTGTATGTACGTATATTCTTTAAAACAGATTGAGATATTTTAGGTTTTTGAGTGGTTTTAGACTCTCAAATAAAGTAAACAATATCCCTAAGCCAATTGCAGTGATTAATTTAGCCTTGCAGTCAATAGAGTTTGTATCTGAGCATCTTGGAGGTGCACCAAGACCAAATAGAAAGCCATGCCAACATGCTAGTAAATATCACAAACTTGCCACAACTGGTGGCAGTTGCATTGAGAACAAGAACAAGAACAAGAACAAAAGAGGCTTCTGGGGCCCCCGTTGCTGGGACATAACATAAACATAACTTTCGGGCCCCGGCTTAATGCCAACGATTTGCGTTGCGATTAGGCCAAAATGATGCATCATCCGGGGCAGGGTTAGGATCGGAAGGGAGGGAGGTAGGGAGGGAGGGTAATCCGAGGATGAGCCTCACGCAGGGAGAGTTAAATATGCGCACCGTGGGCACACACGGGGCAGATCCTTGATAAGGCGAAGAAACCAATGCATTTCATAGTTAGTTTTGCCCACTTTCAAGGAAACTCGCTCACATAAGGGCCCGGTTCGGTGCAATCTGCGTAAGAAATTCCCCAGCCACATAGCACTCTACTTATGCTGAGCAAATAGCACTGGCAATAGCAATAGTATCTGTGTATCTGTTGGATACTGCTGCTGCTGCTGCTGCTGCGGCTGCTGCTGTTGTTCTTCATCAAGCCAAACACAAGTATGAATAATCCAAAATTTGCAAATACGCCGAGCACGTTGTGGATTTAGCTGGGTTGTTGGATATATCCAACAGCATCAGCTTTGAATGCTGCGAATCTCAGCCACTTTATCTCGGTGGTTTCTCATTTTTCAGCTATCCGCACCCAGAGCGATTCCCCATCTCCCATCCCCGGACCACTTGAGTTTGGTTCTGTATCTGTATCTGGTTCTGGTTGCAAGTTGCAAGTCGCTAGTTGCACGCTGCTCGCTGCAAGTTGCCTCCAAATAGTAGCAGAAGCAGCCGCTTTTGTTCATCCAGATCTCCTCGATAAGCATTTAAATGAAGCTCGGCTCTGGCTCTGAGCCACGGTTCCAGCTTGGAGAAGGAGGGAGAAGGAGAGAGAGAGAGTCTCGTGCGTATTGTACAAATATTGCATTACTTTAGTTATGGATTTGTGTAACTAGGATGTAACCTTGGCAACACACACACAAAACAGTTGCTTCTGTGTGGGTAAAGCTGCCAATAGCCGGCACAGTGGGGCAAAGTCTATAGAGAATCCAATCAAAAACAATCACTAATTACATATACAAATATTTATAAGATGGTGCAATATTTTCGTTCTTTTTCCAACCTTTTCTGTATGTAATTATTTTATTTAAATCTTTTTAAATAATGTAAAACTTTTGTTCTTTTCCCTTCTTTCTCTGTTCATAATTACTTAATTTAATTCTTATAAAATTAGGCAAAACTTATAATACCATTTTTATGCCATAATTATTTTATTTAATTCGAATAAAATTATGCAAAATTTTTTCCCACTCTTTTCTTTTTACGATTATTAAGTTTAACTCTTTTAAGATAATGCAAAATTTTTGTTATTTTTCCGCCCTCTTTCTTTTTAAAATTTTTTGTATTTAATTCTTATAAAATGATGCAAGTTTTTTTTTGTTCCTTTCCCACCAAATTCTTATTAAATATATACTCTTAAATATTTGTAACACTCATATTAATTTTTTATTTATCTCTCATTATATATATCGAAGATTATTAATGTGCCTTTCGATCGGGTAGACCGGAGGCCAATAGATTTGGACCGGGAGCGGGTGGGCCAATCGGGATATTTTCGGGAAGACTTGGCAGAGGAACCTGCCCCTGGGAAGGCATAGCTGGCGGTCCAGGCGCCAAATTGCGAGCACTCTGAAATAGCAAAAAATATATTTTAATAAGATTTAAATCATGAAATATTCAATCTTTTTCTTACCACTCGTGGATATTGTCTATAAACGTTTTGGTACTGATATTGCTGACGAATCGGTTTATATTGCTGTTGGCCACAGGAGAGACCCAGAAGAGCCGCGAGGCAGAGAAGAAGGGCCAAAGCTTTCCTTGGAGACATTCTACAGTGAGATACAGCAATTCTTCGCTTTACAAGAGACTTGAAAATACAGTGGCGATCGCAGCGAGAAGTATCTTTATATACTGTTCGGACTGAGGGATCAGCTTGCTTTATCAGTTGAATATATATACTTATAGAATTTAAGTTGAAATGTTTTTTTCATAGGGATAAGAAAATTTTCCGAGAAAGGAAAAATCAGATGAAAGCTGGAATTAAATATTAAGAATAATTTTCACATGAAAAATAAAGAAGTATCTATTAAATTACCAAATTATTTAATTTTCTCATTTGTAATAATTCAATTTAAAAGAAAAAGAAATTCCTTTAGTCAGACTATTAAATTACCAAAATTGTTTAGTAAGCTCGTTCCTGCGAAAAAAGTAGTTTTTGTGAAAAATGTCCATGATGGGAGCATTTGGCATGCCCCAACCCACGGCATTGTCCACGTTCCAAGGAAACCAGCAGTGGCAGTCCAACAACAACAACAACAACAGGAACAACAACATCCAGAGCATCATCAACCAGGGTAGACATTCATTGCCCACTTCTAAGTAAAGAAATCGAAACCGGGCAACAATAAAACACAAGGGGTTCGGTGCGCCTCCGTTCCCCAGGCTATAGTATACTATATATGTATATATATACAGTCCACTCTCCGACTTCGACTCCGAGTGGAAAGGGGGCTGCAACAAATAGGAAATTCCTTTGTATTTAGTGCAGCGGCAGCAACAAATGCACTTACGACTGATATTATGATTATTATTACGGCCAAGACCACAAAACAGCAAAACAGAAAAACAGCAAAAGAGGTCCAGGACCAGGTCTACAACAAAAGCAAAGACAATAAATCTCAGGCAGCTTCTTTTCAGCGGCAAATGAAAATGTTTGAAAGCGAATGCTAAGGAAGCACTGAAAAAAATATTGTTCTATATTCTAAAAAATATTTGTTGCATGGTTTTGGGTTATTTTAATCTTCTACAAAATTTTTATTACAACTAACTTTAAGAGGAGAACTGAAATTTATATTTAAATAAATTTGCAATTAAATTAATTATGCTTTACTAATAATTATTTACATTTTACAACATTTTTATGGTATGTTATTAATAGAACAAATTTAAGATAAGAAAAATGAGAAGTTTCGTTAAAAGTTTTAATTGAAATATACTAGAACAAAATTTATTTTCAGGATGTAAATAGATATAATTAATTTGTGATTAAATATTTCTCCAGATTAATAAATTAAAATAAATGTACTTTTAAAATAATCATTTTACTTCTAAAATATATTTTTTTGTAAAACTCTTAATTATATGTTGTTAATGTTGTAAAAGAAAGGAAAAAATTAGAAGATGTGAATATAGTTTTGGTTAAAATAAATATTAAAATATTACTTATTCAGGATTTAAGAAGATATGCTTTAAAATAATTTGTAAATTGTACCCAACTAGTTTTTAATTTTCAATAGAAATTATTTCTGCTGAAATGAACTCTCCTCAAAATATATTAAATTTATCCAAGTTTTTTTCCAGTGCAGCAGCAGCAATTGCTTCAGCATCAGGAACCGCAGTTGGCAGGAGGAGAATCGCTCGAGGTGCTCAGATGCATACCAGCTGATAAGGAATATCTCATATTTTTGTTTCACTCCTGCCTACTGCCAGATTCAGTGCCAGGTTCAGACCCGCAACCAGGGCCAAGAAACAGGGCCAGGAGCAGGAGCAGGAGCCGGAGCAGGGCCAAAGAGTTTGCCGTCTTCGCTTAAGTGCAGTAAGTAAGCCCTTAAAAGTAGTGCAGCATGCTGCTGCTGCTGCTGCTGCCGTTGCCGTTGCTGTTGCTGCCACAAGTTGCAGGTTGCAGGTTGCTGGCTGCAAGATGGAGGCGACTCCGGAGCTGGAGTCGTGGCGTTTTTGCAAGCGCGTTATCGCTGAACAGCCGCATAAATAATGCGGCTTAAAGAGCAGGTTGACGCCTACAAAAACAAAAGGAGACTCGGAGCTCCCATTCCCCAATCCCCAGTCTCAATCCCAATCCGTGCCCATTCCCATCCCGTTTTTGGTACCTCGGGTAACCCTAAGTAGTTGTTACTTTTTGGCATTTGTTGAAGTTCCGGGCGGTGATTAAGTTGCCCATCGTATGGCAGTCCGTTCAATAACTTTAACTCCCCGCCAGTGAAAATAATTGCAGCTGGCTCTGCTCTGTTCTGGTTCCCCCGATCTTTGGCTTTGGCTTTAGCTTTCCGTATAATTTATAACCCTTGGCGGGAGACTGTGATTTCAATTAAAATGTCCACCTAACGCGCATGTAAAGAGCTTTCCGATGCACTTTTGCCTGTGCAGAAACTACATAAAATCCGCCCAAACAAAATGGAAGTATATCGTATAGTATCTATATATTTTTTATGACTATTTCTCTCCTGGCCAGGTTGGCGCTTCCGTTGGCAACGGCATTGGCATTGGCATTAGGCCCATCTCTGTGTCCAGGCCAGGCCTGGCCAGAACAGACCCGACCAGTCCAAGAGCAATTATTACGATGGCTAAAAAAAAAAAGGAACAAGACCGGCAACAGCGGATATTTTACGAGCCAGCATTTCGAACTCCATTAGCTGCAGAGTTATGAAAGTTTTATTGCCAGTCAACTTGCCCCGCGCTCGAGCAACTCCTACTCCATTCCGTAAAAGAAGTCATTGGCATTGCCACGGAATGGTATTGGTATTGTTAGTCNATTTTATGTGGGCTTAAATAAAACTATGTTGTTCATGTGGTTAGAATTTTATTTGAATTATTTCTGTTTATTTAAGTTATACTTAAGTTATTTAAAATGCAACATAAAACTCGTACTTTTTATTTTTCCCTACTTTGCATTACTGTTTATATAATTTTATTTCCATGTTCAAATACTTCCAAATAATTATATTAAAATATCACATACTCCTATTAATACGAATCCAGTTGCAAAAGTATCTTATTGTGTTGTTTGGTGGCTATCTACCGGCATGTATCTATCCGTATGTGTGGACACATGTTAATGTGATATTCGGACGACTCCTCCATAATCCGCCTGATCCATGTTGGACTTGGTGAGTTGGCTTTGCTATTTGGTTCTGGCCAAAGCATATATTTCAAGTGATTTACCAATGGCCAATGCACATTGTTTTCTTTTCGGCCTGGAAATGAATTTAAATATTTCATCTGCTAAAGAATTTTCTTTGAACACTTTTAGCATTTATTCTCTTTAGTATCTCGATTGAGAATTTATCAATTTCCATTTTTTTTCGGCTTAAACTTTTAATTTCGGCAATGAGCAGCCACTGAATTATTACTATTTTAGGCAAACTAAAACCGAAAAAAGAACCAACAAAGTAAATTACATCCTATTTATTTTGGCAAAGTTCATTTAACTGCAGTTTGCCAGCCAAAAATGCAACAGGTCATTGGGAAACTTAAAAACTAAAAAAAAGGCTGCCAAAAAAAAAAAAAAAAAAGGGAAANNTGAACAGTCGCAGACAAATAATTTTTACAGCAAAGTCAAACAAAAAATGTGAACCTCGAACATTGTCTGGTTTTTGGGCCAAAAGGGAGTCGTTTTGTTAGCTTTTTTTCGCCTCTTTTTCTTTTGGCCAGCAAATTGCAATGGCCTGCTGTAGAGTTTTTTTTGTTGTTGGTGTTTTTTTGCGTTTGTTTTTTATTGCAAACAGCAAAGTTTTAGTTTAACGTGCGGTTATGTGCAGCAATTAAAAGTCACAAAGCAGACATAAACATTCCAACCCACACAAGACGAAGTACAAAGAAAAGTCGGCTAAAAGGGAAATGGAAAATTCCAGATACAAGATACAAGACCAAGGGAGCTATACGTGTTTTTTTTGTTTTTGTTTTTTTATTTTATGACTTAATTAGAAGCTGCATTTCGAATTTGTTTTAGTTTGCCAAATCAGCGCCAGCCCCAACCGGAGAAAATCACCTGGCTTTTGCATTGCTAATTATGCACGCGACACAAAATATAAAGAAAAACCAAGGGAAATGCCTTTTCAGATATGCCGCCATCCATGGAGGTGACCATGGGTTAGTCGAGTTGTCTCATTATCATTACCATAATCACTTGGCAGAGGTGGAGATGGTGGAGATGGAGGTGGTTATGGTGGCAGTGGCGTCGACGAGGCTGCTGACGTTGATACCGATCAGCCAAGAGAACCGCATCCACAACCACAACCAGTAACCCGCCCAGCGTAGACTATCTTCATCATCATCATCACTATTGTGGCATACCATGCGTATACGTAATTTCAGGGAGAGGAGGCGGAGGAGGAGGGCTATAATTGATCGCATAGAGCAGATAGGTTCTCTTAAGAGGAGGTATCTCAAAGGTATACAAAAGTATCTATCCAGAGACAGCAGAATTTGATAGATAACTCTGGAAAATATTTAAAATATTTAATTTCCCTTCTGCTTAACTTTTCGCCTCATTTTAAGAAGTTTCCTTCTATGATTTTCGAATAAATTCGCTTGAACATAAAGCTTTCAGGCAACTTTCTAATGAACGAGTCGTCGCCATGGCTCGAAATGAAAGGTTAACAGATTTAAGGGTTTTTATTTCCTTTTGGCCACGAAACTGAAACTAAAACTAAAACTAAACACTTGTCGCCGTCATCGTGGTTGCAGTCGCCTTGGAAATCACAAAAGTTTAACAAGTTTCCATTTCGGTTTTTTTGCCTCTCTGTTACTTTTCACAATTTTCTTTCGTGCTGTTTGTCTCTTCCGCTTAAAGGGAAATTTTAATTAAACTATTCATGCGGCTGCTTCGGGTTGAGGGGAGGGGGGAAAAGTACAAGTCTAAATTCGAGGATGAATGGGAGCAGCCTGGAGCGGAGCGGAGCTGAGCCGAGTTTCCCTTCTGTCTGGGATCGGGTGCAACAGCTGCCAGACAGCAGACAGACAGACATCCGCACAGACACTCTTCGAGTGCGTACTTTCTAATTTTCACTTCCAACACGCAGCTCGGCAAACAAGCAAAACGGCAACAAGACAATGCAACAAACAGTGGCAGGCTTATTTGCCGAAGGAGCGCTCTGAAGGCGGAGGCGGACAAGTGTCTCGAACAGTGGCTTCAATCTGGGATTTCTTTNAATTCGAGGATGAATGGGAGCAGCCTGGAGCGGAGCGGAGCTGAGCCGAGTTTCCCTTCTGTCTGGGATCGGGTGCAACAGCTGCCAGACACCAGACAGACAGACATCCGCACAGACACTCTTCGAGTGCGTACTTTCTAATTTTCACTTGCAACACGCAGCTCGGCAAACAAGCAAAACGGCAACAAGACAATGCAACAAACAGTGGCAGGCTTATTTGCCGAAGGAGCGCTCTGAAGGCGGAGGCGGACAAGTGTCTCGAACAGTGGCTTCAATCTGGGATTTTCTTTCACCAAATTGCTGCCTTTTAAATAAGTAATAAATTTTAGTTGAAAGTTAATTATAATATTGTGTAGCACAGTATTTTTATATGGGTTTTTCAGTGTCTGCAAAAAGGTGTAAAATATTAATGAGTTTCCTGTAATTTAGTAAAGAAATTCAATTTAAAATTCATCAAGTTGAAGATTTATGAGATACTTTTTGTTGTACCAAAGAATTAGTTGTGAATTTATTTTAATTATTCGAGATATTTAGAAAGTAAACATTTTTATGGTTTTTTAATGTCTGGGAAAGGGTTTAAAATGTAAAGTGTTTGTAAAAGAATTTCCTTGTAATTATAGTTAAGCAAAGAAGTTGTAAAATTAATTTTTTAAGAATTATTTTGTAATTTCCTTGAGATATTTTCTTAATCGTACTCCTTGAATATATTATTCTTGAAAGATAATCAAAGCATTCTATAATTTTCGAATTGTATTGTTTTTTAATGTCTGGAAAATATATTGAAAAAATGCTATGAGTTTGTAGGTTGTTTCTTAAATAATCTATTTAATAATTCAAAAATTGTGGGAAATAAAAAGGTTCTAGGATTCTTTATTTAGGTCCAGGGAATTATTTTGTAATTTCTTAGTTATATTTTCTTAATATTTCTTGTATTCCTTGAATATGTTTCTGTTGCCTAAAGAAGGTATAAAATGTAAATGATTGTAGGAAGGTTCCATGTAATTTCGTAAATTATTTATTTTGTGGGAAGTAAAGAGGTTTTAATTTTTTTATAGATATTTTCTTAAAAGTATCCCTTAGATACTAGAATTCCACCCAGTGTGCCCTTGTTGCCTGGTGTGACTTTTGGCCGTGACTGGTGGCTGTCTAGGCATCGGTTTTTGTGTCTTGTGTCTTGTGTCTCGTCTGTGAGCTGCTTAGTGGCTCTTTACCACTGGCCTCCCACTCCTCCTCCTTCTGCTCCTCCTTCTGTTCTCCTGGAGACGGCGTTGGCGGTTTCTTCTTGGGCAGATTTCAATGCCAAGACAGTGTCGTCTCCGGTTGTCGTGGGCAACAAGTGGAGGCAGGGATTGGGAGGAAGGGATTGGGAGGAGGCAGGGAAAAGTTGGGTTTATCTCAACAGGCAGGCATTACATGTGTATGTGGGAAATGGGAATGGGAATGGAAATGGTCTTGTAAGCAGTCTGAGATGCATATTACCGGCATGTGGATGCCCTTAGCCTGCGATCCTTAATAATAATTAGTTCGAGCTGAGTTTTTGTTACAACAACTTGCAACTTGCAACTCACAGCCTACAACCTACAACCAACAAACAAATGCCCCATAATACCCTCTTTAGGTGAAGAGGGGCTCATTGGAGAAGTGCTCCTCCGAAATGGAAACTATTGGGATTGGCATTGTTTTGGAGGACTTTTCTGTGGCTACACAAATGCTGAACTTTCTGCAACTTGAACTACTTTAAGGTACTTTCCCAAAAAGCTAAAGTTTCTGAATATAAAATTGATTTGCTTAAATCCCTTGCATACTTTTGGGTATGCAAAATAATTTTAATAATTATATTAAATAAATAAAAATGAAAATATATATATCTCTGGAACTGATTGCTGGCAACCGCAGAAATAAAAACTCACTCATACGGAAAACATTTGTTAAACCGCAACAATCATTATGCGAGGCGTTAAAACTTTTAACACAATCTGATTCCCAAGCATTTTGCGCCATAAATCAATAAAAATACAAATAAAAACAAGAACAAAAACACATTTTCCCCACATTCCCTTTCAACGCATTTACT
Source organism: Drosophila setifemur (assembly GCA_021224005.1). Lineage (NCBI taxonomy): Eukaryota > Metazoa > Arthropoda > Insecta > Diptera > Drosophilidae > Drosophila > Drosophila setifemur. The sequence goes on from JAJJHY010005742.1 coordinate 1,445,935, forward strand.
TTGAAATAGAGTCTGGGGCTGTTTATGACATTAACAAATGGCAAATTGTAATAAAATATTTGTTGGTAACAACTAGAGATAGTTTTGGCCTACAAACTACACTCGCAGAATGTGGAGCAAGTCTTCGGAGAATTCTCTGTTTTTGAAATTTAATGTTTTTCCCGTTTTTACGAGAGATAACAAATTTATATTGATGTCTAGGAAGGGTTGCCATGGATGTTTCTTTCTTTAATTTTGTTGTTGAGTTCAAAATGTCAAGCAATACAAATGGTTATATATACCATACATATATATTTGTGTGTTCCCCGAACTCTTACGAAATTTCCAATATTTTTTTATATATACTCGTATGCCGAAATCGAGGCAAAGTGCTGATAACGATTTCCGATTCCCCTCTTAATGACTTCATCTCGAAAAACGTTTTGTTCGGCACTTAGCTGCATTTCCATTTGCATTTGCATTGGGGTATTGTGTTTCTTTATTTTTTTCTTTTTTTATTTTAACCGATAAGCGTTGACACCATTAAAAATTAAAAAAATATTTTTTTGTTACTGCTTCTGCTGTTGCTGCCGCTGCTGCTGCTCCAATTATAATTTCCATCGCGGAGTTGGGGCATCATTCATTTGCATTTTTTTGACTCTGTCTCTGAGTCTGACTTTGAGTCTGGCTTTTGTCCAGCTTTTGGGCTGCTATCAACGCACAAGTGACAAACTGGAAATTTATGATTTGAAAGTGTGTCGCCCGGGGCTTTCCACTCTCCTCGGGTGTCAATGCAATAAACACTTCCCCCCGAAACACGTTGCATGTGTCATCAGCATCCGAAGGGGGGCAGCATCATCTTGGTCGTGCCTCGGGCACTTAGATAAGAGTCTTCCTCGGTTCCTCTGTTCCGATCCCAGGGTCCCGATCCCTGGACCTTCCCAGAGTTTCCAGTGCCTCTCACTCGCTGCCTACTACAAATTGTCAACTCAATAGGCATTCCTCTTGGCCTGGCCTAAAGCGCCTTACATTCGCCGGCAATCAAATAAATTTGGTTGTATTCGTTAATGGGAATGTCTCTAGTCTATAACTAGGGTTGGATAGTAAAAAAGTCAAGGAAATTAAACTAAATTTTATTATATTCTTCAATATATATATAATATATAGTCTTGCTTTTAATAAACTATTTAAATTGGTTTCTAAAAACTTTCAGTTTCAGTAAAAGGTGTTGAGAAGTATTCCCTCTTCCTTTAATTCTAAT
>JAJJHY010005742.1:1448786-1524092 GCA_021224005.1 Drosophila setifemur
AATAGTTATATACATATAATTTGAAGTGTAATTTCCAAAATATTTTTATAATTTTTTTTGTGTTAATTTTTAAAATTTTTTAAAGAACCCCATAATATTTGTAGCTCTGCCTCTGAAATTCCCCAATCAATTCTCACTATTCTGGCCAAGATGTTGAACTGCAAACTGTGAACTTCAATCTGCAATCTGCAATCTGCAAAGCCCAACGACTTTACTCGCGGCCAATGTTGAAGTCGCGTCAAATCGGCATTTTGACGGAAGTATATGGAAGAATACAAAACAGAAAAACTCCTTTCTTCTGCTCCGTCGGGCTGTGAGTCTTCAAATTGGATTCTGAGCCGGGTTCTGGGGAGGAGCAGGAGCAGGAGCAGGAGCCGGAGCAGGAGCCATAGCAGGAGCAATCCTTTTTACTCGGAGTCTGCTGCCAAGTTTTTTGATGGCATAACGACGCCAGCCGATGAAGCCAAGTTAAGTTTTTCGGTGCGGGTGATGTTTTGATGGCAAAACAAAAACAGCAACAAAAATAGCAGCAACAACAACAATAAGCAAAACAGAAAAACATGAAAATTCTGAAATGCAATTTGCTGTTATTTCGCCCCCTTCGCAGATTTTTGTTGTTTGTTGGTAGCAATGTTGCCTGCCTCGTTTGTTTTAACAAATTCAATTGTATTATGCAACAGCTGCTGCTGCTGCTCCTCCTGCTCCTCCTACTGCTCCTACTGCCTGTGGCCGCGTATCTAAAACTTAAATTTATACAAATATGCAGTACATGAAGCCGATCTGAGCCCGTAGCCCGTAGCCAGTAGCATTTATTGTTGCCATCAATAAAGTTATGTAAACAAAAAGGCGCACACATTCGACCATTTTTCGATCCGTTTTACATATGCAACATTTTAGGTTTTTTTCATCATTTCGCCGGGCTACCCAGATAGGCACTCAGTCAGTCCCTCAATCTGTCCCCCAGTCAATCCCTCAACCGAAAAAGCAGCCAGGCGGCGAGTGAAATTTACATGAAGTACATCATTGTTCAGCGTTGTCAAGCGCGCAAAATTTGTATGAATGAAGGCGGCAGAAAGGCAGTGGCAAAAGTTCACTAAAAACAACGATTCCTAGATACACTCAACGAAACTGGAAAGGCAGTTTAATATTCTAGGTTGTTGAATTTTATCAAATTTTTACTTATATATTTAATATTTTTAATCGAATTTGATATAAGGCCCAAATAAATTTCAGAAATTTCAAAATAATTTTTTTAAACAATTAATGAGGTTATTAAAGACCAACTTTTTCGCCTAAAATTTATTTCCCGAGGTTTTCTGCATTCACCAAACCCCATTCAATAGTGGAGTATCCCTTCTTATTAAAGGGCATTCATAAATCGTTATTTCTGCTACCATTTTGGCAAACGTGGTGTTTGTGGCTATTGTTGCATGCCGAGAACGAAATGAAACCCAACAAAAGGCGACTGGACAGGGGCAGAGATTGAGTCTTGGGCTTGGGTCTGGGTCTGGGTTTGGGATTGGGTTTGGAACTGAGTTTGGGATTGGGTTTGGAAAACAAAACAAAAGCAGGGGAGCTGCAGTCAGTCAGCGAGTCTCTGGTTCGGCCGGGGCATTTGCATATGTTTCCTGTGACTTTTGACGATTATATGATTTTTCTGCTCTTTACACGACGAGGCTTCAGTTTTTATTTTGTTTTCGGCTGCCACTTGCGGAACGTGGCGGAGGCAGCGTCAGCGTCAGCCTCTCTACACGAGCAACTTGCAACTTGCAACTGCAACTGTGAGGCAGACGCGTTGCATAAAAATAAATCTCCGCACAGAATAGAAGAGTTCGGACACCGAGGAGGGATGGGGATGGGGATTGGGCAGGGGATTGGGNTTTTGTATTCTCTATTATTTAGATATAGATTGTGTAACGGGAATTGGTATCTGATCGATCCATCCCTAAGCCGCACATCCTCCAAATTGGCCTCACACAAAGTGCAGTTTAAGTAGCCGACTCACAGCGGTTGACAACTGCAAAATGTTGATGATGACTTAATCTTGGCAGGCTGCTCAGCAGTTCCATTCCTACTCCCCGACCCAGGCAGCTGCATCTCCATCCCCAACTCCTGCATATATATATATATACTAGTATAGCATATCTGAAGCTAAAGCTCCAGCTCCATGGCCAGTAGCAGTTGGCAAGTGGCATTCTTGGAGCGGGCACACACCACCATCGGGGCCCATTACCAGACGCCATTTGGCTGCTGGCGGAGATGTTGTTGCATCTCCGTCTCCTGGCTTAACGAGTGCCCCCTTTCAGAGATTCCCCTCCCTGCTTCCAATTCCCATCCTCCTGCTCCCTCCTCCCTCCTCCCAGTCAACAGTTAATCTGCAATTTTATTATAATTTGATTTTTTAATGCTCAGCGAGCAATGGGCGCGCTTCTTGGCTCGTTATATCGTTATATCGTTATATCGCCCGATGTCTGTCTGTCTGTCGGCTAGCTGAGAGAGTTATGCTTTCTTTTAGCCAGGGCCGACATTTTACGATTCCGCTGCGTTTTTACAATGTTGTTCGACATCGGCTGGCGGTTGCTAAATAATGCACATTTTAATATTCGGCGGCAGGGCGAACTAATTTTTTTTTTTTTTTTTTCCGTTTATATTGTCCATAGCCATGGCCATAGCCAAATGGCATATGAAATGTTTCCGCCTCGGCGACGTTGCTTCGTGTTTTTTAATAAAAACATAAACAAAGTTAACACACACACACAGAGGCCAGTATCTGCAGTACAGGCATAAATATACACACAGATACACGGCCACAGGCACATTCGCAATTTATGCAGAAATATGTTTTTTTCCCCCACTTTTCCCACAACAATCAATCAAAAATCAAGTGACATTCTAAACGGCAGTGGACAGTGGACAGAGTCCCAGCTTTGTACCTAAAAACAAAATAAAAAAATAAAAAAAGAGAAAAAATTTGGATTTTAAAATTGCCACACAGAGATGAGGGAGGAGCAGGAGGAGGAGTGATGGTCAGTGGACACTGCTCACTGGTCACTGGACAGTTCGTCATTCGCTCATTCAAGTGTAAGCTGCTCTGGGAGCTATGGGTTACTGTTCACGGATGAGGATGAGGATGAGGATTGGCCATTAGCATATGTATATACATATAGATGGAGGGCAGCTCGTAAAGATTTTTTAACGGTTAACTTATTTTTCCATTTTTAAGCCCCTGGAGTTCAAGGGGAGATCATGAAGTTCTGACCAGAAATGGCTTTATAGAAATAAATATTGTTGGTATAATGTAAGAAACTATTTACATATATTTTCAAAATTAAATTGTTTTATATACCTTGTCAAATATATATTGAGAGGTATATTGTATTTAAAGCTTGGATAATTTTACAATTTTTGAATATTTTCTTATTTTTTTTTTGAGTCTTTTAAGCTAAAGTCATGATTGAAAAGTACTTACCAGAAATTGCTATAAGGGAATATTATTTTGTCTTACTATTATTTATTAAATATAATAAATGGTGGCACAAGAAAATATTCACATATTTATTTAAAATAAAATATTATATATTCTTTGGTAGATATGTAGTGATTTAAATACATTTTTAGGTTTGGATAATTTTACAAGTAATTTAAATTAAAATTCTTCAAAATACTTAAAACTATTGGCTCGTAGTTTTATTTGGCATGTAATTTCCAATTTACTTTTGTAATGTTTTTTTGATAAATTGGCAAATATTCAAAGTTTTTAAAGATTTTTAAAGGGCTCCATATTATTGTAGCTCTGCCTCTGAAATTCCCAATTCAATTCAATTCTCACTATTCTGGCCAAGATGTTGAACTTCAATCTGCAATCTGCAATCTGCAAAGCCCAACGACTTTACTCGCGGCCAATGTTGAAGTCGCGTCAAATCGGCATTTTGACGGAAGTATATGGAAGAATACAATACAGAAAAACTCCTTTCTTCTGCTCCGTCGGGCTGTGAGTCTTCAAATTGGATTCTGAGCCGGGTTCTGGGGAGGAGCAGGAGCAGGAGCAGGAGCCGGAGCCGGAGCAGGAGCAATCCTTTTTACTCGAAGGCTGCTGCCAAGTTTTTTGATGGCATAACGACGCCAGCCGATGAAGCCAAGTTAAGTTTTTCGGTGCGGGTGATGTTTTGATGGCAAAACAAAAACAGCAACAACAACAACAACAACAATAAGCAAAACAGAAAAACATGAAAATTCTGAAATGCAATTTGCTGTTATTTCGCCCCCTTCGCAGATTTTCGTTGTTTGTTGGTAGCAATGTTGCTTGCCTCGTTTGTTTTAACAAATTCAATTGTATTATGCAACAGCTGCTGCTGCTGCTCCTCCTGCTCCTCCTACTGCTCATACTGCCTGTGGCCGCGTATCTAAAACTTAAATTTATACAAATATGCAGTACATGAAGCCGATCTGAGCCCGTAGCCCGTAGCCAGTAGCATTTATTGTTGCCATCAATAAAGTTATGTAAACAAAAAGGCGCACACATTCGACCATTTTTCGATCCGTTTTACATATGCAACATTTTAGGTTTTTTTTTCATCATTTCACCGGGCTACCCAGATAGGCACTCAGTCAGTCCCTCAATCTGTCCCCCAGTCAATCCCTCAACCGAAAAAGCAGCCAGGCGGCGAGTGAAATTTACATGAAGTACATCATTGTTCAGCGTTGTCAAGCGCGCAAAATTTGTATGAATGAATGCGGCAGAAAGGCAGTGGCAAAAGTTCACTAAAAACAACGATTCTTAGATACACTCAACGAAACTGGAAGGGGATTTCAATACTCTTGGTTGTTGAATTATAACAAATTTTTACTTATATACTAAATGTTATTATTCAAATTTTAAATGAGGCTCAAATAAATTTCACAAATTTCAAAATAATTTTTTTAAACAATTAATGAGGTTATTAAAGACCAACTTTATCGCCTATAATTTATTTCCTTAGGTTTTATGCATTCACCAAACCTCATTTAATAGTGGATAACCCCTTCTATTAAAAGGGCATTCATAAATCGTTATTTTTGCTACCATTTTAGCAAACGTGGTGTTTGTGGCTATTGTTGCATGCCGAGAACGAAATGAAACCCAACAAAAGGCGACTGGACAGGGGCAGAGATTGAGTCTTGGGCTTGGGTCTGGGTCTGGGTTTGGGATTGGGTTTGGAACTGAGTTTGGGATTGGGTTTGGAAAACAAAACAAAAGCAGGGGAGCTGCAGTCAGTCAGCGAGTCTCTGGTTCGGCCGGGGCATTTGCATATGTTTCCTGTGACTTTTGACGATTATATGATTTTTCTGCTCTTTACACGACGAGGCTTCAGTTTTTATTTTGTTTTCGGCTGCCACTTGCGGAACGTGGCGGAGGCAGCGTCAGCGTCAGCCTCTCTACACGAGCAACTTGCAACTTGCAACTGCAACTGTGAGGCAGACGCGTTGCATAAAAATAAATCTCCGCACAGAATAGAAGAGTTCGGACACCGAGGAGGGATGGGGATGGGGATTGGGCAGGGGATTGGGCAGGGGATTGGGAATGGCACTGGGAATGGAACTTGGACTGGGAATGGAAATGGTGTCTCTCCCCCGAATGCAGAGTGCAAAGCCCTGGAGATTTACGTGCAATTCAACAGTTTTATGACTCTTCCATCTTTATGCCGCAGTCGTATATATAATTCTTCTCGTTCCGTCCGCGTCGCGTCTTATTTTTTATATTTTTATTTTTCGGTTTTTATTTCACGTATTTTTTGTTCATCAAGAATGTTTTTTTAGTTTGCTATATGCCAATGATTTGGCTTTTTGGTAAAACAATAAAAAGTATTGTATATTCCGCAATTTGTGTGGAGTTTTCTCTGGTATAATTGATCAAAATAAAGTTTACAAAGTTGAAGTCTAAACCTCTAATATTTTATAATAGAAATTATCATGTTAATGGCAAAAATCTTTGAATCGAACCCCCAACCATATATGTAAGTATTCAGATAAAATATATGTTAATTCAGCTTCAGATACTTTTGAATGGTTTTTCGGCCAACAAGTGAGTTGTTAAATTGTTGGGGGAAACCAAACTGTTGTGGCTGCTGTTTAAGGCAAAGTCGAGGTGACAACCAATTAAATAATCATATTTTTCATTGCCCAAAGAGGGCCATTAATATATCTTAAAGTTGAACACAAAAAAAGACACAACATCTGGGGAGGGGATCGAAGATACATAACTCACTGGCAAATGAAGCCATTTAGCTGCTTGTTCTCAGGTTGGTCAGCAATGGATCATGGGATCATCGGATTTTTTAGAGCATTGTTATGTAAATGTCAATGCTGCTGTTCGGAGATGATATATGCCCCAAATCAGCCGAATATATACTTAAGTGTGCGGAGACAAAAGCCCCCAAATCTTAATTATAAGCCATGGGACGCGAAAACCAGTTACAAAACGTTTTCGACCGGGACAGAGCCATTTGCATAAGAATCGGTGGGGCCCAACTACAATGTATTAACTTGTTTTCCTGTTTTGCCATTATTGCCGATTTTACAGACAACTCCCGGAGCTACCGTGCATCGGAGGCTGAGCACTCCTCGGGGGACAGTGGACAGTGGAGCTGGTGGCGAGATAATTATAGGAGGAGGCCCTCCAGCAGGTTCAAGACCAACTCCCGCCGTTGGTGTCATTAACACGCTGATAGATACACAGATACTTGCAGGTGGAGATACATCCAGGGGTCCCCATAAAACTATGTACACATTTTTAGTGGGCTTGGGCTTGGATTTGGATTTGGGTTCGGGTGCTTTTCCAATGAATATTTATGGCATCTTAAACTTAAATTATTCTCCATAACATCGAGAGAAATTTATGGTGGATTTGATTGATTTTATGCGCCACAAGGGGGAAGTTCCCCAGTTCAAATCAGGATTGGCAACACAATGGTATCAAGTCGGTAACAATTTGTAGACATCCAGTTGATTAATGAATGTATCTGGTATCTTGTATCTGGATGTGTGATTTCTAGCGGCTCCAGCGATCCAGCGAGTGTTAAAGATGCGCAATCATTAGGCAGCTGCGATCCTTTCAGCATGACACCGCAGGATCAAAAGGGCCAAGATACATTCCCTCTTCAGACCCTATTCACAGCGAACAAAAACCCGCTTAACGATTACAAAACAAATTCGATATTGATTGTGGTGCGGCATAAACAAAACGAAATCAAAACGCCTCGAAAGATCATTAGATTGATTGATGTTCCAGGATGTGTGGGAATCCGAAAAAAGAGTTGAGCACTTTGGCAGGAAGACTCTCAAATGTGGCCATAACAAAACCAGCTGAACATAAAGCGAAACCGTTTAGGAGCACTAAGTGGATGTGGCATCGTAAAAGTGGAGTTGCAATGTTCTCATCACTATCAAATATGATTGGATTGAACACGGAGCAGTGGGAAAAGAAAGTTCCTTCGGCTCCTGGCGATGCACATACATACAGAGGGCTATGTAAATCGGAGAGTTTTGAATTGCAGCCGGACGCCCTGCAGCTTTCTAACTAATTAACACTTAATTCTACATCATCCATTTTCCTTGGCCAGAAGAGGGGGAGGGGGGAAAAACAAGCAGATGGTTGGCAGCAGATGAAAATGCATCCTCAAGATATAAATTTTGCGGCAATGTCTTCGAATTCGAATTGTTGTTAATCGCATGTTTGTCGAGCGTGTAATGCGCTCTCCTTGCAATTACTTTTGGCCAAAACCATTGCCTTGGCCATTAAGGCCATGTATGCATAATGAAACAAGCGGCAAAATGTTTGGCTTAATGATTCACAAAATTGCCGAAATTTACGCCAGAACCCAGTGCAACATGTGTGTGTGTGTGCGTGGCATTAATTATATGGCCAAGTTAATGCATCGCTCCCATATGGCCCACACACACTCACGCACCAACTAATTGTTATTTTCTTCACAAATTGGATTTTCATGGGGATTATGGCCATATATAGATATATTCGCCCAGATATTGTTATTACAGTTTGCATTCGTGCTCTGTTTGCCGGCCAGCAAAACAAATATTTAATCTCGACTCTGAGCCTCGGCTCGGAGCTGGCTAATAGACTAAAGAGCCCGGTCTATTAAATTAATAATAATGGCGCACCCGATGCTTCATAAAATCCCGAAAGTATCCGGCAGTAACTTTGAAACTTTCTAGACGCAAAATCCCAGTCCCCCCGTGTGCGGAATGTTTCTGTTTCTGTTTCTCTGTCTGCCCCGGGGCCCAGTAACTTGTATCCATAGAATACTCGTATCCATAGGAAATGCATTCCCCAAGCCAGCCGGAGCGGGTCCCAAATCGTCGTCAGCCAAATCAACTGGTGGAACTGGCAGTGGCAGTCAGAACATGTGGAGTGGAGATTCCTTAAGTCACATTTGGGTAATAAAATGGTTACAAATTGTTAATTGTATTTTTAAATAATTATTTACAATTTTTAAGTTCATTAAAACTTTAAATTGTAGCTTGATATGCAGGTACTATTATTTTATTGGGATTTCTTTTGTTACTTTTAGACCCAAAATAAATAAAATTACTTTAATGTTTTGTTTATTACAATTGTGGTATAATAACTGAAAAATCTTCAAATTGAAAGTGAATAAATTTATGTACAAACTTATATAATTTTTAAGATTTTATTAGGTCTAGTTTTTTTACATGTTTGTTTAAAAGGTTTCTTAACTAAATTACAAACTAATAATTGAAATTACTTTTAATTGATACAAAATAAATTTATATTTAAAATTAGTCTGATTTTTAAATTAATAAAGCTTATACAAATAATAAGATATACGACTTTTTAATAACTAATTCCAATTAGATTCAATAAATAAACTAAAGATTTCAGATTTACTTTAATAAAGAATATTTTGTAATTAATAGCATATATTTCACTTTAAAATATAGTACATAATTTTGGAATTTATTTTGAAGGCACCTTTTGACCAAGCTCCACTGTGATAGGCACCCAATTCGAGGCGCCACATACTGAGCTGTGGGCGGAGGGGCGTGGCCTGGCGCCTGTGTGTGCAATGGTGTGTGTGCCACATCACGCACAGACTGATGGGTGGTGAAGGGGGAGGGGCAGGGGCACCCCCGGCTTAGGGGGGCCATGGAAAAGGGGGCGGGGCGGTAACGGACGCCAATTAGCGTTCAACATTTTATGACAATTCGAGCGTGGTGAGGAGAACATGGCTGGAGTGCGAGTTTCTCTGTGTGTGTGTGCACATTGCTTAGGGCTTCCAGAGGCAAAGGAAGAAAAACAAGGAGGTTGCAGGTGCCCCAAGGGGGGGGGCAGGGTGCTGCAGAAGGTGGGCCCTGGTGAAAGCCCAGCAAAGGCAAAGGCAAACGCTCCGCAGCTCTTAATTATAATTATGGCAGCACGCTGCTGGCAACTCCTTTTCGCTCCAGCCCCCACAACCCACACATCCGTGCAACCGTGTATCCGTGTATCCGTGAGGTTGTGTGTTTATCCTAGAGCCATCCGGCGACAACTGCGACAACTGCGACTCTTTGACATTGGTGCGACATTGACACAAAATGTCGGTTAATAAATCTCCCCCTGGCTGAAAGCGAATTGCAAAACGCCAACCGATTTCAGTGTCAAGTGGAAGTGACACTTGAACTTTGCATGCTTCGATGGGAAGCAGGGCAAAGTCACGGTTGCAAAGTTGCAAATGCCATTCTCAGATACATTTGAGTATATGTAACAATTCCATAGAATGCTTGTTTGACAATTTCATTTTTATTGTAATTTATTTATGTACTATAGATACTTTTACTTATACAATTTTTGAACTAAGATACTTGCTTTCTTTCCCATCGTATCTTAATTAAAAATAGCTTGACGTCACGCCAATTCCGAAATTTCGAAATAACAGCAAAGAAAGATAAACCCAGATCCGAATGAAATATGAATATGCAGACTCTTTTGTGTGACTCCGACTGCGCCTGCACTTTTGATATATAGCCACACCTTTAATCACTCCGCCACCGCAAAAAAAGAAAGATACGTATCCAGCGGATACTGACTTTGATGTGGCCGAAATTGAAACGAACCCGTGTGAGCCGGGCTTAAGCAGTTGATTTGTGCCGAGGTATTCGACGGATTCGCAGCCCCAAATGAGATAATTTATTTAGAACAGCCGCTGGAACAGAAGTGTTGCCCCAAAAAAAAAAAAAAAACACAGAGCTTCCGAAAGCAAATGAAACGGATTCATACGAATTCTGGGTTTAAGGTTGAGCTGTGAGCTCTGGAGGAGGATTGGGCATTCCTCTCCACTCTCCGGAGCAGGCAATTAAAACAAATCGCTTGAAACTAAATCATTGAGAAGTGAAAAGTGAGAAGTTTGATGTGGGGCATACCTCGAATTTGAGGTATTGCGAATTTTGGCTCTAAGCCTTTGAGCATGGCCAAGGGGATTAGACGGAGATAATAATTAAAACTATTTGCCTGCTATTTTTTATATGTGTATTTCCATAAAAAAAACAGCAATTAAGTGCTTGGAGAAGTTAACATTTCAAATCGATTATGTATATACATCGAGTACAACCCACTTTCGAGTGCTGATAATTGCAAGAGTTTAATGCATTTGACTTGGGCAAACCATTTAAATTGTAATTAAATTTGGCTTAAAGCCTTCGAGTTGACACTTTGACTGCCTTCTGACTGGCCACACACAAAGGCCAAGACTCATGAATCACGCAAATTGACTGACACTTTGGCCAAATTCGAATAAAACGAGGAAATGGCCAAAAGCCTGACAAAGTTTGATGGAGTGCACTTAAGGTTATGCGAGTCTCTTGGCCGGATAGCTGGTATCTGTAGCTGTAGCTGTAGCTGTAGCTGTATCTGTATCTGTGGGATATGTGTTGTTTGCACAGCTGTTGGTGATTGGTGTTATTTTTATCAAAGTTGATTTAAAGCAGGAGAAGGACGAGGAGCAGGAGCAGGAACCGCATAAACGCTGCACGAGCTCACCTTGTGAAAGAAGAATGGTTTATAATGCATAAAATATATAATTTGCAAAATTAATTAATTTTTACAACACATTAATTTCGCCCCGACACATACGCTCAAACGCACTGACACAACCACATGCAACGGCGCTCACTGGGCCGTGCCACATGCATTTACCGTTGCCTCTGCCTCTGCCTCTGCCACTGCCCCATATCCCATGTTGCACACATATAGCACACTATGCCATACTATATATGGGTATAGTATGTATTCCCGATTCCCTGGCCACCGACCAAAGTTGCGGTCGCCTGGCCATTGAGGCAGGAGTAACTGAAAAAGCGCTTGCAGCGCTCATTATGCTGAACCACTTGTATAATTTTTATTTAATTTATTTAAAGGTAGCTGAAAGAATCATACAATATGACCGCAAATGGACCAGGGATGGAAGATAGTCAACGAAGGTGGAAACATAGGTAGAGGGGTAAGTGTGACCATGCTTATGGAGGTGTGACCATCATATGTGGGAAGTAATTAAGATACTTTTTTACTTTCATTAAAAAACTCAGGGAAAGGTTAAAAATTTCATAATAAATTTTAAAAAAATCACAATTAATCATTTAGATTAGGATATATAAAATTGCAGTTCAAAAATGCAATTAAATTCCACCAAAAACTATATGCATGACCATTCTCATAGAAGTGAGTTCATGATATCTGGAAAGTATCTTAGTTCTGTCAATACTAATAATTAATTACAAATATATGGGAAATTAATTAATAAAATGTTTTAAATTCATTTAAGATAAAAATTGCTATACTTTTCAAATTAAAATCCACATCTGTACAATTAAATTATTTAGAAATATAGATCAAGATATGTAAGCTGTGCAAAACTACATTCTTCACCCTTAAAAAATGTATATAAATCTACAAATAATATAAACATCATATTAATAACTATTACTTCTATAATTTATTATTTACCAAATACCTTCCCCCTTAATAACCCCGCTTTAGAGCCAACCCTGGTCAGGATCCCCCGCTTCCTCCTCCGTTTGTGTGAGGTGTGGTACACACAAGTTCATGTAGCACTTAGTTGTGGGTATGGATTCTGTGGAGGAAGCACAACTTTCCGAGGGCTTCGATCATTAAAGAAGGACCCCCGACCGTCACCTGGATCGTCACCAGCTGGCCATGTAGCTAAATTATGTCTTTTGACACGCAGGTCGGCGGTCCGCGCCCGAGGGTAGAATGGAATACTATATCGCTATATAGCTATATAGGAGACGGGCGATATGATACCTACGAAAAGGGAATATAGTATAGGGCTGTTGTGCGAAAAACAAAATTGAGCTACATTCGCATGTTTAATTAATGAAATGTTTGACAATGGACGTGGCCCTTCGGATCCAGTTTGCCACCTCCCCTTGCCCTTGCCCCATTCTGAGTCCGAACCTGAGTTGAAGTTGAAGTTGCAGTTGAAGTTGAGTTTGCTTTTGCGGTGGCAGGGCTTTGATGGAATGCTTGCGCAAAATGCCGGGGCACGCACATACTGGTAAGTGTAATGGGTCTCTTGCATTATTGAAATCGACACAATTTTACTTTTAAGCAGCAGCTCCAACATGCCCCTGCCACATGCCGCTGCCTCTTGTGTCGTCTCTCCAGGAGCCAGTCGCCCGCCAGTCGCTGAGTGACAGAGCGGAGTCACTGGCAACATGTTGCGTGTGCATTCTGAGGCGGTGTTGGTAATGGCTGCTCGCCGCCAGACGCAGATACAGATACAGATACATACCCTCCATCGCCATCAAGTTCAAAGTCGAAATGCTTGTAATATGCAAAAATGTTTTAATTAATCACTTTGAAGCGCACCGGCAACGTTGCAACGGAGCATCGTTGCATCGGCATCCTCTTGCCCCGGCTCGTGGCACATGGAGTTTCCACAGGGTGCCCCCGCCTCTTGCCCCACCAAATAAATGGCATTCTGCGCAAATTATGTCTTAATATACTTTAATCGACACAAAATATTTCCCTTTGCGCATTTCGGCAATTTGTCAAAGATTAATTTTCAGGAGAAACAGAATTACGCATTCCTTCTTAAATGAATTTGAATAAATGATTTTTATAATTTTTTAATGGGTTTTCGATATAAAATAGTTGGGGCTATTAAAGTATCTGTATCTGGAGTTTCCATATAAAATAGTAAACGTTTTTAATTGTATTAAAATTCCTATTCATTTCTAAGCAATAAAAAAAAATACAATAATTTGCTAACCCAATTTATTTCACTAACATATAATTAAAAATTAATGCCTTAAGTTTTAACATTTTTAGATTGGGTTGAGCTTAAATTCCTGAAAATTTCTAAACATTAAAAAAAATACTATAATTATCTGACCGAATTTCTTTCGCTAATAAACCTGATTATTCAAAAATTTTAGCCTTTAATTTAAATTATTTTTTTCAAATGGGTTTTCCGTATAAAATTGAACATAGAAACATACTAAAATTCCAGCTTGCTTCTAAGCAATGAAAAAATACTTTAATTGGCTAACCGAATTCCTTTCGCTAATAAAGCAAATATTATGGCCTTCAATTTGTTTTCAATAAAAGCGGAAATTCACTTTTAAATAGTTGAATGAATTTCTGAATTATTAATTGTCCCGTTCCTCGGCAGTGTTTGCTCTCAAATAAAAAATAAAATAAAATTGAGAACAATAAAAAATGCAGGGCAATTTCAAACATAGCCAATTCGATTTTCCGCCATAAATGTTATGTCGATTTTGTTCATAAAAAATGTAGGTCCAAACACGAATGAAAAACACTATTGACTCTCCCCAGTGGCATTCGCAATTCCCGATTTCAATTCGCATAAACTTTAATATGCAGCTGGGCGCACCCGTAGCTCAAGCCATGGGTTTAATTTCACTTAAATCTGGTAGCCCATGAAAAAGTAATACATATAATATATAGCCGGCCATATAATTCAGCTCCTACAGTAGTTCAAACTGGGTTAATGACGGGCTCAACGGGCACCGCCGGAAAATTAAAAAACAAACCGAAAGCAACAACAACAAAAAAATGATGAACAGGAAAATTCCGGCCGAAGTGTGAAAAATGCGAAAACCCGCAAAGGGAAAAGAATGGAAAATATTGAACCCCAACCAGGCGCATGTGGATCATTTTGGCCATATTTCGGAGGCAGCATCCCTTTTGGCCATTGTGGGGATTTTGTGTCACCCGAAAATGTAATTTAACTAGCGCATTTTGAGGGCACAACAAAGAGCTGCGAGGAAGCCAAAGCACGGGGCACAGGGACATTTTTAATCAAAATTCACGGTTGCGGATGTGAGAGAGGTCCTTTGTACGTCCTGCGAACGCTAGAAAATGATGCCAAGGATTTGCGATATTAAAACACAGCAGCCATACATTGGTTGGTTATGGAATACGAGTTGCCAAAAGATAGAAAGGGATTTTTCTCTCTATATTCTATTGCGATTTTTAATACCGATTTTGTTGTAGGATTTATACATATATTAGAGTATCTAGTTAGAAAGATATTTTCTGTATATTCTAATGCATTGTTAAATTCAATTTGGTTATGAAATATTACAAATAGTTGGAAAGATATATTCTCTATATTTAAACAATATTTTCTTTACCCGTTTCTTACCAATTTAAGTGTCTCTGACTCTTGACCTTGAAACTGTCTTAGAACAAGCATTTCCTCTATACTAAAAAAACATCCAATAAAATGCCATAAAAATATGCTTTGTATTGCCATATTTCTTAATTTTTTGTCGTCTCCAAATGCCACACATATAGTAGTAAATATATATATAGTAGTGGTCTGTGGACAAAGGTCTGTTCAGATCGTAAAAATTCTCAAATGCCAATAAACGGAACCAGAAAAAAACCCTAAAAAATAAAACATAAATGGAGCGGCGGCATATTTTGCTTTTATATATAGAGTTTTTAGTTGTTTAGTCCTCCTCTTGAAGAGTAGAAATAAAAGCACTCAAAGATTGGTGAAAATCGAACTGGAATCGAGGCACTTAAGAGGAGAGAGAACTTTGAGATATTTATGACCTAGGTGATAATGCGAGGCGCCGCAAGGTGTATCTGTATCTGAAGCAGAACCAGAACCCAGAACCCGAAGACAGCCCCCCGCATATGCATTATAATGATGATAAGTCTGGTTCTCGTTGGCTATATGGCCAACTTCCGATTTATCTCAATTGGTGGAAATCGAAACGCCAGCGCATTTAGCAGCAATTTAGAACACGAAAACCTGAAAACCGATACTCGGACCCCAAACGAATGTCTTCATTCCATGACAGCCAAGTTCGGACTCATTTCAGCTTCATTATGACTATTATAATACACATTTTTAAGTTAGGTCTTGATTTTTTTTTTGTTAAAGCTGTTAACTCTTTGAAATTGGAGTAGGCTGAGCAGCGGATAAACTTGTAATCCGATGAGTGGGAAAGTCATTTATGGTCTTGGAAATATTTCTGAGTTGCTTTTTAGTTCTCCCCCCTCTCAAATCTAGTGTTACAAAAATCCATTGATTGAGGAATTGCTGAAATTGCAGCTGTTGCCGCGGAAGTCCACGCCCAGCAATAAAAATAAAATCAAAAATTCAGCCAGGTAACATATCAAATTATTGCAAGAGGGGAAAATAATCTGTCCAAACACTTCAAAATAATTTGACATCAACCGGGTTGATTCCCACAAAAATCTCTAAGCAAGAGCAGATCTCACAGATACACGTATCCCGAGGATTGTCAAACTAATTTAGCGCAGGTAGTCGGGATCGCAGAGTATGAAGATGTTTTTTTTTTTTGAGGAAAGTATCGCATGACCGGCCCCTAAAAAGGTTGACAAACGTCTAGAATTTCATTGTGTCCCAAAAGGTTCCACATGGGGACGGGGGGGAGGGGAACCCTGCAACCTGGTCCCGGATCGGATCGTCTCCAGACGGGTTTATGAAGCGTATAATTTTCATATGCAACACCTGCTGGAGTCTGCGACTCGGATTCCGATTCTTAATGGCCGTCGAGATTCTTGCATAAATAAAAAGTTTATAATTGCCGACGGACTGCATGTACTTTGCATTATTCCTGTGGCAAGGAGATGGGGGAGGAGATGGGGGTGGAGAGTGCTCCTGGACTGAGTGTGGGTGGGGTGTCTGCTTATAAATTAAGTCGAGCTCCCACGGCCACTGGTTGTAGTGTACATTAAGGACACTTGATAGCTTAATTTATTGCGAGGCAAAAGGCGCAGGATGCAAAAGGATGCAGGACGAAAGGGCAGTGCAAAGATAATTGCATGCAGGCCGAGGACCAGACCACTTTCCAGGACTTCAGCCAGAGCCAGGGCCCGGGCATGTCCTTGTTGCACATCCTTGCTGAACCATGCCCCCACCCCTCCCCCCTCCTACTTGCCACATGTGTGGGTGCCGTTCGCCGTTCTTCTGCTGCATAAAACATTTTAAATTGAGCGTTAAAATTAAACGATGCATCGCAAAACTAACAAACGTGGCCGGGAAAAGGAGGAGGTCCTTTCCTTTCCATTCCTTGCCCCTTGTTGTCCTTGTTTATAAGGCCGTTAATCGTGTGTGTGTGTGTGTGTGTGTGTATATGCCACCATAAGCAGCACATAAAAGTTAACAATATAAATTCAAAAGTCGAGTGCTCCTCCGCTCCGCTCCGCATTTTTCTATGGAAATTAAATTGCTGAGATTTGTTTAGCGTGAAAAATGGTCATCATTTGGCTTAATGTACTCTTTGGTAAATTGAAAATTGTATCTTATTTATCTGTGGTGTTATATCCGCTCAGTCCGCGAGATACTTTCACTTCCAGGTCTTTTAATTAAATCTGGGCCAACACTAATTTTTCGTGCAGAATTTCTTTTTTTCATAAATGCTCAATGAAAATCAACAAATCGAGGTCGAAGGGGAGTTGGGGGGGAATAAGAGGAATATTCGATGTCAGCCAAGTTAGTTAGTTAGCCAGTCAGTCAGCGAGTCAGTCACTCATCCAGGTACGTCAGCACAGCAAACAAACTGATAGATACGTCTAAACAAAAGGGTGCCCAGCAGATTGACTCAGTTTAAGTCCCGAAAATAACAACGTAGTGAAATGGAAATGCTGTTTGGTTTTAGCCCGTTTGCCGTTTGCTGTTGTTGGCCCAATCAAAAACAAGTCAACGAGCGCGACCCAGTTGGCTCGGTTAGCATTTTGGCCGGGGTTTGCGTTCAGTTTGGGGTTTGGTTTGGTTTTGGTTTTGGTCTGGTCGGGGATTTCGGCTTTGGTTTCTGCCAGTTTTCAGTTTCTGCCTGGCCCCGCTTGCAAATTGACAATTTAGCCTTTCACCTGTCTAAACGAATCTATCGCACATCAAAATAAATATTAAAAACCAGCTAACAATGGCCAGGGCAAGGCTAGACAAGGTTGTTGTCTCTGCCAGTTGGCTTAGACGGACGGACATTCAGGTATTTCTGAGTTTTAGCCTTTCGGAGTTTCAGCCTTTCTGCGTTTCTGAGTTTCTGATTTTGTGAGTTTCTGAGTTTCAGGCTGGCAGCCAAGTAGCGCAACGTCACTCAAATGCTCGCTCCGGCTGGTTTTGTTGATCAAAAATTTGAAATCCGAGGCTGGGGTTGAGGCTGCACTCGAGTTTTGAGCCGGAGCTGGGGCATGGGCCTCGGTTTTGAGTCTCGGTTTGAGGCCCGAGAGTCAAGGCGAAGCCGTGGCCATACTTTTATTGACATTTCGGCGCGTTATCGCGCCGCACACAAAAGGAGTCGAGGAGTCGGGGAGTCGGGGAGTTGGGTAACCCATCTAGCCATATACCCATATACCCATCTAGCCATCTAGTTGGACAGTCGGACAGCCTGGACAGCCCCTAATCAACTTAACTGGTTGGAGGTTGGCTGCAAATGTGGATGTGGCCCCACAAAAAACTGTGCAGTTAGGTGAGCGGAAAGGAAAACAAGCCAACCGAGAGGGATTCTATATGGGACTGTACAGGTGACTGAGAAATACTCTTAAGACGTTTTTACTTTAGAAAAATTATTATTTTTTAAAAGGAAGTTATAAGCCAATAACTAAAACTAATACAAGCCA
This sequence comes from Drosophila setifemur, assembly GCA_021224005.1. Taxonomy (NCBI): domain Eukaryota; kingdom Metazoa; phylum Arthropoda; class Insecta; order Diptera; family Drosophilidae; genus Drosophila; species Drosophila setifemur. Next base: position 1,466,923 of record JAJJHY010005742.1, read on the forward strand.
TTTTAACATCACAGAAATATTGATTTAAAAGCACGCCATTCGTTGATCTGAATATGACCCATAAAGTAAAAATTATTCAAAATAATACAAATAAGTTCGATATTAGAAAATATGATTTTTTTAATTAAGAAAGTTATTAGCAAAAACTAAAATTATAAAAAATATTACAAATAATTTGTACATCTGAACATTTATGATTTTTAAGTATGCCATTGACTTGATATATGTATTTTATGAGCTAAAAAGTACAATTAATAAACAATAATATGGTTAGTTTTTACATCAAATTTTAATGGATAAAATTACTTAATTTGACTTCAACTAAAAAATTACAAATTATACAACAACTTTTTTAAATCAGAAAAATTATGATTTTAAAGTACGTCATTTCTTATTAAATTGTTTTGAAAGTAGTAATATTTTAAAAATTAAATTAATTTGGCTTCAATTAGGAAAGTTATGCGCCCAAAAAAAAAATATAATACAAAATATTTTATATCAAAAAATTATGATTTAAAGTAATAATTCTTTAAAATCCAAATTAAGATTAAACAGCTATTATAGGCTTTAATTTATTTTTATATAAAAATAAGTTAACCAAAAAAAGAAAAAAAAAATTGTTTACTTAATTTTCCCTATTATTTACTTTAGTTCTTAGCAGTTTTATGATATTATTGAATATTCTTAATAATTTATTTAGATGAATAATATAATATTTGTATTCCAATTGCCCAAATATACTAAATAAAAATCGAAAAGAGTAAAATCAAAAGTCGGGCAGAAGGAAAATGCGACGAGGAACGGCAACTGAAACTGCAACTGCACCGCACATTATAATTTCCATTAGAAGGCTGCAATGTCGACGTTGGCGATGGCAACAAGTCGCAAGTTGCAAGTTGCCGGTTGCTAGTTGCAAGTAGCAAGTCCAAGTCCAAAGTGGCGATGCCATGACGACTCGCTGACTGCGATGGCGATGGCGTAAACAGAGAACTGTCATTATGACAGTTGATTCTTTGTGGCTGTTGCAAGTTGTTGGTGTTGTTGGTGTTGTTGCTGTTGCTGTTGCTGCTGCTGCTGCTGCTGGTGGTTCTGCCCATTTAAAATTATGGCCACCGACTTGAGCGGCCTCTGCTGATGGTGCGGCAGTTGCAACAACTGGCCGGCAGAGATATATAATTTTATACTTTCGCATAATGTTTTGCATTAAAATTATAATAAGTTGGCAACTTTTTGCATTGCAGTTGCAGTTGCTGTCGGAGGCAGCTTTCAGTTTCCAGTATTCAGTTGAGTTCGGAGCGCGGGTTCTTTGGGTCAATATCATTGCGTTATCTCGACGGCCCCCGCCGGAAAGTGGAGCAACTCGGTGCAATGCCCAATCCCAACCGGCAACCAGCAACCAGCAACCTGCAACATCCCAGCAGCAACCAGCAACTGAGAGGCACTGGGAGACGGACAGGCTGTCATTTATTTAATGTTTGAATGTTGGCCGGGGAAGTGCATTCATAATAGGTTCTTTAATGGCCCTTGCTGCCGCTAAAAGGGTCTGCGAGCGGAAGATACTTAGCGGGAGTTGCATTCTATTAACAATATGGGCGAAAGTTTTTCGCAATGTGAGCAGTCGTAATGAGTCTGCGAGTACTCCTTTCACCCGATCCGATGTTAGAAGTTTGCTTAAAATTAAAACCATAATTTCTGCTCGTTTTTTCAATTATTTTCCAGCCACCTTTCTCCCCCTGGTCTTGGCCTTAGTCTATCAATAATAAAATTCTAGCAACCGGTCCGCCCCGAGCGTCTTAAGAATGATTAACACCGAAGTTTGACGGCCAAAGTTGGTTTTTCATACGGCTGCTGCTGCTGCTCGGCCATACAAAATACCCAAAACATCAATTTATTCTCATTAAAAGATAGGAAGGAAGGTGTTTGCCCCTTTGCCTCTTACCTGTTACCTGTTTACCTGGCCAACCTGGAAAAACTTTCTGTGGAAATCCCAACAAAGGCGTGCAATTTACAAACTGTTGCTGCAGGGATGTTGCAATGTTGTTGATGCTGTTGCTGATGCTGTTGCTGCTGCTGCAACTTGTGAAAACAGCTGCTTTGGAATTAATGCAACAAATAGGCCACAAGTCCCTTGGCGGTTTAACTTGGCCCTGGACCCAACTGAAGGCAAAGGTAATAAACTTTAATTGAATTTTCATTATACGCAATTTTTCTAGGCCCGTTTTGTGTAGCCACAGAAAGTGCCAGCCCCTTGACTAATGTAAAATGCATTTCAATATTCAATTACGGGCTAGCAAACAAACCTGGCTTGAAGAGGGTAGCTTAAGGAGTTTCTTTTAATCTCAAATATTTTAGAACTTCAAAAAAAGAATCAATATTTTGAATATAATTTAATTTGGTGGTAAATTATGCTCAGTAATACTTTTCGTATGTTTTTTTGTGGAATCAGGGATTAATATATATCTTTGATGTGTTTTCCAGAACTCATTGGTTGCCCCTCTCCTGGAGGACTGGAGGATCTGCCTAGACCTTGCAAGGAGCTGCACAAAGAGCAGCGCGCAATTTGTGTTGCCTTTGTGATGCAAATTCAAGTGGGAGTCAGGTCGCACCATTGAGTGCTGCCTGCCACTGCCACGCCCACGAAGGCGGCAGCAGAAGAGGGGCTGGAATTTGCCACTTTCGCAGCATCCACATCCACATCAGGAAGGAGCAGCAGCAGCAGCAGCAGCAGGCAGTAACAGCAATCGCATTGGCATTCATCAACAGCTTGGAAAACACACGTTGCCGGGCCGCATGTTGCATATAAATGTTGCTCTTGCCACATATGGTTGCTGTTGCTGTTGCTGTTGGTGTGGCAAGTTGCATGTTACCCGTCTTGCTGTTGCTGGTGCAGGCAAATCGAATCACCGCCTGCTCATCATCAACGTCATCAGCATCTACATCGCTAGAACATCATGAGTATCTGAGAACTCCCCCAACCGCGCATCCAACGGATCTCCCCTGGCGGTGTCAAGTGCAGCATCTAATAAATCATTTTTGTCGGCGGTTCGTTTGCATTTATGTGCTGTACAGTCTCCGGAAAGAGAGATGGTGTTCCAACCACACCAAATTGGTCTCATTAATGGCCTGGCGATGGTTTCACCAAAACTATTCCAACCCAAAGCCCATCTATCTGAATCCAAGATTCGGATGGTGCCGCTCATTAATCAATTTTCAAAAACGATATCTATCAAATTTATAAGCAGTTCGATTAATGTTAAACATCATCAAAAGTCACACTAGCAAAACACATTTTGGCATGTGCCGCGTCTCCCTTGATTTGCATAAAATTGTATCTAAAATTCGAGAGTGAGATTGATGACTGGTTTTTGAGGAACGCCTAGAGTCCAGAATCTGGTTTTTCGACTCTAAAGATACACGAAGGTTGGGGGTCTTTCGTAAAGGGAATTTACTAGTAGTAGTTAGTTCGAGCTTACTTTCTCCTTTCAATGCTGAAAGTGCTGAAATTAATTAGTATATTCAAGCCTTCCTCCTCTCTACGGGGGAAAAACTAGTTTAAATTTCCACTCTTCCCAGGCTAAACTATTTCTCTCGCCTTTGAAATATTTGATCCCGACTGAGATTTCCCCCTTTGGTACCTTCCCATCGAAATGCTAATTTGGCGTCGCCGGGTCTAAGCGTTTCCTCCTCCTTTCAGCGTTCAGCGTTCAGCGATGGCCTCTCCCCTTTGACATTTTCCTCATTTTCCACATTTTCCACGCCGACCTCGACTCTTTAAAGTGAATGCGCCGACTCTGGCGGAGGAGGAGGAGGAGGAGGAGGCGGAGGCGGAGGAGGAGCAGCTAATACGGTCGTTCGGAGTCGGGTGATATAAAGCTAAAAGCCGCAACACTATTCCCCACATTGACAATAAAAAATCTTTATTTAAAACATCTCACATCTCACGGCGCTGGCAATAAAACACCGAAAAAGTGTTAGCTCCAACCCGAAAAACCGCAACATGTTTGCAGCATTTACACGTGCGGCAAACAGAGCGGCCCAAAGGCGATGGACGGATCGGATCGGAACGGGACGGGACAGGAAGTCCAACTATGTGAGGAGTGTAACATAGAATCATACTGAGAGAAATGTATTTTAAATAATTTTATTGGAATATTTAAGTCATTGGGATTGTCATAGAAATTAAAGAAGTATTTCAAGAGATGTTTAGACCCATTTAAATTCAGTCTTTAATAACTAAAATGTTCTTTACAATTATTAAAAAAAAAATTTATAATGGGAAAATAATAAAGGATTAAGTAGTGTATTAATAATTAATTTATATGCAGTTCGAAGTAAAATTATGGAATTTTTTGTATGAGATGTTTCGACCCATTTAAAATCAGTCTTTCAATTTGTATTTTCATAACTGAAACTCTGTAAAAATGTAATTACAAATAATTCTTAATAGAAAAATAAAATAGTATAGAGTATTGTTTTACAAATTAATAAATTTGGAGTGTCAAATAAATTTATAGAATTTTTTATGAAATGTTTATACCCTTTTAAAATTAGTCTTCAATAATTCAAACTTTGTTCTAGTTTTTCAAAATAAATATTAATAAAAAATATACAATAACATATTTCATTTAAATCTTCAGATGTTTCTCTTCCATCTATAATTTTTTATTAGGAAAAGTAACTTCTCAAATATTTTTTGGAGTGTAAAACCTGGCTAAGAGGAAGGGGTAAGGGTAAGGGTAAGGGCTATGTGGCAATGACGTTAGCCACGTTGTTGCCGCTGCAGCCATTTGAGTTCGAAACTGTCTCAACTATAAAGGAAATCAATTACTTTCGCTCCGCACACTGAACTGAACTGCACCGAACTGAACCGAACTCAACTGGACGGGACGGGACTGGACTGGGGACTGGAGTCCGGGATGGACGGACCCGTTCCGGGTTGGGGGCTCATCCAAATGCACTCACACTTCCGCCTGGCGATGGCGTTTAGATGGGGATATGCACTCGATTCCAAGGCCCTGGCCTGGCACTGCCTTGGATTTGGATTCCGATTCGGATTCGGATGCATTGCTGCTGGTTTTCTTCCACTTTTTGTATTTTTTTTTTGGGATGGCTCCACAGAGTCACGTGCTCCCGGGAACGCGCTACAAATTTGTTACATCAAATGCGTGGGTGCAATTCGAAATGTGCTACTCGGATGAATCGAGGGGGGTTTAAGGAGTTTGCGAGGATAACTGGTTGATAATGGAAGAGGTTTAGGTATCATTAAAGAACTCTTTTAAATTGGGTATTAGATCATCTTAAATTTGAAGTTTTTTTATAGGAATATTATTATTTTCCACTGATTTTGAATTTTGTGTAATAATAATTTTCTAGAATAGTTTTAGTACTTTAATTGGAAATTATATATATAACCATTTAGAAATGTAATTGAAACTAAAAGTTATTTATTTCCTTTACCCGAATTTCTCAATCCCCCCTCGCATTGAACTTTGCACGAAATGAACCTAGGACCATGTGAGTTTTTTGTGTGCGGCTTCTCGAATGGCACTTTGAATATAGTTACGCTCCATTTGGGTTCGTTGACTCCGTTGGCCCCGGGCGTGTCCGCTGTCCAACTTACCGATCCAACTCCAGAGGAGGATGGGCTGGCCCTGGAGGAAGTGGAAGACGGACACTTTGAAGTGCAGTTTATTTTATCGGAGTTATTTTCGTTCGCGCTTTTGAGTAGCCAAGTTGGCGGCGTCGATAAGATGCGTTAAGTAATTATAAATGTTTAGCGGCAGCAACATTTGCTATCTGGCATCTTAATGCAAATATTTGACGCGCATACGTGCTGGGCTCCATCTCCAGCTCCAGCTCCATCTCCATCTCCAACTCCATCACTTCCAGATGGGATCGGGCTATCTAATCACCCGGCGGAAGATGCCAACTTTCTGTGCTGCCAACTTGCCAGTTGCCAATGCCAATGCCAATGCCATTGCCAGGGCTAAAACGCAATCCACTTGCCAATGGCTGAGGTAACTGCCAACAGTCAACATTCAGCTGCAGGCGGTGCCACATTAAGCTAGCCAAGGTGTCGGTGGCAAGAGCCTGACAACACCAGAGCCCAGTTCCAGTAACCAGGCACCAGGCACCCAAAGGAGCCCCCAAGGAAGGGAACCTCCTCAGCAGCAACAACAACTACAACTACAACAAGGAAGACACCGTCAACAGCGACCATTATCAACGAGGCGCAACTAAAATATTTTAATTAACGCAATATTTGCACAAAATAACCAACATTACAAGTTCAAGGCGCTAGATAAGCGAACGTATCTTTCAGAACGTTCTGAAAGCGAAGGGAAGGGTGTGAGGAGCCAAGGGGGAGTGGGGGAGGGGGGAGGGTGTCTTATGCGCCAGCACAGTGGAAAAAAAGAGGGGGGTTTTTAGTAACCCAATAAACATTATTTTAGCTATAAAATTAAAATTAAATGACTCAATCAAACTTAATATTTCATGTTTCACATGCAACTATATAATAAAAATACTTATTTTGTCAGAGATTAGATCAGGGAACTGACTTAATTTAATTTGATTTATTTAATTCTTATTAATATTACAATGTTGAACTTATAAAAATCTTAAGATTAAAGGCTTAATTGTTTATAGACATAAATACAACAATAAATAAATATATTTGAAAATTGTGATTTTGGGGGGTGGAAATTTTTTAATTAATTTTTAATAAATATATAAAACTAATATAAAGTAAAGATATATACATTTTTTAAATACTAATTAAACAAATAATCCAATTTTATATATATTTATATTTTCAACAAATAGTTTCCTGGGTTGCTCCTGCAGTTTGTCGCTAAAGTGTTTCCCCTCGTTTGTTCGCATGTGTTGGTGCAAATGCCTGACACATGCGGACTTTTGCTGCACTTGACTTGCCACAACACGCAATGGCCCAGAGCGGCAGAGGGGTCTGGGCCAGGGTCTGGACCGGGCCAAGACAAACCAGACCTGGCCAATACCTCCGCCCCAGAATGCGGTAGCCGCTGAAGAAGGAACCACGCAGGCGTACACCACTCAACGCCTCTTGTTGTGCGTGTGTATCTGTGTGTATCCGTGTGTGTGTGTGCATCTAAGATAGACATGCAGATATCATTGTGGCAAGTACTTGCTGGACACTAGCGGAGTACATACATAAGTACCAGTGCCACCATCTCCAGCTCCAGTCGCAGTCCACGGCGACTATCGCATTGCAATCAGCGCATGCGTTTACATCGTCCGATCAACTGGCCATCGTCCCTTTCACAGTAGCCATCCGAGCCTAACCCATTCCACCCCATCCCATCCGATTCGATCCCATCGCCATCGTTCCATCGCCCCATCGAATGGCACTGCTCAGCAGAAATGCGAAGTTGGCCTTTTTTTTCTGGGAGTTTGGGATATATTTTTAAAGGGGTTAGAAGAAGATTAAGTTAAAGAGAATTTTAAAAAATAACTGTTTATGAACCATTTAATTTGGAACCTTTTCATCATTTAAAGATCCTTGATAGATCAACAAATTTTAAAAAATCGAGTATATTTTTAAGAATACAATTATACGTATAAATTTGCATCGTTGGATTACAATTTCTTAACCATTTTATTATTTTTTTTGATATACTCGTAGCCCAATAAAATTCAAAACAAATTTAAGCCACAAATTTAAAATTTTGTCAACTTTTTAACTAAATATTTTGGAATTTATGTAATATTTTGTGGTAATTTTTGTTGACTTATGGAGATATTAAATAGGATTCCCCGACATTCATCTGCATTCATTTTCCAAATCTTCCTTTTTGCGGAAACCGAATTTGCGTACTCTTCTTAGCTCTAATTAGCTCCTGGGCATCTCTGGTGCTTAGAGTCCGGTGGCTGGTAATGTTGGCTATTCCTGGTGCCAGTTCGGTGCGGTTCGGTTCGGTTCCTTGGTTCTTTGGGCCCAGGGCCGTGGGCTCTTGGGTTTGGGACTCCTCATCAGCGCGATGCGACGGTCTCCGGTCTCCGGTGGACGGTGGGACTCGCACGCTTATCGCATTTTAGTAGTGCAGCGATTTATCAAAGTTAACATAGACTTTTAGCTTGCGCACCGCTCCGCCTGGTGGGGGTAAAGATAGTCCCAGAACGGGAATGGGAACAGGGACGGGGATGAGGGGCAGAAGCAGAACCAGAACCAGTACCAGTACCAGATCCGATGTCCATTCGCCCCGAGGGCCTCCATGAGGCACTTGGCGCTTTTGGCGGCGCTGCAACCTCAACGCAATGCGTTATAAATCATTTTTATTTGTTTGCTTTTTTAAGCAGCACAAAGCACAAAGGGTTGGCTAAAACAGACGGGGCTCTAATGCTCTGCGGATTCCCATGCGTGGTTATCTGGCCGCAGAATCTAAGCCAACAAATGCACATTAATGATGCCCCTAAAGCCGGCTAGTTAGGCTAATGCAATGCCGCATCTTCGCCGGATTATACAGTCCGATGTTCAGATATGCGGAATGCTGAATTAAATACTTTCGCGTGCGGAATGTGCAATCAAATTAAATGGTAAATGTGCGGAAATGTTATATATATATATATTTCTGCCAGTGCACGCTCTCACAACTTCCTAGACAATTTCAACAAGTTCAACTAGCGACCTTGGGTTTGGGTTCTGTTTGTCTTGTGAAACTTAAAGCCTGGCCAAAAAAACAAAGCAACTCTCGAAAAAGTTACTTTGCACACGCACAAAAGCCGTAGTTCGCCGTAGTACAACTTAATTACAGTGCCTGCCAAAAGAAGGACCACGACCGGGCCCAATTGGATGCCGGATAGCTGCCGGATAGCTGGGATGTCTGCGCAGGCCGAGGGCCGAGTGCCGAAAATATCACTTAATTAACATTTTCGCCTGCACCTCACCTTGCTTGCCTCCTCCCTCCGCATCTCACCTGGCATCACCTCACCTCACCTGGCATCCCATTTTCGCGTCGCGTCGCGTCGCGTCGCACGGTGGCGTAATTAACGCGTCCACTTAATGCAAACGCCATTGAATAAACGAGTAATTGGACGACATGTTCCTGTTCCTCCGATGTGGCCCAAAAAGCGAAAGACCAGCACAAAGCGGACAATGGACCAGGCCTACACGCAGACAAATTATATATTTAATTTTAATATTTTTTTTTAATTACCTCCTAAACGGTTGACATAAATCTGGTTTAATTAAAATGCATTCTGCTATAAAAAAGTTAATAAATATTTCCGAAGTTTGTATCTGTATCTTTGAAGACTACGTTCTAGGAAAAAAAACGTTTAGGAAACTACGAACATTACATTTAATGTGGTTAGGCACTGATTTCGGGTAAAAAAAGTTAATAATATTTTAATAAATATTTCCCTAATTTGTATTTGTATCTCTAAAGAAGCAAAAAAACTTTTAGGAAATTACAGAAATTACATTTGATGTGGTTTAGCATAGATTTCTGCGGGAAAAAAGTTTATGAATTTGTTATAAATATTTCTATAAATATTTTTGTATCTGCACCTTTTTACCTGACTAACAAATTCCCAATAATATATACTTATTTATTACCAGCCAAACAAATTTAGAAAATTGCAAATAATATATATTTATTTATTTATAATTCGTTGACGTGCCACGAGAAGGTATCTTATATTATAAAGCGCATTTGGAAAATTAAAAAAAAAAATAAAAATAATTTATTATCTATAATAACCTTTTATTACTATTGTTAAGTTTACGATTTAGTTTAAATTTTTGTTGTTTAATGTAAGAGAACTATCAAATTACAGCACTCAAAAATGCAATTATTTGCCTTATAATTCCTGCTGTATCTGCAAATGAACCCACATTTGTTCTCTGTGTAGTCCAGCTCCTGCTGAATCTTTCTGCCTGTGGGGCAAGAGGCCTTGGCTATGCAAATCATTTGGCGTTGGCCGGTTTTGGCCATGGCTCTGGCTCAGACTCTGGTTCTAGTTGTGGCCCTGCCTCTGGACGTGGCTCTCTCTCGCTGGCCACTTTCTGGGTGGCCGTGCGACAAAAATTAAAACCAAACAACGATTTCCAATCAAAGCAACAACTTGCCACCAGGTGGGGCAGAGTGGTAGGCAGAGGGGCAGAGCCTGGACTTTGGTGCCTTTGCAATTCGCGCCCCGTAATTATGCGACAAATGCGTGAGGCAAGTTGGGCCGGCGTCGCAAGTTTATATCGTAATTTAATTAATTTATGCACTCGCATTATTCAATGAAGCGCGCCACCTGCATGCGTAATTATTGCAGGCACTGTGCAGGATCGCAGCCCAGGGCTCCGAATCAACTCGATCCTCTGGCCTTGGCGTCGCTCCGACTGCCGGCGAGGCGCCTCTTTGCATGCCAAAATCGTCTCACACTCCACTCCACTCCACTCCACAAAGGCCATAATACTCTTTACGACCCAAAAGATATTCCGAAAGCTTTTTATGATAAGGTGCCGTAATGGTTCATAAACAATTCCGAATGCATTCGCTGGGATTTTTTTAAGAGGAGGTGTAGCATATACTACTTGATTCGCTCAGTTAAATGGATATAGCCATTCCCCGCGAAATTACACACAACTTGCAGCTCGTAGATTGCTCTCCTTAGTGCCTTCTAATTTAGTACGAACTTTAAGATCCGAACGATAGAATCCAATGATTGCCCATCATCAAGTGGGCCTCCGTTGCTTCGATTAGCCAGTCATCTCCATCAAAAGTATCTACATTTATCGCTAAATCAAAACAATGCACGCAGATCGCACAATTCACTCATTGTGCCCGTTTCTGTATCTGTATCTTTTTTTTATGTTCCAGATGGAAGGGGGTAGAAAGGGGAAAGGGGATGGGGTGAACCCCAAGGGGCGTGTCGTCTGGCCGGACATGTGCGCGCAATTAGACATGCCTGGCACTGGCTGTAAGCCTAAGTATCTGTAAGATACGCGCGCGGAGCACAAACTCATAATCCGCCACAAGCCGTTTGTACAATTGAACGCACTGTTGTTGCAAAGTATGTTACGTTGCGTTGCGTATCTAAAGCCATCCAGTTGAAATTGTTGCCCCAAGTTGGGCATCGGCCTCTGAAGTTGATTGAATGACTGGTGTGTGCGTGAGTGTGTGTCCGTGAGTGTGTGTGTATCTGTATCTGACAGCTGGACACTCGCACCGTTGTTGCTGTGCCTGCTTTGCTTTTGTTTATGTGAAGTATCTGCAGTAGACGTAGTCGCATTCGTTGGGTTGCCGTTGCCGCCGTTGTCGCGTGTGACATGACACAAAGTGGACAGTTTTGATTACTGTTGAAATCGAAAGGGAAATCGCCGGGTCTTGGAGGTGGATTTGGACTTGGAGTTGCCAGTCAAAGCTGCAGCTTTGAGTGCCTCTGTGTCTGTGGGTCAAATGGTTGCTGCCTCAAATCCACCCATCCAGCCAGCCAGCTTGCCCCACTCCTGGTGCCCCAAATTGGATTTCGGTCGTCGGTTTTTCGGGTGCAGTCGTTTGTTTTTTGAAGGGATTAGTCCTCAACGGGTGGACAGGTCCGAGTCCAATGCCATTTAGGGGATTTTCTTGTTGCAACGATAAGGTGACAGCATTCGTTCAATTTTAAATGGAAAGCCCAACCCATTCGAAAATGAAACCTTAAAAACTACATCCGAAAAAGATAAAATTTTTTGGAGGTGATTATTCACGGTTTTACCTATGTACTTCTTCTGAAAAAGATTCTTTGAAAATAAAAAATCATTCAAATTAAGCAGGGTTATTTAAAAACTAAATTTATATTTTTTTTAAATATTTTTATCAAGCTTCAAATAATATTTTTGATATTTTTTCTGAAATAAAGACATTGGTAAGTAGCAAATATTTGTGAGAAAAATGCATTTAAAGCTTTTTAAAAATATTTGTAATTAATGTAATCCCCTAAATTGTCCTCAGTGCACAAAGGATGTCGAGATGTGACACTCCAGTTGATATTATTAAGCCTCTTTAGAGTTAATAAATGGCATAACAGTTCCATTTAATCACAATATCTTCCCGACGCTGCTTCTCGGGAATATGGCAGCTGGGGCGAATCATTAGATTTCTAATGTTTCCTGCTTCCCGCTTATCGGGAACAGGTCGGGCCCACTCCCAATCGCTTTGTCTTTAATTCAGACCTTGATTTATGATCATTACCATTGCCATTCTGGTCCTCATCCTCATCCTCGATGCCAAGAACCAGCCCCGAAGGCATCTATTTAGATGTGCAGTTCGGCATCCATTACTCATAAGACGGCACTGCCAACGAAAATCAATTAGTGCAACCCACCCAGCTCCAGCTCTCTGGGAAGGAGTCATCCACATAGAGATGGAGCTGGTTATAAGGAGTTTGCGATCGGGCCAAGTCACAGAATCGCAGAACAAGCGGAACAAAGTCATCGCGGCAGTCAGCGGGTTGATGAATTGGTTTTAAATCAAAGATAATGCAATAGCAAACGTCACAGTCATAGATACTCGCTTTAAGTCAGAGGCAGAGGACCTGTGTGTCTTGGCCAAGTTATAAATTCAAATCTCACAACCACGCAAAAATGGAATTCATTCAGCCAAGCTGCGGACTCCAGCTAAACTGAGTTGCATGTGGGTTGGGTTCGGTTTGGATTTGGGTTTGGGTTTGGGTCTGGGTTTGGGATTGGGATTTGGTTTTGGCCATGGACCCGACACGAGCTGCCCGTTGTTATCGGCATGGGCAACATGTTGCTGGTTGCCAGTTCCAAGTTGCTAGTTGCTAGTTGCTGGTTGTTTGCTTGCGCTGCAGTTGCACATGTTCCCTCCCAAAAACACGAAACAAAAATATCAATTATGAAGCGAAAGTCGCCAGACAACAACTTCGATGATGATGATGGAGATGCACTTGAAAAAAATTATAATCGTTTTCTTAAAATTAATTTCTGGGGATACAAATAAAGAAATAACAATGATATGGGTTTTTTTCTTAAGTAGTACAATTTATTTCTAATTATTTTGTTATGCAAATCATGACAAAAAAATAGTTCATAGTTATTAAGAAAACGCATTACAATCTTAATATCTTAATATATATATATAGTCAAACTAAGCATATTTATATTCAGATCTTCATTTAAAAATTATACTATTGTAAATAATTTATTTATACAGAATAATATAAAATTGTAAGTAACTATCTGATACGAAAAGTATTCAATTCCATTCGAATTCTCTAGCTACAAAAAATCTGATTAAAATCATTACAACCTCAATATGACAACTCAATTTTATTAAGATTTTTTTCACTAATTTTAAATTTAATATATATAATATTATTGAATTTTTACTAAATACTCGTAATAAGAAATTTAAAGAAACTTTCTGTTATGAAAAACATTAAATTCAGTTGAAATTCTTTCCGTTTTTCGCTTTCAAAAATGTGTGATATTAAAGTGCAATTTCCCTAATAAACCCATTTCTCTCAGTGCATAAATAAGGATGAGATTGGCAATGGGGACTAGCCTCGTATCATATTAGTCCGACAAGCAATGCGGTAGTTGCGGAGAGCTGCTTGCGACACATGTTGCTACCGTGTTGTCGTTGCTGTTGCTGCTGTTGTTGCAACTGCAACTAGCGACGTTGCAACGTTGGCAAGTATGACATTTGTTTTAGCCGCTTATCGCGATCCGAACGGGAGGAGAGGAGGAGAAAAGGAGGTGCCTGGTGCCTTACCTTGTCTTGCATTGGCCTCGCCCCTGGCCAAAAGAGAGATTTCTATTCTTGCCGTTCTGCCATTGATTATGCGCTAAATTCCAATTGCAGCTCATTTATTATGTTCATGGCGATTTGGCTGGCTCACTGGCTCACTGGCTGTTATTCGCATGCCATTTCCCAACCCATCCAATCCCATCCTATGCAATCCCAACCCATCCGTCCGGATCTCCCGGCCAGATGGCATCATAATGAAGGCATCTAATTTGTTGGCTTAGCTGTGTAATTGATGCATTGGGGTTATGACATAGTTTGTGATAATGCGCTGCGGCTTCCATCTAATAACCAATGCGATGTGCAATGTGCATCAGCTTTCCTGCCAAAGCCAGGCGTTTGTTTAGGGCCGCTGCCACGCCCCCCTCCCCTGAGCCCGCCTCCCGGCTCATCCGTTCCGCCGCATGCAATTGTTTGAATGAGGGTTTGGGTTTTGGGAATGGGTATTCGAATGGGCCACAGCCCAAAACAACATATGCCAATAATGGCAGTTGCTTTAGGCCCTCTTGACAACTTGATAACTGTGTTAGGAGCGAGAGTGTGTGGCCAGGCCGGAATTCTGAATGGCAATTTCCAGTGCGGTTTCCATCGCCGGACACGCCACGCGGTGGCATCCAAAAATAATTCGCATGTTATTTCGAAAACCTGACGAAAGACCTGTCAATCCGAAATCCGATAATATTAATCCAAGCTGCGTCACGGTAACCACCACCAGCAATAAGTTATTTATCTCAGCCAACCTGCTGACCCAGTTAAAATGTCAAAAGGGAATTGAGCCAACTTAGCAAATTTAATATGCCAGCAGTTTGTGCACTTCAAAATCTTTGAGATGGTAGTTTTCAAAAGCTTTGTTTATAATAAAATCAATTATTAATTTAAACTTATATACAAGTATAATTCGATAAAAATTCTTACTTTTTCCAGAATCCTTAGAATAGTTAAGCATAAATATTCTTAAGTACTTTCTCACTATAACTTAAATGTAGTTCAAAGTAAAATCAATCATCATAAATTGTAATCTGTCTAAAAAAAGATTTATTAATTGAAAATTGGTAAATAATGATAAGTAAATTGAATTTCCAAGTACGCTAACTTAATGCAAAATTATGATTTTCTACCGTATCCCTGAAGTAGTTTACCAGAAAATTCTTAACTATTTTCGCACTCAAACTTAAATTTATTTTAGTGTAAAATCAATCATTTTAAATTGCAACCTGACTACTTAAAGAAGATTTATTCATTAATGCTATAAAAACAGAGTTCCATGTACTTTCACATATTGGAAAATTATGATTTCATACCGCATCCCAGAAATAGTTAATCCTGTAGATTCTTAACTACTTTCGCACTCAAACCTAAGCTGCTTAGTTAAGTTTATGGATGTGTCGTCTTTTCCTAATCTATTACTCATAAAAATTCATGATTTTAGTGGTTCCAGAAGGTTCGTTGACCATTGGAGTATGAAAACTTCCTGATTATGAGGACTTTTTCTATATATTACTAAGCCACAACATCAACCAATTATGGTAATGACATTCGCACAATCGGGCCATATTGATGATCATATTTTTTAATGGCGTTTTGCGATAAATTAAATGTGTTTTTTATGTGTGCACTCAGCAAGTGCAGCACGAATAGCCAATGGCCAGTCCACTCTCGATTTGATGGACTCAAAGGCAACCTTTGTGGCATCGTAAAAATCAAAACAGACAAATCTTTATCAGCAAATGCATCGCATGGGTTGGATGGTGTCTCCTCCATCTCCTCTTCCTCCGCGGGAGGAATTGTATCTTGTAGTTCGTGGTTGGTAGTTGGAGGCGAATTCCTTCGGGGCTCTGTCTCCGGGTTTTATTAAAAAATAAACGACATGCATTCAGAGTGCAGGTAGAGTCGGGCTATATATATATATACACTATATATATATATGCCAGCTACTGTTATCTAGTTTTGATTTGATTTTCCCCCCCTTTCCCGGGGCTGGGGGAATTTTTAATATGCATAAATAGCTCGTAAATATGCAACATCTAACCGAGATACTTTGGATCTTTGAGATGCCACAAAGAAGTTACAAATTTTCATTCAAATCCGTCCGCGACACACACATATTTCAGGCCATCTTCAATTTATTTAATTCGTTTGGATGTCAATGGAGATGCGACGTCGGATAAGGAGCCGCCCATCTCCGACCAATCGGATAATATATTCTAATTTTTTAATTAATTGCTAATGGTTAGGCACATCTACATCGGACGGAGTCCGAGAGGACGGACACTACCAATCGCTGCTAATGGCTGTCCGTCTTTTGGTCTTTTTAGACTCTTAACGGTTGGCTTATCGCCAACAAATTTTGTTGGTAGAACAGACGATTCTTCTCTTTTCTTTTCTTTTCTTTCTTCTTTGCGTCTTTAATTAGGGCTGCATTCGATTTTTATGGCCCACAAATCGCAATGAGGGAATCTGAATCAGCTGCCGGTTTCCGAAGCCGAAGCCAGAGCCATTCCATAACCATTCAATTTGTTCGGGCCAGTGATTTTGGCAATACCGCAAAAGGCTTTATCTCTTCCAGCCAATCGCCGGCGTTCCCTGCTCCTTTGCACTTTCTTTTCGGGAATGGAGACCTGGAGGAGATTCTCTCCCGGCAGAGAACCAGAGAACATCATGTAAATCGCCCAGATATCGAACTTGTTAACAAGTACTTAAGGGCTCTTTATAATTATGTATGACGGCCCGTTGCCGATGTTGCCAAAAGGTGTATGCCATAATGAGATTGTGATTTCTTTTTCGTGTGGCTCAAAAGCCGGCTAAAAAGGCTACCAAAATTATGCGGCATGCAAAGAATTCCGCGGCCCGGTCCTGGTCCTGTGCCTCATGGCTCTGTAATTTGGTTGGAGGTAGCTATCGGTAGCCATCATCATTTGGGCTCTGTTGGCCACTCGCATTGGGGTCAAATCCGGGCCAAAAATTAAGCCTCGCAAGTGCTCTGGATCAGTGGGCAGATTGATGGGAATCGATGGAATGTCGGCCCCCGAAAAAAACACTTGATTCCCGATACCCTCAATGGCCATACACGACGACGAATGTATCTCATTTAAATGGGTACTATCTGAAGGGTACAAAAACTCAGGTATTAATGCATTTTAAATATTTATAGCATTCCTTCGCAAGATCCAAATCTATGAAAGGCCTTTGGAGAATAACTAACTCTCTCTCCATCGCCAGTGAAAAGTATCTTTCATTGCAGCCCCACCTTCGCTGAGCTTGGGTTTCAGCGAATGTGTCGCCAAAAGATAAATCTGCGTAGATAGATACTCCTAGCTGCGTAGATATTTGCTTAGATTTCCGTTGCTTTCTGGGTTAAAGGTCACCGTTTTCGCAAGGCACATGTGCCGGGGATTGACGACGCATTTAGAAAGCCCAAACCCAGCCAAGTTGAATTCAAAACTATTCGCTGGAGTTGGAGTTGGGGATGGAGCTGGGGATGGAGATGGAGTGGAGCCAGTGCCTCACCAAGCCCACCTTTTCATAATTCGCCAGGCCGTAAGGAAACTCAATACCAGCACTGGGAGAAATTTTCGTAGTTCTTAAACTAAATTAGGAAATTTAAGAATACCCAAATTCATCAAACATAGTCTGAAGAATGTAGAACAATTATAATGAAAATTGTGGAAAATGTATTGTAATTATAAATACAAATTGTATAAAATATATTATGTATACTATATTGGTGAAATTTTTACAAATTTATAGTAATGTTGCTTAAAAAATGTAGAAAAAAATATAATGAAAGTTCTGGATAATATTTTAAAAATAATAACAAATGCTTTCTAAAATGTATTGTATATATTATATTGGTAAAAATCATTTACAAAATTTCTAAAAATGTAGCTGATTTTTTTGAGTGTAGCTTTGGAACCCATCGAGTCTCTGCCTCTCAATTAATGACGATCATTGTCAAGGCTTCGGCGCAGCTAAATAGAGGCAGGCAGCAATGTCGCTGTTGCGTAGGAGTTGCTGTTGTTGCATGTTGCTGTTGTTGTTGTTGCATGTTGCTGTTGCAGTTGTTGATGGTGGCTGTAGATGTTGCTGTTGGGTAGAGATGTTGCTGCTGGCCCGTTAGTGCCGCCTGTGCTTGTGTGTGGCGCATATTTAGCCATGTTGCAACATGCCATTTACAAGTGCGCCTGGGATCGCCTTTGTCGTCTTGTCGTTGCTTGCAACGTTCCATTGGAGCAACACCAGCTCCAGAGTATCTGGGAGTATCGGATCGCCTTCAGCGTAGCCGATTATGTTGTCTCTGTTGGAGGGTGCGTCAATTTATGAGTTCATTGTGCGTCCGCACTCCGCTCTACAGGAAATGTTCTTTCGGGGCGAGGGATTTCCCATCGATGGTTTAATAATAGGTCGTAATCATGCGGCATTGGAAAGCAGCTAAATAACTGATTTGGTGGAGGTGGTTAAGGTGTGAATCAATTTTAAGAATGCAGCGGATATTGTTTTTACTTAGTAATTAAGAAGAATTAAATTATTGCACCTTATTTTCCGTGTTAAAGAGTTAGTTTTTCCCCTTTATTTTTATGGTGCATCAGATGGCACTTGTTGCTCTTCTTTTAACGTGCCCCCAAGGTGCATAACTTGGCCAAACACAAACTTTCCGAGGAAATACAAGTACAAGCCAACTTCCAAGTTTGGTAAGAGGAGGAAAAGGGTAAGAGAGGAGCAAAGATTGGCCTTAGCCTCGATAACTCCATCCATCTTCATTTGCTCTGAGGGAGGGGGAGGGGGGGTGGAAATCTTAGTCCACAGCTTCCTGATAGCTGCAACCTCTGCCCCTGCCCCTGCCCCTGCCACTCGTTGAGTCTATTAAACATTTGATAATTTCATTCGGGTTTCTTTGTTTTTGCTGCTCTCCCCGGCTCCAAAGTTGTTCTATTTGAGTTTATGTGTGCTTCGGGGGGAAACAGCTGCGGAAGCAGCCAATTGCGGGTTGTTGGGTGGTTCTGGGTGGCTCTAGGTGGCTCTGGGTGGCTCTCCAAGTTCCATATATAGGTTCTGGGTGGTGCTTGACTTATGACTTTTGCGGTTGCGAACTGGCTCTGTTATGATTTTCAAGTTTTCAAGTTTATTACCGAACCCCGCCACTTTCCATTGTGGTTATGGGTTCCCCCTACCTTATTTTTTGCTCTTTTTTTTTGTATTTATTTTTGCTGCAACAGTCTGTGCCCGTGCCCCTGGCCCTGCCACAGAGAGGGCAAATGCCACATTGTTGTTGAGCGGCGAGAACTTGACAAAACATTTCGACAACGCTGTAACGACGGCCCGCATGCCGATGGAGCTTGATGATGTGGATGAGGACGTGGATGGGGATGTGGATGGTGATGTTGATGTTGGCAAGTTTTAGGCGCAGACAACGCCTCAAACTAAACAACAGGATCGGGTTGAGCCCGGCTATGGGTCTCATCCACTCCTTGGGAGGAGGGGAACGCGACCAGGAACAGGAACAGTCAGCCACAATGCAATGAAGCCGCCGCCATGCCGCAGAGTTTTTGCAACGATTAATGATGCAAATATTTTTTGAAAGCGCGAAAAATTGTGCATAAATTTACCATGACCATGGACAACAGCAACACCAACACCGACAACAACCACAACAACAACAATGAGCAGAGCAGGAACAACAAAAAGTAGAAGCAAGTAACAACAACATTTCGCTTGTTTACGAGCTTCACTTTGTTGCCCGATACCCTTATAAAAACGGTTATATATGAATATATTGGAAAACTGAACGAACACCACTTGAGAGGAGAAACTTTGCTTTGGGTTTATTTTTTATGGAATTTATCTCGAGGTTTAATTTTGTGTGGAATATCTTTGACAACTTTTTTCAAGAGGATGTGATGTCAAGTGCATTTTCTCAGGAGGGGAGAATTTTGAGGCATTTAATTTGGAAGGAATAAAAGGGTTTATTAGTTGATTAGAGGATTATAATCCCAAACTTAGTTATTATATTTGTTGAGCCATTAAAAAGATAAAAAGCTTGTAGTAAAATATTGTTGGTAGTTTTTGTAAATTTGTATCTAACTCCAATCGGATTTATTTAATCAAGAAACTGATATTTTTAATTTGAATTTATATCTTGAAATTCTTTCACCATCTCGAGTTGGCTATTGACAGCAAACTTAGGGTTTTAGTATATTTTGAATAGTTGATAATTTTTATTAAATTTATTTAAATATATCAAACTCCATTCGGATCAATTTTAATCAATAAACTTATATTTTGGGATTGCATAATCAAATTTTGTTCAGTATGCAAATCTGAATTCTCATCTTTAAAACTTTATTTCAAGAACAAACTAAGAGTTTAGTTCTTAAAGAATTATATTCCCCAATGTAGTAACAATATTCATTGAATCAATGATATGCTAAAAAGCTTGTAGTAAAATACTACAATTTAATATTTTTTTTTCATTTTGATATTAAATTCCAATCAGAGTTATTTGATCAAGAATTTTTGTATTATAGGATTACTTTATCAAATCTTTTTCCGAATGCAAATTTGCATATCCCATCTTAAAATCTGAACAATTTTCTACTATAAACTCGAGTTTGTTTTGAGAACAAACTAAGGGCATCGGAACACTGTGATTCCAGGGACACATTTCTCCCGGCACCCCAGTTTGTTGTCGTTGAGGCTGTCTTTTGGTGTTCTGGAGATCTGGAGTTGGGGTGTTCTGGAGTTGGGGTGTCCTAGAGTTCTGGAGTTGTTTTCATGCCCATATGCCGGCGCGATGACACTTAACAAATGATCGCATAAGTGCACACAAAACGCACATTGCACATTGCAGGGACGAGCACTGGGGCATTTGATTGGGTTGTTCCAGGTCCGGGCTAGGGATCGGGATTGGGTTTGGGTTTGGGTTTGGGTTTGGGCTTGGACTTGGAGGAGGGATGTCTCTCTTTTGTGTGGGCAAATTCTCAAGTGCTATCACTGCTCAACCGGCATATTTTGTATCACAACAAGTCGTGCTTGTTTGTGGGGGTATAGAATAGAGAACGCATATCCAGAATCCAGTATCCAGAATCCAGAATATATATATCCCAGTGGAGTGGTGGTGTGAAATGTTTACAAAATAAATGCGGCACTTGAATTAGGCAACATTTGTTGTCGGCAGGTTTCTGCCCATTTCTCCCCCAAACCTTATTAAACTCAATCTGTTTAATCAAATTAGTAGAAATCAGCTTCAGAGGAGAGGAGAGGATGTGAATGCTTGAGGGGATTGGGGATCGGGGATGAGGAGCGGATCCTCACGAGATGCGTTGGCGTTTGGCAATGGCATTTGGTGCCGCTACACCCACTTTTTATTTTTTTTTGGCACTGAAAGCGGAGGAACCTTTGTCCGCTTTGTGAGCTTGACTCTGGAGATCGGGTCTGGGTTTGGTTTTGGATTTGGCTTTGGATTTGAGCCCGACTCTGCTGCAGTTGCACATTAAGCCGTGCATTTAGTCGACGGGTCTCTGGGCTGGCATTTGAACTTATTGCCACAGTTGGGCGCGCTGTCATAAAACCAAAATAAAAACCGATGAGGGAAAACCGAACTCTGTAGGTTGGCGTATGGGTAAGGAGAAGCCAGGGGCGGAGCTAAGGGGGGTATTAAAACTGATTCCTTTAACTAATAATTATAAATTTAATACTTCAAATTGTACCTATTATTTTAGCTTTAAATAAACTGTTAAAAGAACCCCCTCTGTAATCTCCACCTCTGTCTCAGCCTGTTTACAGCTCTCAAAAAACAAAAGCCTGAAAAGCCTGAAAAGCCAAGAAACTCGGTGCCATGTGTGCCCTTTGGCACTTTATTTCTCTCCAGCTCTTTGGCTTTCGTCTCTTGGGTTAGCTGATGATCCGGGCCAGG
The DNA here is from genome assembly GCA_021224005.1 of Drosophila setifemur. Lineage (NCBI taxonomy): Eukaryota > Metazoa > Arthropoda > Insecta > Diptera > Drosophilidae > Drosophila > Drosophila setifemur. The sequence continues at coordinate 1,488,607 of JAJJHY010005742.1, forward strand.
CTCTGGGGTCCGGGCCAGGCCAAGTCCCAGGCTCGAGTCGGGGTTCGATTCGTATTGTATCTTTTTTTTTGTGGGAGTGGGTGAAACCTTGACTTGACTGTGGCTCTGGCTCTGACTGTGGCTGTGGAAAATCCTTTAGAGCGGCACTAATTAAAATATCAACATTTTAAGAGGCGTAGTGAATGTGTTAAATTGACTTTCCTGGAGGCTGCCTTTTGTCAACGCTCCTCCAGAATGGCTTTTCCGTGAGTGGGTCGCACTTTTCGGTGGACCTCGGAGCCACCTTTTGGGCCACCATTCCAACCCACTCCCCACTCTCCACTTGACACGGGGTCACTGCTGGCATTTAACAAAGTTGCCTTCGTGAGAAGAGCTCCGACTAATTAAGTTGCAATTAAATGTTTTAATAGCAGAGAGTTCACATCGCAGCACAGATGCCTTCTTTTCTCCACCCATCCGACGGATGCGAGATACGTTGCAACTGCAAAATGCGTGGCGTCCAAATGAGGAGCTCGCCTCATTAAAGCGCGCACGGTCCAAGGGGCTATTACCAAAAGACGTGCAATGCAAAAGATGCAACAAAAAAATATAATAAAATACAAAAAAAAAATAAAATACAAAAGAGCTGGAGCTGAGGAAAAATATTAAAAAAGCGAAGAGAATTTCACACAGCTGCAGGCATACTCTTGAAATAATTTTAATCGGTTTATTAAGGGGTATTAAATAATGTTATCTATCAAATAAACTACATTTCTAATACGAATTTAAGATGTACTTATTCCCACATTACTAAAGGTTTTTTGAAAATAATATTCTCTCCCCTTTATTACCTTCTTTCTGGCCATTTGCGAGGGAAGAGCATTTAGTTCAGACCTCAACGACTTCCCTTTTACAACTTGGCCACAACGAAAAAGCCGTCTGCGCTTTAGTTGCTGTTGTTAAAAGGGCTGCGCATGCGCAGAACACATGCCCAGGGCCCTGTTGTTGCCACAGTTGCTGTTGTTGTTGCTGTTGCTGTTGCACGGCCCTTGCCACTGCTGCAATAAACGTCAAAATGCGGCCCATTGCTGTCCATTTCATCAACGTGTGAAATAAATCACTCAAAGTGCTGCAGATCCATTAAGGGCAGCCGCATCAGCAGCAGCAGCAGCAGCAACAGCAAAAGACGCAACAGCAACATCAGCAGCAACTGCAACAACAACAGCAACATCAGCAGCAACAGCAACATCTGCAATGAGCGAAACTCGTCGCGTTGCCTTTGTGGTAAATACATTTTTAGCATTTTGTCTGCTGATACCTTTGGGTGTTGTACATGGCAGCGACGACGTCGGATGATGACGATGTCGGCTCCTGCTCCCAACAACAATAAAGACAATAAAGGCGAGTGCCCAAGCTATTTTTTTTTGTCCCAGCCCCACAGCTCCACATCCACATCCCCATCCACATCCACATCCCGAAGAATCCATGCGATTTTATTTCAAGCCTTACCTTGCTTCCCTTTTGGTTACCTTCCGAAGGGGTATATCTAAATAATCAGATTATTATATATTCTTAAATAGTTCTTTAACTCCTATAATATTTAAGATAAATGTAAAGTTTATGAGATCTCTATTTAATATAACTCTTAATTTATCATGACTTTTCGGAAAGGTATTCAGGTGCTTCTTGGTTTCTTCTATTTTCTTAAACATTCCTGTAACTTCTGTAATATTTAAAATAAATTATTAATTAATTTGAAGAGGCCATAACTATATCCAATATAACTCATAATATTTTATGAATTTTTTCTAGGATATTATCTACTTTCTTATCTTAGTCTATTCTATTTTCTTAAACAGTTTTGTAACTTCTGTAATATTTTATTATTCTATCCAATAATTTTTTTATATTTTTCCAAGGGTATCCATTAGTTTCTCTATCCAAAAACTTCACTTCCTTTCTTGTTTTCCGTTTCAGTTTCTGCGATTTAAACTTTTCTTTTTTTCTGTTTTTTCTGTTTTGTTGCAACAGCAGAAAATGGGGAAGCATGCAAAAATCCAAATTATATTTCATTGCTTAAATTCAATTAACGGCGGGGCAGGCAGGAAAAATCACTCGAAATCGAACTCAAAGCGACGAGTGGTGCTTTTGTTGCGATTCGCTTCGATTCTCGATCCGAAGTGGGACTACAAGTATATATAGTAGTACAAGTATATGAGGCACTAAACCCAGAAACCGAGTAACGAAACCGGGGCTTGGCATTAATTCAAGGTAGGCAGCCAAAACAAGTAGCTGCCACAGAAAGTTGATTGAAAGTTTTCAGTTGCTGCAACAGTTGCCGCAGTTGCAGCTGGAAAATGAGAGAGAAACGGAAGCATTCAGATACATTCAGGTGAAGTGGAGTCGATGGAAATCGGGGGATGGAAAGGGGCGGGGGGAAAATGCATTTGGCTCAATTATATGCAGAAAATGCAGTCAGGCTAAATTTTATGATTCTGGCAGAAGGCAGAGGAAATAATATAGAGTTTCTCTGTGGTGATTTTATGCAATTGAAGAAGCCTCATGATAATTAATTCATGATGTTTCAATTGTCAAAACAACCCGCAGGTAATATCAATCTGGGCCCACTTCCACCGCCCACTCATTAGGAAATTCCCCGAGGGCCGCAAATACATATTATATATATATATATATATACTTGTATGTATATTGCTATGCCCCATTTTCCCCAAAGGCAATTTCCATACTTTCTGGCAAATTGTCGCCAAATGCAACTAATTGCTTTAATTTGCAACACTCACAGAAAACCGAACCGAACACTTGTAATAACAGGCAATCATCGATGCACATAAATCGGAAAGGAACTCTTTCTACTTAATTAGTTTTAATGTCGCACAAACAAAAGCGCATAACTAACAATTAAGCACACACACACACACACGCATATTCTTCAGATACAAATATGCAATATGGATGTGTGTGTGGAGCATAAATCTTAATTACGCTCCGTCGGGCGTAAATCATCATCAGTTCCAGTCGCAGTCCCGGAATCCCAGCCAGAAACTATGTCCCAAGGGAGTCCAAAAGGATTCCGGCTAACTTTGACAATTTCCTCATCATTTGCGAATGTTTTACGATCGACGAAGATACTTAACCAAATCTCTAATTCAGGGAATAAATCTTTAGATGCTCCTCAAATCAAATCAAATCCCGTAGGTTGCGGCTCTGTTTGAAAAACGCAGTTTTTACAAGTTGTAAAGATTAAAAGTCCATTAGGCCGGGAAAGAACTCGTTTGGCCAGCATCCATTTAAATGGCCGCAATGCAATCACTCAAATTGGCCAAAAGCGCCACAAACCAGCACGAAACTGCCATCTACGAGAGGAGGAGAAGGAGGAAGATGCGAATTACGTGAAATATTTTAATCCATAAGATGCAGTTAAGTGCATCCATCAGCGCGTATTTAGAATTTAATAAATACGGAAGCGAGAACACGACTCCGAACACGACTCTGCCAAATGCACTTCGAGAGGTATTTTAATTTATTTAAATTTCTAGCCTCTCTCGCCTGCAATTTGCAGCGGCAGGAGAGGATTGGGAGGGGTAGAATTGGAGTGGACCAGCACACGACTCTGGCTCTGCCTCTGCCTCTGACTCTGGCAGGGAAGAAAAGTGAACATCCATTAGTTGTGCTAATGATGCGCAACCCACTTGCAGTGTTCCGCCCCAAGTGGAGCTCTCCTGCTCCTCCTCCAGATCCCTCCTTTCCACAGCCTGGTCCCGAGTCAAAGCCAAAAGCTAGTGTCCTGGACTGGGGACTTAGCTGGCTACTTTGGAGCGCATTTGGCTAGCTCGGTTAGTTAGCTGGGAGAGTGGCTAATGTAAGTGGCCAGAAGAGGAAAGAGGACTGGAGGGCAGGGGAGAGGAGACTAGAGGAGCAGCTCCTCCTGGCCGGAATAGTCGGAATAACAAATGCGGTGAGTGCTAAAACTTCTCGTTAACGAGTGTATTTTCCGAAATCCACTTTCGCTTCTGCCCAGAGACACCTGGAAATCCGAATGGGATTTAAATTAATTTTTTTTCGGTTTTGCCATCTCACAGATACACCTGCAAAAAATAAGATATACATAAAGTATGTGGATAATAACAAAATATTGTTGCCATGGCTACCATCAACTGGTTCAAGTAGAACTCGTAGGGAATATGTCCACTGATGGGATCTATGGCCACCGGCCACATCTCGTCCATCTCCTCCTGGGTGAAGGGTTCGCCCTCCTCCATCATCAGCTTGCCGAAGCTCTCCTTGGTCAGGTAGCCCTTGTTTTCGGGGTCTAGAATTTTAAAGGCCTGCAGGATCTTCTCCGGGGGAGCAGGTTCCATTCTGTATATTAGATAAATATAACTAAAACTATCTTAGGGATGCATAAAACTTACTTTCTCTCCATGAGTAACTGGGAGACGTGGGGCAGGAACTTGGTCAAGTGCACTTCCCCGCTGGTCTCCTCTGATTCCGTGGCCGAAATCACCTCATTCACCTCCTCCTCCGTGGGCACACATCCGAGGAGTCTCAATACTGTTCCAACTTCCCGGACATCTATGAACTTGTCTCCATGATGGTCAAAAACACAGAAGGCATCCGAAATGCGCTTCTCCAAGTCGTTGTTTACTGGGGGAAGGATTTATTATCCTTAAATATTTTCTTAAATATTATTTCTTAAATATTCCTTAAACTTACAATCCATATCCATGTTGTTAGCTTGAATCTTACTCTGCAACTGAAAAGTATATTTGGGTTTTAGCCATGTTATATCAATAAAACACTGTTGCTAGGGGTGATATAAAAACAAGTTTTTATTCCTATTAACCATAGAAGAAGAATATTAATAATCCCTTACCAGCTCCCACATATGTTACCAGCTCCTCCTTATTAACCACTCAACTTATTTTGCACGATTTAAAGAGCTTTCGATGGATTCCATATTCCAGATCCCAGATCCCAGCTCGCAGATCCCAAATCCAAAACCAAAGGCGGTGCCTTGGAGCAGAAAAAAAAGGCAAAAAGCGATCATAGAGTGGCCATTAAGCAGCCCATAGAGGCCATCATATTGGGCCATTACCATTTCGCTGTCTGGCTAAGGAAAACACGGAAGTTCTCCTCGGCCCAACTTGGCCAGGAGCAACAAGTGCATTTTGGAGCTGTGCCCACTTTAATGGAAATTACTGCAAACTTTGCCATTAATTTTCCCGCACATTTGTCTGGAGAAGACTTTGAGTTGGAGATGGAGTTGGAGATGGAGCTTGAATCTCGGTTTGAGCCACAGTTTGAGGCACGGCTCTCAACGCATTGGATTCGATTAAAAATGGCAAAGGCAAGTACGAGAACTGCTTCATTCACGCTAATGCGTGTCGTGTACAACACGCTTGCCACTCCAAGTTGCAAGTTGGCGAGGCATCTCTCCCTGCCCCCTGCCCGCCCATCAGCACTTGCCTATCTGGCGCAATCTTCTCTGGAGCTGGAGCTGGACTTGGACCCTAACCCGAACCCGAAGCCCAGTCTAGGGCTACTGCCATAAACACTAAAAGTGTTCGTCATTTGCTGTTCCAGATCCAATTAACCATTTTGATGCATTTGCCTCCATTAAGTCCCTTCTTCTCTCTGTTGTTGCCCCTCTGCGGCAAAGGAGTGGAGCGGAGTGGAGTCCCACCGACTTGCAACGTGATCGGAAGTTTGTCTTGGCCGCATCTTCCAGATACTCGGCCTGGGCCTGGGCCATAGCCACATGTATCTGACGACGTGTCCGTGACTTGCAGACACCCATGCGAGGAGTCCGAGGAGTCGGAGGAGCCGGAGGAGTCGGGGAGTCGAGGAGTTGAAGCTGTTGCAAGGTACTTTGTAAATGTTGGCATGATTTAAGTCGGCTCTTAGTCTCTTTATTCTGACATTTACCCCGGGTTTGTCTATTAGGCATGCGATTAAAATTTAAATTGAAGTCGGCGGAAGACTCGTTCTCCCTTTTATAGAAACCGGCCACGCCCCCTTGCAATTTCAGATTCAGATGCAGATTCAGATGCAGAATCAGCGGCCAGTTCCGGTTGCTCAGTAAGCCATCTATCAGCTTCGACACCTTTTTGGAGGGACTCCAAGAGGAAGCCAAAAGGAATTTGCATGGCCACAATTATATCGGTTGAGAGTTAAAGCCATTCTATAACCATTCACTTGGGCAATCTATATTGAGGTCACATCCACTCGAATCGATTGCCCTTTTTTTAATTTCAGACAGACTCCAATCGAAATGCCATTTCCCATTAATAAACAATTATTATTATGATTGGCTTTTTTTCGCATTTAATGCTCGATTCGAATTGCGTTACATTGCGTGGAGTAATTAAATGGAATTTAATAAATATAAACATCCGCATAATGAATGGCTACCTTTCACGGTAAGCGGAAAACTCAAACCGAACAAAAGACGGCCCAGATACTTTTGTTGAATTAATTAGAGTAAAAAGGCTGCTTCAGCAGCAGCGGCAGCAGATACTTTTGTATTCACGTACTTTTAAACGATTCGTAAAAAGAATTCAATTCAGGCGAAGTGATATGAAAGAATTGATTAATAATCATAGCTAAAACCACAAAAGACCAAACCCAGGGGCCAGATCCCAGCCTCACCCCCCGTCCATCCATTCTTCGTACCAATCCCAATCCAACGCCAAACTGCTTCCAACTCCTCGGCTACTGCTCCGAAAGCTCCAACCACAAAAGCGCTGACGCCATGGTCCGACTCTCGGCTCACATCAAGGCCAATTGGGCTGGCTCCAAGCTCCGAGCTCACAGATCGGTCCATAAATACACAGGAAAAAAAGATTGTATTTATCTCTATTATTAAGATACATTTTCATACATTTCCTGAGTGAATGAAGTTTTTTCTTATTGAAATTCTGAAAAACTACTCTTAGAGTTTTACCCATTTTTGATTAATTTTTTCTGAGTGCACAGCCGCAATTGTTGGACCGATCCGAGTACACATGTTGCTGCTGGTTGCCGTGCTCCATATTCTGGAAACTCAGAGCTCGGAGCTCGGGACTTGACTTTGATTCAATTTCCATATGAAAACATCGATTTGCGTTTGTGCGCCCGCGTCGCCGTAATCAAAGTGTTGTTTATGGAACACGTCCGGCGTGTTTGCCTCTTTTTCTCCTTTATTTTGTAGTTGTAGCTGTTGTTGTAGTTGTTGTATCTTTTTTTTTATATTTTCCCCTTGTTGGGTAGTTGGCCAGGTATAAAAAATTGCTCACGGCAACAATTGCGCGCGTCGGCCGAGAAAAATATGTAGCGGCGATTACATTTGCCTATTGCATGGGCAGCAAAATCCAAAATCAAAAGCAAAACCAAACGAGTTGGGTACAAGAGTGGAGTCCAAGACCAAGACCAAGTCCCGGGTTATGATTGAGTTCTAATGAGTTGAGAAAAATGTATCAGGGAAAACCAGTTCCGGGAATCGCAATTAGATAAGTGGGTTTGCAAGAAAGGAGAGTCGAATCGGAGTAGGAAATGGAAATGGAAATTGTTTCCATCGAAAGGCCTAACAAATGTGTTGCACATTTAATATAATAAGGCGTTACACTTATTTTTCAATTTCATTTTGTATATTTCGGAGCGGTTGAGGGTTGCGGGGAAAAGTATCTTAGCCACGTCCAAAGGGAAAACCCGTTTAACTGGCTTTGGGTGGATCGCATCGGATATGCAAAATGCAATTATCGTGTATCTATCAAAACAACAAATAATGAATGAATGTCGACAAAAGTCGAATGAAGCCATTAGCCTGGGAATTTCCAACCTTTCTCTACGTTCTGCACCAGTTAAAGCCTCGATTAGAAGGCGTGAAATATTAATGTGGTAGCCAAAAGGGAAAGGCCTGTGATTTAACACTGGATTCGTATCCCTAAACAGATTGCCTCACTTTCTAGCCGCTAAAATTGACTACGCCCTAATGTGCGTGCCTTTCCAATTACCCGGGCCCATCATTAGAGACGTTTACTAATGATTTCCAGCCAAGACCTAGACCTATAACTAGGCCTGGGAACTGCCCAGAATGTTGAGAACCCAGTCGAGTTCCCAGTTTTTTTTATTTCGCATGTGCATGTGATAATGGTTCTTGGCGGGCGCTTTGATTTCGAACGGCCAACAAGACAATAAATCAATAATTATTGCAAAATAATGTCGGGCCCCCCGAAAAAAACAACCAAAAAAAAAAAAAAGATACAGAAAAGATAAATTACAGTGCAGCGGACGGGCAAGGCGTATGACTTAATTTGCCAATTTGAACGCCAAAGGCTAAAGCGTACTTTATCTGCAATGTTCCCGTGTTCACTGTTCAGTGGTCCAACCAAAAAAGGCCAAAACCGGGTCTCGATCGTTCTAAACGTCAATTTCCGTGCCAACAGCAGCCGGGCTCATTCTCTTGTCTTATTAAGGCCCAAAACGCGTGCGCAGCTCGAAAAACAACAAAAGTATCTCAAACAAGGGGGAAAAGGGAAACCCAAACAGCAGTGGCTGCAAAATAAGAATTCTATTATGCCCAGGCCCAGGTCCAGGCCACACAATGTGATTAACTTGTTGACCCCCGTCGAAAGAGCAAACAATAAAAGTATTCTTAAAAATTTAGAACGGATTTCGCGGACAGCCCAAATTGCAGATTGCAGTGCAGTTGCTGGGGATTCGGATTGGATTGGCTCTCAGAGTATCTCGAAAGCGAAAAGCAACCGCATGCACTTCCGTGCCCTGTGGTAAAAATGAATTTATGCAAACAAAATGCACAGATACCCCAGCCAAGTGCCGAAACCGAAAGCGAACAGATACAGATACAGATACACTAAATTGGCATTCGTTAGGCGTTGCTAATAATTGAAAATCTCCGAAAAATCTCAGACCGCAAAAGGAAAACAAGTTGTACGAGTATCTTGTATCCATTGTTGCTGATGGGAAGTTGCACAGGAATGCAACTTAAAGATTGCCTTTGCGCACCTGACTTTTCGGGCTAGCAGATACTTTTTACAGTGGCCATCGATCAAAGATTTTGACACTTTTTTTGAAGGTTTTCTAGGGGTTCAATTTTGAATTTTCGATTTTTTTTTAGGATCCACTAAAGATTGTATTTATTTTAAATTTATTTTAAGATTTTTTCTATGTTACAAAACCAATTTCTAAATATTATAAATTATAGAGCAATCCTAAATAAAATCCCGAGTAGTAAAAGTTACCAGGTGAAATTTGATTGTATGGAAATTATTGTTTAACAATTTCCAATAAATTGAAAGCTAAGTACTACAATGTATTATTATTAATCAATTCCCGATCCGATGTTAATTTTCATTGTCAGCTTTCGCTTGAATTTACGAACACTGAACACTTCATTCCGGGACACACAGAAATTGGCAGATTGGCAAATGAAAATGTTATTGAAAACCTGCTGGAAAATTGATTTTGCCATAGCATGACAATCACTCGGCCCAGAAATAGCTGCCTTTACTATATAGTATGGCTGCCGGGGGGCAGCACCGCCGCCCACCGAAAAAAATCGGAAAATAATAGTCGGGAAAGAGTCGCAGTTAGCAGTAGTTGTTGGTTGTTGGGCAGTTGGCCAAAAGCGGGCTGAGCCAGCTGATTCATGGCTTAATCACCGGCAGTCGGTAGCTGAGTCTTGCAGCCAACTTGGCTGCACCCAAAAAACACCGAGGCCAAAAACAAAAAAAAATACTGCCTATCGGAACAAATATACGGCTTTATCAGTGGGCCGGGTGAGTGGCTTGCGCCTTCGGGCGGTGGCTAATACCACGAAAAACCGGGCTCAAACCGAGTCTCTGTGGCAGGGCAATTGATTGTTTGCTCCACAACCGCAGGACTCGATTGGGATTTTCGCTTTTCGGGGGGACTCAGCGAAGAGTGAGTCTTAATTGCTAAATATTACAGACCAAGTTTTCACTCTTGTGTTTTTTTGTTTGTATTCTGCAGAATGAGACAACCGTCAACATCCGCTAGATCCCCGCTAGAGGAGCAGGAGGAGCAGTAAGAGTTGGTGTGGCAGCAGCTTCCACAAGCCATAAACAACTGTTCGGAGTGATCTCCGCCAGCGATCTGCGATCTGGGATCTCGGTTCTGGAATCCCCGATCCGCGACTCCATCCACCAACCACCATCCACCAACTGCGCATGCGCACCACTGCCAAGTTATAAGAGTGTAAATAAGGTAATTAGTGCTTCCGGGCATAATCATACAAACATGACGGAGCTCACTCTCTGACGAGGGCACTGAGAACTAAAACGAACACTTCAAAGAATATTAGGGAAATTAGCCAATTAGTTAATTAATCAATAAACAAATAAAAGCAGCAGTAGGTTTTTTTTTAAGAGAGCTTTAGAAATGTTTTTTTATTATTATTGTTGTACTGCAATAAACTTTATTTGCTAGGTAATAATATTCATATTTATGTTGCAATTGTTACCACAATTGGTAAAGGGAGAGTTACTTTTATATATAGTATATATATATACAGACTATATGATGTAGAATTTCCAGTTTTTGATTAAGCGCAATACCACTTGGAAGACGAATATTCTTATTAAATCATCTTTGAAATATTAAATAATTTGGAAAATACTGGAATAAACTTTAATTCCCAGAAATTAATATTATTAGTACTATTAGAAAAAATTATTTTGTTAAATATTTTTATGTTTTCTATATTATGTATTATATCCAATCTTTTGGTGACGGACAAAACATCTTGAAAATTAAGATAAGTATCTTAATCATCTTTGCAATATTAACTATTAATAAAATGTTCCAGAAAATATTTTAATAAACTTTATTTTCTATAAGTAAATACTATTAATATTATTAGTAAAATGTCTATTAAATATATTTTTTGCTATATGATTTAGAATTTAATGTTTATGATCATGAACACTACCTCTCGAAAATAAATATTATTTTAAAACCAAAATAAAATGTTTCAGAAATATTTATTTATTTCAAAAATATTACAAAATAAATTCAATGTATTTCCCAGATTTTTCATATTAAGTTAGATAACTTTTTTTCTCCCAGTGCTTTGTTGTTCGTGGGTTGTTGGCTTTTGGTTGTTTGGTTGTTTGGGTGAGCAGCTAACGAACTGACGCATCGCGCGTTCCACAGATGAGGAACAAGCGGAGAACAACCATGTTGCTGATGACAGCCCGACGACAATGTTACGCTTCGGAGTGGAGTGGAGTGGACTATAGTGGAGAGTAGAGTGGAGAGGAGTCCGGAGTGGAGTCCGGAGGGAGGAAGTGAGTCGAGCGGAGGCAGCAATTGCTGATAAGCAATAAAAACAAATGGCAACAGCATGGTTTTGCTTGGGGACGGACTCCGAGATGGAGTCCAGCAATCCGCAATCCCCAATCCACAACCCGCCATCCGCAATCCGGTATCCAATAAAACTCGTGCGGATGAGTGTTATGCTTGTTGGGGACTTGGCGCTATCCATTACCACAGCGAGATTTGGCTAATTATGATGCCGGCCCATCGGTTAGTTGACTCCTAAGTGCCCCATGGAGTTTGTTGTGTGTTTTTTCTGTGTGTCTAATTGACAGATTGGGGATCCAATTGAAGGGGTTCCATCTCCATCGGTAGCTGAAGATTAAAACAACTTCGCTAAAAGCTTCAATATCAAAATGGGAACCAATCAAACAATATCCGAACAAGTAGGTAGCAATGATATGCCATATAATGGAAGATGTAGATACATTATTCAGGAGGAAGAGATGGAAAATTATGGTTTGATTGGGTATTGTATTTATTTTTAATTAATTTGAACAACTTTATTAGTTTTCATGTTGAAAACAACATTAAACCCAAATTAATAATAATATTTAATTATTTAATCAAAACAAATTCGCTAAAATCTTCGATTGGAAAAAGTAGAAGCAATGATGTGGATGAATCTTAAAAATGTAATGACATTAATTCTCTCCTGTTAAAATATTGTATTTATTTGTATTCAATTTAAACAATATTTGTATTCTCTCATTTTTGTATTCTACAATATTAAGTAACATTTAATTATTAAATCAAAAACGAACTGTTAAAAGCTTCGATTTGAATACTCAGAAACCAATGATACGCCCCATAATTCAACTTATATAAATAGATTGAATAAAATGTGTGATATGGTGGGAAAATTCTGGGTTGATCGAAGATTTCCATAAACATTTAACTGCTATTCGAGGGCCAGAGTTTAGTTATTCAGAAAGTCATGTTGGGAACCTGACAGGTTAATTATACCCGTGGCTTCACTGTGCCTGCCACTCGGTTGTCTCTGCCGCGGTCTTTTGTGGGCACATTAAACCATGATTTGTAGTGTTTAAAATTTGATTTTTCTCTTCTCGGGCTTTTATTTCGAAATTAATTAACCGAAAACTACTGTTAACTGTTGGCCATTGTCTGGGCGCAATCGTGGACACAGAAAACGTGATGTTTTGACGGATTTCTCAACCTGGCCAACAGCCTCCGGTATTTCGGAGTGTGTCTCTCTCTCTCCATAGAAAGGCCCGATTTTGATGTCTTAATTAGTGCCGAATACGAAATGCAGAATATGTCAATCTGATTTTAGCTTTTCTTTCTTTACCTGCGACTATTTTATTTTTTTTTATTTGGCAATGGCCAACTGCAAAAGTGATGGTTTTGGCCCTGCCTGGCGGTGCGAATCAAAGGCTCCAATTAACACGAAGTTGTTTGGACAACTTGTGTTTACTCTGCCCAGTCTCAGTCCCCAGATCCAACTCCAATTCCGATTCCAATTCAAATCCCATTCGAGTGTGAAATTTAATCAGTGTGCGAACCGAGGGGCCATTTGAAATTCATTTTTCGCCCATCTCCATCTCCATTTCCAAATTGTTGTTTATTAATTTTGATGCCGAATTTATTTGCCTAATTAGCATTTTCTCATAATTTTGATAAAACAATTTACGCTGTCTACTAAAAATAACAACATCCCAGGCAACACGCATTTTTATGGCATTTCATTGACTTGCTTCACGTAATTTATGGATGCTCAAGATACAGTATCTAAAGGCAAAAACTCAACGCCCTCGCCAAAATTTTTCAACAGCCTTTTGTGTGGGGACTGTGATTGAAATCACAGATATTTGCATAGAATACTAAGGATATATACCCTTTGGACGGGTGATTTTGTTCTAAATTAAATGGAAAGTATCTGAGATACAAACATAATAGGTTTGGAACTTTATTTTCCAATATGTATATACACAAAATGCATTTAGTATCTTACATAAGGAAAACACACTAACTACTTTTAGTATCTCAAAAGTTAAAAACGTGAAAATTTAATTGTTAAATTGTATCTATTCAAGGTTCCTTCTTTTGTAGAGCATCCCCAATTCGTGGTGTTCAAAAATCCGGGGCCATCACTCTTTTTCCTATTTAATTGTGTGTCGGTATTGCCATTTTGTATCGCTTTGGCTGTCCTCCGAGTATCATAAATTTGCAGTCTTATCGAACCCGTCAGATCTCCTGTTTCCAGCGACCTAAGCATTTGTGTTGATTCTCATAATATGCTAATTAAAATCTTCGTTTTTGTCTTCTCCAACCCACTGTAGATATGTGGATGCTGCTGTGCTCCGCTGTGTTTTGGTCAATTAAACAATATCGACATCTAGTTTGGTTGAAATTAACATACGAATTTTTGGTCTGGACCGAATGAGGTAACAAATTACGTACAAGCATTTATCATGTTATTGGCATCGAGCTACAAATCGCCGGCGCGGTTTTCGAATAGATTTTTATTCAAATCGATGCGATTAAGAGGGGTATTTGGCCGGGTTATAAATTCACTTTAGCTTTCATAAAAGTGACAGTTTCTAATGTCAAACAAATACGCCGCACGTCCCCCCTCCGAGTATCTCACCGGGCAATCAATAAGTGTTCGATATACTATTTGGCATTTGGGCCGGAGTATCTGGCTTATTTATTCGCTCTCCGTCGCCTGTTAATAGTGTTCCATTTGAATGCTAAATACGTAGTTTAATTAATCTGATTTATTGTGGGTGCTCAGGTGATTTGTTGGCAAAGTTCAATGTGCAATTAATAGTCATTGCAATGCAAATGAAGGCGGCATTCGAGTGTTTTCCCCAGGGCCCACAAGCAAAACACCATATATTATACTATACTATACTATAAAGAACCCAACCAACGAGCACTGCCTTGTAAGTATCTGTAGAATGTTTTAAATTCGTTTAAATTGCCCGTAATTGCGCTTGGGTTAAATGGACTGCCAAAAAGGCACTCAGAAGCGTTTTATGGCTGGTCTTTACAGCAAAGCTCAACCCTTCGCAACCCAGCTGCAGCCATGATCATCATTTAAATACCCGCGAAATAAAAAGATACAACAGCAAGAAATAACAAATAAACTGAAAGGAATTTAGAGCGCAACGGCAGCTGGGCTCCTATAAAAACCGAACTGAAGGAGGAGGTCGACGAGGCACAAATAACCACTCAAAAATTTATAACTGTGTCTGATCATAGCAATTAGTGTGAATTTGATTTTATTGCCGACTAAGAAAAACGGAAAGTGTTCTCAACGACCCAGCAGCAGCAGCAGCAGCACAGAAAAAGCAGATGCAGATGCAGATGCAGATACAGATACAGATACAATAACAACATCAGCAACATTCATAAACTGATGCGTAGCTAAAAGCTGCCGTCGGTTCTGGAGTGCGTAGTAAACACGGAAAGAAAAAGTTAATTAACTGGAAAAGTAGCTTCTATTAACTAGTATCCCTTTCCAAATTAAATAGAATTTATTTCATTCTAAAAAGCAGACTTAATTGATTCTATCTAGTGATGTCTAGTTAAAAGATTTCTATTTAACACTTAATTTTTATTAAATACTCCCTTATTTTTTTCAGTGCCTGACTCCCCCCGATTCCGGATGAAACTCCAACTCCGGAGACAGTTAATTGGGGGCCTGCCTTGTGGTCACACGCAGAAAGAACCGCAGAAGGAACCGCAGACCCAGACACAGATACAGATACAGTCGGAGCTGAAGTTAAAGTCAAAGTCAAAGCCAAAGCCGGGCATTCATAATAAAGGCTGAGGAATGAGTAAATTAAGAATTATGGCTTTTGCATGCAAATTCAAAATTTCCGATACACAATAAATTACTTAAGAGCGCCCCAAAAAAAAAAATATATAAACGCAAAGGAAGAGCAAAGTCAAAAGCTACAAAACGATATCTGAATCTGAACAAAAGCGCTGAAATTCAACTGGCGGGGCATTCAGTAAAGAAGTTGTAGACGGACTCAATCTGTGAGGTAAACTTGTGAGTTATTCTGCACAGAGAGAAATTAGATAAGTGTTTGAAGGATAAGAAATGGAAATCATGCTCTCTGGTGTTGTTCTAAGTATCTAAAAGAGGATTTCAAACCTAAAGAATTTTCAAATAATATTTTTCAAGTAACTTTAATATATTTCTTCCTGTGTAACCCAGCAAGGCCTTGAACCAAGCTCACAGGAAGGCATATTAAAAGGGTCAGGCCCTGGCCGTCATGTGGGTGGCCTCATGTGGAGCAACTGTCAGCCAGAAATTTTTGCATTCCTGGCTCCGAATTATGATTTAGCTGAAAGTGAAAAGAGGGAAAGATACTCAGGACGATCCTTAATTGCCCCGGGCACGCCCCCTTTGCTATTCAGGTCAAGGCAGCCAGCCTTTGGATCTCGTGCCGGGTAGTCATCCAAGTCCCGATTCCAGCTCACAGCCTTCCAGCTGCTAAATTAATATGCCAAATTAAGTGAGACTCCTAGGAAATGGTTAAAAATCGCCTGGGATAATATCCAGCAGCGCCGGCAATCGGAGATTTTATTTTTCAGCTACCATTTACATATCCCCCGGGCCACTGGAGCGCTCCAGTTGCATGCGCTCTGTTCCCACAATAAAATGATAAATGTATCTCAAACTGTGCACGGTACTCTAGACCAACTGTCCATCAGTTCGATTTTTATTTGCTGTTTGCGGGGTAAATTACTGGAAAACCAAGAGTGGATTTCCTCATTGTCAGGGTCATTGCGGAGGTTTAACTGGGAATATCCTGTATCTTACAAATACTAAAAATATCAAAAATAAATATTTTATTAAGAAATATTTGAAGAACTTCCCATAATATTTTCTAAACCTTTTTCAAATACATTTTTTAACATTTAAGGGTACCCAATTATTCGCTTAGATACTTTCCATCCTATCAAATTACATCCATATTTAATCTGTTCAATTTCGTGGCCATTGCCTCCTTTTTTTTCCAGCTACAGGTTATTGCCTTGGCCATTTCTAGTATTGCTGTCATTATCGTTCTGGCTGGCCTTTCTACGATTCTTTAATTACTTTCGTTCAGCATCGGATGCGGTCGGAGGGACAAAAATATCTGCTGGATGCGTGTGCTGGCCATCTGCAGATACAGCTTACCTGCTCCCGATGTGCTGATGTGCTAAACGTGCTGCGGTCATTTGGCCAAACGATTGTCGATCACGGGTGCGGGCTGAGTGCCCCGTTTGATAGCTGGCTATCCGCTATCCGCTATCCGCAAGATAGTTGCAGCAGCAATTACCGTGCAGCTGCAGTCGAGCGCCACTCGTGACATAAACACTCGTGCTGACAGGCCGTAAGTGTCAAAATTCCCCTGCAAAATGCCCCTCGAAATGCCCACCCACATGTCGGCAATGACGATCAGCATCAGCATCCACATCAACATCAGCATCAGTATTTCAGCTTTTCCAGCTTTTCGGCATTTCAGAGTTTTTCATCGCATCTTGCGAGCTGTCAAAAGTCTCGCCCGCAGATTTATTAGCTTGCAGTTTGCAGTTGCAGTTTGCAGTTTGCAGCTTCGAGTTTGTAGTTTGGAGTTTCTTTTTGGGGGCAGCCGATTATCGACTGCGGAATCTATAATAAGCAGCTGTCGCCGAGCCACTTGAAATATGTATTTATGTATCTCACAGATACGTATGAGTACTTGCATTCATGCACAACAAGAAACATAAGGAAAAAGATACATTGCGGAGCAGTACTTTTCTGGATTTTTCAAAAATGTTTCTAAAAATGAAATGAGAATTTTAATATCAGATACGTTTAGTCATTTAAGATTCATTCATAGTTTAAATTTATGAAATTTTCTAAGATATTTTCTGAGTGTAGCTCATTCTTCAAAATTATTTCTAAGTCTAGAATTTTAATTTCAGAAATATTATATCAAATATAATTCATTCTCAATTCAATCCTAAAAAGTATATGTAGATTTCGTAGTTATTTTCTGAGTGTATCTTGCATGACTGTCGGCCAAGATTGACTGTGCGTGTTGAGTTTGATTCGCAATAAAAATAAAGTCAGTTGCCCAACCGAATCAGTTTTATTTTTTATCTCTTTTTTTTTGTATTTAGTTTGGCCTGCTGGCATTTTCAATTAGTTCTCTCGGAGCACTTTTGATGTGGATGTGTCAAGGTCTCGCCCGACTTGATTTATGCTAATTCCCCTTGGCCACGGCTAACGACTTAAACGATATTTATCTATTTGGCGGCGGGACGAATGCCGAAATTCGAAATTCGGCTTTCGGCTTGGTCAAGTGTCAGGCAGCAAGCTGGCCAACTGAACTAACTGGGCTAACTGGGTCATCGCTGCATTCGCGCAGGTGATTGAAGCCTCGCCTCCCATCTCCGTCCATCCAATCCATCGGATGTCTCCCCCGAGCATTAATCACTCCCAGCCGCGGAACTTTCTCTCCTAGTCTGAGTAATCCGCCATCCGCTATCCGAGATCCGAAATCCAAAATCCGAAATCCGCATGTAACTCACATCGCACCCAGCTGCCTCCGTTGGCTATTTTGGCGTATGCCAACTAGTTGCGAGTGAGCAATGCAAATCTTTGAATGGGATTGGGTCTCGGAGTGGCTATGGGTATGGGCATGGGTATGGATAGGGGAATGTTAATGCCAGCATTGACTGACAGCCGTCCGATTTGTATTCCACCGCCTGCAGTTGTTGTGACGACAAATTTATGCCCAGCATTGGAATTCTTTGGGGAAATGCTTCGGAGTCTGCTATGATGAGCTCATTTTCAGAGGGGAAAGGGAAACTAATTCTATAAATTATTAAAACAACTTAAGTAGAAGTCAGGGAACCAAAATTAAGTTTATTTATATTTTTAGATTTGTATTTAAAACTTTAACTGCGACTTCCTGACTAAACACATATTTGAATTTTGAAAAATATTTCAAGGCCAATTTCTACATTTATTCTATGGTAATTTATAAAAATGGGATAAAAATAATATGGATACAAATTAAGTAGAAATAATAAATAAAATCATTTTAAAATATTAAGCTTTGTATCAATTTATTTGTTTCTTCTTAACCAAACCTATATTTTTACTTTGATAAATATTTCAAGGCTTCCAATTAACTTATACATTTATTCTATTGTAATTCCTTTAAATGCGCAAATATATTAAATTGATAATTAATATTATTAACACAAATCAAATAGAAATCACAAATAAAAACAGCTTAAAATATGTTCTTAAGTATAACTTTATCTGCTTCTTCCTAATCAAAATCATATTTAAACTTTCAACCTTATTTCAAGGCATTCAACTAATTCCATCATTTATTTAATGAACAACCCAACAAATGGGCAAATATTAAAACAAATTATAATGATAATTAATTGAAGTACCGAGAAAGTTTTAAGTTTGTCGCACTTGCGAAAACTTGAAGTTTAATTTGTCGAAATCGTACGAGAGGAGCTCTCCCAGGAGTCTAACCCTTCCTTCCTGCGGGCTTCCTGCCTGCAAAGCAGTTCACCTGTTTACCCAGCAAATTAAATTTTCCACCCCATCCTGCCCCAGAGGAGTGGGGAGGGAGTGGGGAGTGAGTAAGTGAGTCATCCGCAACCGGAATTCATGTGGCAGTGCATCGCAATCGGCGACGGCTGTGGCCGCATGTCAAAGTCGTCGGGTGAGAGCGGAAAATGCGCTGAAAAAAGGGAAAAACTTTCCTCGCCGCAAACGTGAAAAGCGACCACGACAGAGCGGAATCAGCAGAAGCTATATCTAGGATGGGGAAGGGGAATGTTCCACCGGCTTAGGACAGAGTTCAGTATGTGCATTGGAATTAATTAAGGTCGCCGAAGCCTTGAGATGTGGCCAACGGACAACGGTGCGTATGATTTATATCAAATGTCACAATAGTTAGGGGTAAATGAAAGAAGTAAGGCGACACAATTGCATAACTAATCTGCGGCATCATTGGCGGCGACAGAGAGTGACATTTTAATTGTGCCCCCATGATATATAGCCTGGACAGAAGCCATTCGCGAATTCCCATCGAATACGCGGACCGCAGGAGAGTCGCAGACATATAGATAGATAGATAGATAGATGCATGTAACTGCCATATGTTGCTGCTGCCAATTAGACATCGCCAGTTGTTGCCACGTAAATTAATTTAATTATGTCAATGCAGCTTACCTTGCAGTCGCAGCTGAACTCGACTCAGGCCCAGATCCGACATCCAAGAGCCAAGAGCCAAGAGATGCCTAGATGCCGATGCCGGTGGATGCTGGCTTAGTTTATTTGTCAAGCGGTGTAAATTGGCGTAAACGACATTGGTTTTCAGTCACCAGGGAGGAGGGAGGGGNGGGCGGGGGAGGAGGAGGGGATTCCAGTGGGGGGCAGCAGGAGCACTAGATGGAATAGGATCCGCTGACATGCAATGTCCCGGGGTTGCCACAAGAGTATGTTCAGCGTCTTGGAACCCCCGTTCCCTGGATTAATTGATGATGGTGTCAACTAGATACGGGAATGGGTGGAAACAGTGCTCTGAAACCATAATGCAAATACCGAAGTATCTGGCATGTGAAAACCTAATATTTCACAAGCTAGTATTTAGAAAAAAATACAAAATAGAGGTTAAGGAAAATCTGAAACAATACTTCAAACATTCATTTTTGAAGGTTTTTTCTCAAGATATTATAGCTAATACTTAAAAAATGGTATGTGTAAAAAAATGCAAATTTATTATGCAAGAAAAACCTAAAACAATACTTCTGTAATTAATTCTTAAAGGCATTTCTCAAGATATTTTTTCACATACTATTTTGTTGCGATGTGTTAAACTATTTTTGTGTTATTGCATTTATATCTCATTACTTTAGAATGTTATCAGCAATTAAAAAAATTATATTTAATTTAATGTAATTATGTAAGAATTCAAAAACCATTGTATGTATTGTGCAATTTTAATATTTTATAAGATTTAGATAAATTTACTCTATAGATATACAATACCCTTTTAAGTACTTAATCTTTATGAAACATTTGAAGTATGAAAAAGTATGGTATAAAAATATTATGAAATATTTTTAATGCTTTCGCTTTTTTTTCTATATAAATTGAAATTTCTGTATTTATAATTTCGACTGTAAATAAATGTTAAAATATTTTAATAGGAAATTTAGAACCAAATTTTACTTTATTTTTCTTGGTACAAAATAATTTCTTTCTTTTATTTTTCTTATCCATTATTTTCAAAGATTTTTTCCGTTTAAGTTTCCAAATGGCTTCCTAACTTTTCAGTCTACCCTCGCTCCGGTTGTCAGTTGCTGTTGGCGGAGTTTGAGCTGTTGTTGCGCTTGTTGCTCTTGTTGCTCTTGTTGCATGTTGTTGCAGCTCGGCGCTTTTGTAATTAATCAAACCCAAGCACATTGACAGCGCGTAGACAGAGCACGGAGCATGGAGCTCTGAGCTGGGAGCTGGGAGCTTGGGAGCTTAAGGGAGCTTGTCCTTGTCCCAGCTCCGAACCCACACCAACCAGGTCCATGCTGGTGTCCATGACCGCAAAGGCGAACTTTAAACTTTCGGGTTACCGAATCGGGCCAAAAGCCAAGTCCGCCCGCAATGTCACCAGAAAATGCAGGAAAGGATGAGGAGGAGAGATGTAGCCAGAGCCAGGTGCCTGGGCTGTTAACTGGATGGCCAGGATGAGCTGGCCAAGACGGGATGCTGGTTGGCCACAAAGTCGCCGTCCGAGGCGAGTGAAAATAAATGGTTTGGCATTATCGCACTTGCCATCACAATAAATTTCCACCTGTACAATTGCAAATTGCAGTGATTCCTCCGATGTCGCTGCAACTGCAACTGCAACTCAGCGAGTGTATCTGCATCTGCAGCTCTTCAACTGCAGCAACTGCTGACATACAATTCTGGAGCTGCGAGTTGTGAGTTTCCTTTTCGTTGGGATTGGGGATTGGGGATTGTCGTGGTAATTATAAAGCAATTTCCACACGTATCCAACGGATCGAAGATCGATCAACTCAACAGCAGCAGCAGCCGGGCTGGCCAGCTGGAAATGTATCTTAAACTCGGGCAGAAGTATCTGCGGCCCGCCACTTCAAAGGAACGGGGCAGTACGTGCAATTATGCGCCGCGTTGCACATTATTAGAACCGACTGTCCGATGTCGATGATGTGGTTACATTTGATAGCCACAACCAGCCAGTCAGCTACGATTAATGCCTGATTAGACACTCGACAGCGGGCGATTTAGATCCAGATTGGAGATATGGATATGGCTGTGGCTCTGTCCAGAGATGACAGCAGCAGCACCAGCAGCAGATTGAAATGTATCTGATGGCACGTACGCTCGGGTTATTGGGAGTTTCCTGGTGCGATGCTGCACTTAGCAG
The DNA here is from genome assembly GCA_021224005.1 of Drosophila setifemur. Taxonomy (NCBI): domain Eukaryota; kingdom Metazoa; phylum Arthropoda; class Insecta; order Diptera; family Drosophilidae; genus Drosophila; species Drosophila setifemur. Next base: position 1,510,365 of record JAJJHY010005742.1, read on the forward strand.
GCACTAAAAAGTGAAGAAATGTTTCCTACATCCTCTTCGGCTAAATTGATTTAGGGAAATACCCAGCTAATTAGAGTCCCACTTGAACTACGATCCGATCCGATATATAAAACCAGATACTTTATGGATTTCCCTTTCGTTTTAATAAGAGAATTTACGAGACTCTACCGAATAATTCGCATAAATCACTTGGCATATTTGGGTCACTGCGTTTAAATGGAAAAGCACTTCAGAATCTCCCAGGGAATCTCCTCGGGCAGACAGAAGAAGCCACACAGAAGCGGAGGAGAACTATCCACTATCCACAGAAATGTCCAAACAATCCAAGAGGCCAAATGTAATGCTAGTTGCACAATATTGGGACGGGGCAAGCAATTATCAGAACAAGATAAACACAGATGAAAGGCGAACGTTAAAAGGCAACAATCACAAATTCAATTGAATCAAAACCGACTGGCAATGTATTTTTTCTAGTTTATGTATCTGTGTATCTGTGAGATACGTGCCACTGTGTCTGCTGTATCTGCTTTTCTGCCTCTGTGCGTTAATGAAAATTTTCACTTTTCTGTGTACGCAGCATTGCGGACTTCAAAAAGGCAAACAACCAACGGATTGTAGAAATCCACTTGAGCTACTTTTAACGCGGCCACCAAAAGCAACACCAGATACAAGGCAACGGACAGATACAATAATTATTACGATCAATTTAGATGCAGATTGCATGCGGCGGCAATTGAGGTGGGTCCGTCTTTCGAACAACGCCCACCAGCCAGCCGCGGCGTATCTGGTGGATACACTGCCGCGGACTTGATTACTAATGCGCTCTTGGTTTTATTTTGTGTATTTTCTTTCGATTTTCGTTGGCCAGCTGGCGTCTCGGACTTTAGCCGGGTGTTTTGTTTGCATACCAGAGGTTGGGCCCCCGAAACATTGTCATAATAATTATGAACCAAATAAAAGGCCTCAAGTGAAACGCCTCCGTGGCCAGCGGAGCAATTAGATCGCATCTATGGGATACGGACACGCGCTCGCTGGCATAATGAAGTTGAAAATCGAAATCGCCCCAGATAAACAATCCATTCACGAATGGATATATCCTTTCGAATGTGAGTAATTCGGTGGCCAAGTGACGAGTGTGATAAACCAAACAAATTAAGGGAAAAGAAAATATACACAAACCAAAGGATGGAAGATTTATTTATGTATCAGAGAATCTTCTTATATTCGCCGCTCCATCAATAGCTCTTTCTAAACACTAATTAGTAGATGTCGTCGGGGGAATATATATATATTCAAGAATGCAAACACCGCTTGATTAATACTTGTTTGGCCCCAACAACTGACAACTGCAATTTTCCGATAAGACACGCTTAATTAGCTGCTGTTCGTAGATAACTTTCAGCTGGAATGCAACAGCAACAGAAGATACACAGAAAAATATAACTCTTAGATTGAGTGCCACGATGTCTGGAATCGAATTCGAATCCATAACTAATGGAGTGCTTCCGGTATTTTCCGTATCTTAAGCTCCCCGCCCGCATTCCCAAAAGATCTGCTGCATCTTTAATTGTAAACACAAATCTTTAAGAAATTAATTTTAAAAATGAATTTCTTCGTTTATGAAAATGAATGTGAAGTCCACCACAAAAACCCGAAACCCGAATTTGACTCCGAATGGACAGGCGGAAGTGAGTGGAGCGTAGATACTTTTTGTGAAGCCACAATCCCGGGTTTTCCCTGGGCGGAAACTGAAGCTTTGCGAGGCGCTTATACATTTTTAATTTTTCATTTTCCATTTTCTTTCGGGCGGACGGAGTTTTCAAATCAATGCAATGCCCTTCGCTTCACTTTCGGCTGCAGCCGCAGCACGTATCTCACGGATGCGCCGCACGAAACCGACGACAGGTGGCGCTCTTCCTGTGCCGCGGCTGGGGTCGTAAAAATTGAGCTATTAAATAATTTCTGTCACACAAATTTGCTTTTATTGTTTATTTCCGTTTGCGGTGCCAGGTGCCGCCCCTTTTTTTTATATTTTTTTCATTTTTTACTTTTAGGGGGAACTGCGAGTGAGTGTCTTCTGTGGGCTGCCTTGGCTAATTAGCATTATTATGCACAATTCTACAAATTTACTTAGTCGTTGTTGTTTGTTGTGCCATTAGCTCGTTGAGCGCATTTTCCACTTAAAAGTTGCGCCTCGCATTTTGTCACTTTGTGGCAGGTTTGCCTGTCTGTCCGTCCGTCCGTCCGTCTGTCCGTCTGTCCGTCTCTAGTCTGTTGGCATTTCTGAGGTGTGACTCACCCCCGGCCAGGGACTTTGATCTCCGTTGTCTTTGGCAATCTGTGCGCCTTTGATGTGCTCGGTGCTCGGAACAATAAAATCCCGGCAAAGTTTCCGCAATTTGCGGTGGCGTCTTCCAGCGAAATGCCATTAAAACCTGCGCCCAATACTTTTGTCTTCCCCTGCTGCATGCAGCACGCAACAAGTGTCAACTTCGGAGTCGGTCTTTCCCTTCAACTTTCCACGACCATTATACGATGATGACAATAAATCCAAATAGAAGGAGACGGACGGACCAACAACTGTCTGTCTATATAATTGACAAGCTGTTCCCCCCTCTGAATCTCTTCTTTCCTTTCCGACTGTTTGTTTGCACGGCTTTTTTCTCACCCTAGTTATGGCAGTTCCGGGGCCAATCCCATACCAATCTGTTATCAGGGAAAAGAGCCGGGCCAACAAAAATAAATAACTGGCACAAATCGTTGGCCGCGTAAATATCGTTTTTAAATATTTATGTTTCAATGAAATGAAAATTGCCGGCGAACAGCCTGTGTTTGCCATATTTCTGCGCTGCCTCCGTCCATTTACTTTCCATAAACAAATAGTCGGAATCTGGATAGTGCACCAGTTGTGACATATTGACCCACCACGCCCCCTGCCCTCCGCCCCCGACCCCGCCCTCATATCAACTGCTCTCGATGGTTTTCCCTCTTTTTTATTTTTTTTTTGTTTTTTATTATTTGTTTGAATCTCCTGAGCTGCATTTCGAAAGTGTGTCAATAATTGGAACGACAAATAAAGGTGGGTGGGAGAGTGGGCGGAAAATGTGGGTGAGTCATGTGGCCAGTAAGCGGAAAATGTGAAAATCATATGAATATTATTGAGTACTTTTTGTGGAACCAGAGCAGATATATTAAGCAGATGAAGAGCATGATGGTTGGTTCAAGAATATAAATACTTAATTAATTTATTTATAGGTTTGATCTGTATCTCGAATCAATATCGAATCAGATAGTTTAACTACTCGATACCCCACTGGGAAATCCCTCTCGAAGACTACTATTAAAACTGAAGAATTCCCCCCAGCTAAACCATAAACCAGACGGAAATCATTTCCGGCCCGATTTATTGCCTGCGAAACCTTTTTCAAAATTAAAATTGTATCCACAATAAAGCCTCAATCAAGATGGGTTTTACATTTTTTTTCATTTTTGTTGTATTTTTACATTTTTCAGACTTCCTGCAACCGCTGGTTGGGAAAAGCCTCGCTTTTCCACAAGAGCATTACAATTTTGGTTTAAACGCATTTCCGTTGATATGCATTTACGTATGGTGTATCTGTAGCTGTATCTGTATCTCTGTGTATCTCTGTGTATCTGTATGTGCCCGCGTGTGGATTTATGCCGTTGCAATAACAACAACATATTATGTATAAATAAACAGCGGAGAACTTAAACAAACCGTTTGGGTTTTCGGGGCAGTCGACAGTCGTCGTCATTCCATTCCCCATTCTCAATATGAAATATTCCATATTCCGTACTCCGTACTCCACTTTCGACATTCGGCTTTCGATTTGATTTTGATTTCGATTTCGTTTGTCAATGCCACAACGCATTGATTACCGACGCTCGTCTGTCTGCCACTCGATTTTCCAGCCCAAAAGTGGCTTTTCTTCGGTGCACCGCCGTGTGACGGATAAGATCGGGTACATAACTCATTACTCCACAACCGATATGATAGCTCTGGTTCTTATTTCTCTTTTTGGTGGCTTTAAGGAGACTATAGTGACGGGAGAGTACTAAAAAAAAAGATACCCTCAATCTTACTTTCTTATGGGTACTCTTTAAATTTACTGGAATTTAAAACTGTTTTAAAAGCAATACAGAAAAATTATATATTAATTTAGAAATATACAAAAATGGTGCAATTCAAATTTATTAAACAATATTTTATTATAATTTTATTAAGAACTACAAAATATACATATAAAATACACATAAAATATACTAGAAAATATTTTGAAACCGATTTTTTAATCATTTTTATTCATCCCCGAAAAACGAGATTTTTAAAGCATTAAAATATTATATTAATGTGGAAGTATTGGAAAATGGCTAATTATAATTTTATAAACATTGTTCTATGTTTTTTTTTATCAATAGGTTGAAAGGCATTTTATAAAGAACTAACAAATGACTATATTTATATTTCGCAACCGAGTTGTGTATAGATACATTTTTTTCCTCCCCCAAAAACAGGATTTTTGTGTACTTATTAATACATGTCAATTTTTTAAGAGACCATAACAATTTATTCAAATTTTGAAATATATTTTAAGGTATTTTTTCATTCGTGTTCAGTATGAATCTATATTTTACAGAGCTGATTTTTTGTATTTTTATAATGTAAAACCTTCAATCTTATCCGCTTATTATTTTCCAAATAAAATGGACTCCCATCAAAGTTAGCACCATTTATTACCCTAGAAATATCTCCCGATGCCCAATGAGATTTTATCTTTAGCTGCAAGAGTATTTCACACGTCGTCTATATAAACATTGGACTTTGGGTCGCTCGATTGCTTTGTACTATTATTATTGTTGTTGTTGTTGTTGTTCTTGGACGGCTGACTGATAATATGATTCGTGCCCACCGCCGTCGATACGGAACTATCAGAATATCAGAAAATGGGAATATAGGAGGGGTGGAGGGGTGGAGGAGGAGGAGCAGGAGGAGGTGACGAGGTGAGGAGTTGACTTCAGTGCAATCTGTTGTTTTTCCATGGACTCAATGTTGGTTTTCCCCATTGCCGATGTTTGTGTTGTCGCAGCACGGAGAGAAACGCACGCGTTAAGCACACAATTATGCAGACAGTCAGGCATTTGGCATTTGCTCTGGTCGAGATACATCCGAACCCGATTCCGATTCCGAATCCAAACCCACTATTCGTGGCATGGACAGCTCCATTTTACACACCGAAATTAGATAAACAAACAGAGACCCAAATTCAATAAACAAACACACAATACTTTGATTGCACTGCAGATAGTCACTCGAATGGGAAGATACTGCCAGATACAAATACCCAGACCGCTACAGATACAGATACAACCACTCATATGGATACACAGATGAAAGGAGGCCTTGTCCACATCAGTTTTGAGGCATCCATCGAGGTTCCCAGTTGGCCAAGTCCGGCGGGCAAATATGACTCAATTTCCCCTTGGTCCGAGAAAAGTGGAAAATCGAATTGAGAAAACTTGCAACCCCCTGTTAATATGCAAAATCAATATGGAAAATGTAGAGGGGGGGGTCAGGGTTTTTATACCGTTTTCCGATCCGGGGTCTCTGGAGCAGCGCACTTTAATGCATAATTTAAGTAATTTATTATTCAATATTAGCAAAACGACAAAAAGCAATTAGCCAGCTTTATAAATCAAACAAATAAATGTCCGACGACGACGGGGAGGTAGGAATACATCTCCCACAGATACAGATACAGCTACAGTATTGATGGATTCTGAATCACTTTTGAATAGTTAAAAATGCATTAGAATTGATTAGATTTTCTTAGATTTAAATTATTTCATGTCTCATTTGTTCTGTGGCGGTTTTCATCAAGTTTCTATAAGTTGCTAGTATTTAATCTAATTGAGTTGTTTATATTTGCATTTGGTAAGTGGATTAAACAAGTTTATGGTTTTGTTAAATGTGGCACTCTGTAATTGTAATAAAATGCAACTAATATCGGCTGAATTACAAATCACTTTACGACCCTCGGATCCAAAGGGTATATGCTAGGAAAATCCTCAATGGAGGAGCGTGTATCCGGACCAATAAATATTTAAAAGGCTGTGGAACGACCGGAGACTGGAGACCAGCCTCCTCCTCCTCCACTTAGATACAGTGCTGTTTCCTTTCCGTTCCGGGATTTCTCTGTGCAATTTAGATAAGTATTATGACATATTTGACACTCTTTCACTTTGCCAAACGGACAGCCGAGAGTGTGTGTGTTTATTTACTCGAAATGAAAATGCAATGATGTGGCTCCGGCTGTATCTGTATCTTCTGGATGCAGACTGGGAAAGGCCGTTTGAAAAATCAATGAAATGCAATTACCGAGAATGCCTTGCCAGACTTGCCAGACTGAATCTCAGAGCCATACATATGATAATCACCCTGGTTGCTCTGCCGTTGCTCTGAATATTGATATAAAAAGGGCGTGGGCCGACTTATCCCCTTCTCAAACGACTATATAGTTCCCATATCTTTGTGTGCTTGTGCACATATATATATATATATAGAGAGAGAGCCATAAGCATAACTGATAAGCTGCAATTACCTGCATTGATAATTTCGAATGTATTTCCATATAATGCACACAAAACCCAACAATAATAATCGTAATATTGTGCCATAAATGCCAAATGACAACTCGGTGTTCGTCTCCCCTTCCCATTATAATATGTCTGACTCTGTTCCATCTGTCGCCGTCACCTCTCCTCGGATCCCTCTCCTCGGATCCCTCTCCCGATCCCTTCCAAGTCCCCCTCCCCAAATCCCACTCCGAATCCTCGGAGGGCCCAGGGCGCACCCATAATTGAATAGCCCAGCGACGTGTGTGAGATTGCGGGTGTTTGGATTGGGATTGCTTTTGGTTTGCTTTAGATTTTGGCCTGGTTTTATTGGGTTGCCCTCTCCCCTTTCCGATTTCCAGGAGACTCCCCAGGTTGCATGTTGCATGTGGCACGAGTACGCATGAATTAAATAAATCATCAGTCAAACAATGGTTCAACATTTTAGAAGTATTTTTATTACCTAAAGATCTTTACAACATGTACAGAGAAATATGAAAATTGGTATTAATATTAATATTTTTAAAAATTGGGGTTTAATAATATTCATTCTGTAAAGATCTTTACAACATATAAAGGTAAAGATACTCTTTAAAATTCACATTTTCAGAAGTGAAAGGGAAGAGATTAAAAGTATCTTTTTTGTAGAATACTCTTAAATAATATTTTAACAGCTTAATAATAATAAAATCCAAAGACTTAATAAAGTATCTGAAGAATACTGTAACTTCCAGTGCATTTCCTATCAGCTTTCCTATTTTTCCTCAGTAGCTGATATCAGGGCAAAGAACACAATTCAATTTCTGGTTTTGGTCTGAAGAATACAAACAATTCATGTTTTTGGGGCTACTACCGATCGATGATAATACTTCCAATTCAGACTAAAAACAACGAAAATATATATTCTTATCAGGGACGGGGCCACCAAACAAAAACTGACTTCGAGTGTTATGAATTATTAATAATAAATTACAAATTATAGCCGGGTTCCTGGTTCCTCCTCCTCCTCCTCCACCGGAGGCCCCACGCCAATGAAATTTCAATTAGCTGTCATGTAAGTTCCAGAGAGGAAGTGACTCTGGAGTGGAGTGTCGTGGCGGGGAGTCGATGCAGCATTAATCAGTGGCTGCCATTCGGATCTTATGAAATCTTAACCCATTTTATATTGACAAGCGTAATTATGCGCACGACACAGTTGTCATGTTGAATATTGTAAAACAATTGTTCGAGCCCTCGCAGAGTTATGCAACCCGGGGACGAACGACGCCCACGTGCATCCACCTGCAGTCACGTTGCACTTTGTCATCCTTCTGGCAATGAGGAGACTCGGGCATAGAGGAGTCCAACCCAGAGCCAAAGGAATATCCATTCTAATGACAGGGGCTACGTGTTGGACAGAGGCTAGCTAGGCGGTGGTCCTTTTTGGTCAATTAGTGCTGGGAGAGCTATCTTTTTACCCACATGCCCAATGACCCACCTGTACAATACTTTGAATATCTTATGGATACATACATAATTTATGTCATGCTTCATAATGGCACAGGTTTCTGCTGGGGCAGGAAAAGATACACACCTTATCCCGATCAAGATAAAATAGCCAAAAATATGAATAAATTACTTGCATATATAGTAGAATTAATAATCAAAGGAGGGTTAGGAAAAAGTATATATTTTGTATTTTAATCAGATCTCAAAAATGTTGAAAAATTATAGAAAATATATTTATATCTAGAATTCTATATTGTTCATAAATTTCATTTAAAGATACTATTTTAAAATTCATTACCCATATTTATGTTATTAAAACTCTAAGAGTATCTACTGTTCTGTATCTTTAGCCAAAAAAATCTATTCTTTATTTGTATTTACCGATTTGAGTTTGGTTCTGTGACTGCTGCTTACAATTTTAGTCATTGATTGCCCAAGTGCACGATGGTTCGTTAGAAGTATTTTTTTTTTTGATTGCCAGGGAAATTATTTATGACTACGACTGTGTGTGTGCTCCAACTCGCATTTGGAAAATGCAGGCGCACACACCCGGCCAGATTGGTTATTTTATTTCCACCACTACTTGTGCGTCATCTTTCTCGTCTTTTTGCCTAATTGGAATTCATTCATCGGCATTTGCATATTGCTTTGTTGGCCCAGGCACTTGGCTCCCTGCTTCTGGCCGGGCTTTGTAACTGTAGTTTTCGTTCTGGAGTGCCTAGAAAGATTCTGCTTAATTGTGGCCCCAGTCCCAGACCCAGTCCCGATCCCAGTCTGAGACCCAACTTAATCATAAAACAGTCGATCCCCACAGTCAACACATTTTAAGGGGTTGCCCCAATCAAGCGAGCGCGTGATTTCCATCTTTTTTTGGTTGTTGTTTTTCGCGGTGGCTAACTGAATTCAATTACCAAAGTGCCTACTATATGCAAATAAGCTGTGAGTGCACTTGACAAACGCACACACACACTCACCCAGAGATACCCCGAATCAGATACAGATGCGAAGATACAGATACTGTGGCTACCGACCTCCCCAACTCTTACAAATAAGTCGAGTTGTTGCACTCGAGCTACCGGCACTTGCCCCCGACTTCGCCTCGGTTATAGCCTTCCTTCCTCCCATGTGAAAAGTCAGCCGTGCAGATAAAAACCTTAATATAAGCATAATTAAGTTGATGATTTGTACAAAAAAGGGAGAGAGCCACCGCGAGAGGGAGATGATAAACACAAGTGGCCCAGAGCTCTGGCTCCGGCTCTGAATCCGACTCCGACTCTGACTCCGACTCTGGCTCCCCGGGTATCTGGGTGCTGGGCTTGCCACATTCGAGTGCGTCCCACACAGTGGAGCCTCGCACATAAGCAATAGAACAATACAGAATTTTTAAGGAATTTTTAAAGATTTTTTGGGAATTTTTTAAGAATTATACCTCTAATGGTTGAGTTATCTAAAGTGAATAGTAGTTAGAGGAGAAGAATATTGGCATAAATAGTCTTAATTTAAATCTTAAAAAATTATTTATAGTAGTTTTTTGAATTGAAATAATATAAATATTATTTTTAAATTGTTACAGTCATTTATATAATTTAAAAAAAAATAAATTAGGAGAACTCTAACTGATTTTAAGGAAATTTTCCCTTTAATTTTTTTTATCTCATACGCAATATACCAGTTCAAAAATCAAAATAAAATACAAATAAGTTCCAAAAATGTCTCAAAAAATCTGTAATATTTTCTAGAACTACTACTATTATTTTCCGCCTTATTGAGGCTCCCCTGTGTTACCACTTGAGATTCCATGAGGCAGATGTGGAAGCCGTAGCTTTTTGCTGGTGCCGATGTTGTGATGTTCTGATGTGGCCTTTTGCCTGTTGCTGCTGCTCTGCCAAAAAATATGTCGATGGCGTCGCAGTAGCAAGTTCAATGACTACGAGTATCTCGACTTGTCATTGTTAATGGCATTTCCTTTGACAGAGTCAGAGTCGGAGGCAGAAGCTCCGAATGCTTCGGTGCCCACAGCATTGCATAACAATTAGCTAGATAGCTGTGCTCTGTGGATGTTGATGGTGCCAAGTCAATCGAAATGAGGCACAAATAATAATTCACAAAAAATGTGAATAGATGTCTTCATTAGGCATCGGAATAGATCCCAGTGTGGGACACTTTGGAGTCCCATTTTGGGCTGCACCCCTTTTTTGGGCAGCATTCTACATTGTGTCTATGCTAAATTTATGCCTAATGAGCGTAGCGTTCGGTTTGATAACTCATTTGTATCTTGTAGCTCGTATCTTCGGCCGCTCTCACTTGGGCATTATGTACGAATCGGGGCTAAATTGGTTCCACATGATGTTCTGGCTACCGATGATGAAACTCGGTTCGGTTCTATCTTTGATTTCCGAGATGTTTTGTTTCTGTTTTTGGTTTTTTGAGCAGCTGTGTGCCAATCACAAAGCCAAAAGAACCCGTCCATAAATAACTTATGCCCGATTCTTTCTGCTTTCTGTGCAAAATATCTCCATGCCATATCCCATGCATACTCATACATGCATACATAACATGAAAAACTAAAATCCAAAAGACTCAGATACAGATACAAATACAGAAGCAACTGTGGAAGCAAATCAAACGCAAACAAGGCGAAAAAAATTAAGAAATTCTCCGGCACACACTTTGGAGTTTATCATTGTAATGCAAATGAAGGAAGTGCGCGAGACTGCCTCTGAGTCTTTCCCCTTCAAACCCCCTTCAACAACCCCCCTTTCACCCAGCCTCTGCTTTCTCCATTCTGCAGAATTCGAGGTGAGGCTGTAGAGCAGCAACAACAACCACAACAACACCAACAAAATACTCGTACAGCGGCAACATTTTGATGCCGTGGGAAATGCGAAAGCAGCACACGATTCGCAAGCTTACACTTAGAGAAATTGTATTAAATTGGAATTTAAAACATGGAGATTTTAATAAGTGAAAATACCTTTTTATGAGCAATAAATATAAAAATGTTCAACGGTATTTATGATTAAAGTTTAGATACTTTTAAGATAAGAAAATAATTGTAAACATATTTCAATTAGCTTTTAAATTCAGTTAACTTATTTTATAGTCATCATTAAATTGAATTTCTTTAATGCTTAAATATTTCCTAATTTACTTAAAACATATATATTTTAATATATTAAATATGTGAAAACATATTTTAAGCAACAATAATATGAAATATCAAACAACGAAATTGATCATCAAAGTTAATGAAAATAATTGTTTACATATTAAAGATATATATAATTTAAAATAAGTAAACTTAAAATTGTTTCCTTTAAATTTTTTAGAATTGGTTAGATACCTTTTTTTAATAATTAAAATATAGTTGTGGTAAATAAAGATCTTGAATGAATTTCCATCATCGAAGAATCTGTAATTGGTTGCATTAAGGATCCCCCGATAACTCTCAGTTTTTTGCAGTGCACTCCACACTCCACGCAGACTCTTCGATGGGGCATGGTGCAAGGTGGGGCAAGGTGGCTGCTCTTACTGTTAGTGCAACAGTCCGTCAGTTTGTCAGTTTGTCAGTCAGTCACTCTCTCAGCCAGTCAGCGAATGTGATTGCACAAGAATGGCAGCAAAAAAGTTATGAATATGAATAAATAATTTTACGCAGATTGCCACGGCTAAGATAAAATATGCTCGCTCGCTTGCAAATGCAGAATAAAGTAAAAAATACAACAAAATAAGAAAAAAATACAACAAATAAAATACCCGTGCAAATGCGTAATCCTCTCCTCAAGATGTTTTCTTTGGCAATCAGTGTCAACGTGTGGATACAGATACAAGTGTTTTGTGAGAGGAAGTTCCTTTAGTTGGAATAAGTTTTCCCCAAAGCGATTGAAAACAAAAGTTTTTAAGTGTTTTTTTTTGGGATTTAGTAGGTAATGTATTAAAGTTTGTAGTATGCTTTTGGTTACCTAACAACTTCAATTAATCATTCTTTATTTAATCATTTTTGAATGTCCTGGTTTTGAGGTGTTTTTATTTCATTACAGGTTTATTCATTCTATGTTCCTTTGCTGTTGCAGTTGAAGGAACATTTTTTCGCATCAAGGACTCTGGTTGTGCATAATAAATCCGCACTGTGAAATAGTTAAATATTCGAGTTCGCGAAAACCGCTTGCATAAACATCCGCCGGCAGACAATAGTTTCTATTTCTATTTCTAAGCTAAGCTCCGCCGCCTGGCAACCCAATTTGGCCTGGTCAGGACGGACCGAGATTGACCGAGGGCCCCACCGTATATATTCGTGCATTCTGCCACCGCTGCATACTACCAACTTTGGTACAAACCGACCGACGGACGGACGGACAGACGGACAGACCGTCGGCCAACTTGTTTTGCAGTTGTCTATTTATGCGCTCGGCGCTCAGTGCGAGTATGCAAATAGTTGGCGTACCTATCGCACTAGCTGCCACACTGAACCAGTTTTTGTTTCCAGCCTGCCACGCCCCCTGCCCCTGCCCCTGCCAGCTCCTGATCCCTGCCCCAGCCACCAACCAATCCGCCCTTGTTTGCATTTTTTATTAACAAACAAAAAACTGTTGAGGGGGGATGGGTATGCAAAATATTCGGTAGAAATGAAAACCCTTTTTGTTTTCCTGTGTTTTTGTGTTCGTACCCTTGAAAACGGGGGGTATTGTGGTTTTTTAACTGAAGTTGGTTTATAATAATGATAATAATACAAGTCAATTTATAAAGGTTTCTTTCTCCAAATGTCTCCAAATTAGTCATTCAGTATAAAAGATACTTTTCTGTTATTCAATGGAAAGGGTATTCCCAGCTTCGTTTGACCCTCGTTTAATGTTTTATTTTGGTTTTTTTTTTGAGTGGGCGCCGCTTAGCAATCCGGTTAAAATGCCGATAAGCCAGAAGGGGTTGAACCACCCCAAAATCCAACCCCAACCCCAATCCCAACCCCGAATCCGAACCCAACGGAAGAGGTGAGTGCTGTTTGGCATTGTTGTTTGTGTAGCTACAGCGATATTCCATGTATGCCACGCATAATCGTTGTTGTTTTAGTGTATTAATTTTGGTTTTTAATAAAGCATAAATATTTGTGTTTACGCTTTAGACCCGCCCCAAGCCCTGGTAACCCCTTTTGCTATCCAAACCCCCTTTGAACCCCCCTTTGGCATGCTGTTTGCCGGCCGAATGTTTTTATTAAAGATTGCCAAATCAAAATTTAGTTTCATAGCCAGCGGGAATGCTATTGACTTTGTGTATATATATAGTATGTTCTGGTTCTATACGTTTAGTAAATAACCTGGTGGTGGGGCCCCTGGGTCTCATTACATGGCTGTTATTTGGAGTTATCCGAGGTAAGCCCACGCCATGTGGAGTACCAAGCAAAATATATACACATATAGATACTCGTATCTGCGGGGACTGTCAGGCGGCATTAATTGTGAATTCCGCTCTGACAGGTAGAACACCTTAATGGCCGAACACCATACCATATATACTATATATATATATATATATATATATATATATATACCTACTCGTATCTGCTGCCTTTTATGGGCTGAAAGTGATTTGCCTTACACATGCAGTTTGCAT
>JAJJHY010005742.1:1524136-1549411 GCA_021224005.1 Drosophila setifemur
CCCCCTTTGGAGCGCTTATGCAAGCGCAGAGCAGTGCAATTAAATTTGCATAAATGTATTTTTAATATCGCTCAATTTTTCGCAAACGCGTCGCCTCGTTTCTCTCCGCTCGTTAGAAAACTATAAAGAACCGTGAACTGGCCAGATCGGGAGTGGCAGTTAATGACATTGGTTGGGTGGTTTTCCTTTCCCGGGAAAACTTTAAATCGATTTCAGTAGTTACCCGGGACTCATAAGATATTAATGATTGAAATTAGAGAAGTTGATTGAGCCGTTTTCTTAACTTCTGCTCAATTTCCAAACTGTAATTTGTATCTTTTGCTTACAAATATTGTTAAACAATTTAATAAATCAGAAATCTGTAATTAGTATTTACCCCTGTTATATCCAAATTAATTCTGACACTAGAATAATTTCCAATTTAACTATTAAATTAATAACTATTGACATATCTTTAAGTACTAACTGTCTGGTCAGTGGATTTTTATTTCGCTTTTCCACGAAAGGTCAAGGGTTTTCCCCGTGGTCGGGGAAAAGCCAACAACCTGTATAATGTATCTTGTGGGTTGCCTGCCACTTTTCCCCCATTTCATTTGCCACAAGCTGCGACTTTCCTTCATTTCCCTGCGGTTTTTCCTTGTTGTGTCTTCGGCTACTTATTGATTTTCAATTAGTTTGTTTTGTTGCTTCAGCAGTTGCGATTCTGCTGTTTTCTCTCTATTTTCCTCGTTTTCCTCATTTCCCGGCAGCGTGTTGACATACTTAATTCACCACCGATGTGAGTGCATTACATGACAAAAAGTTTTGCACTCATAAAATATTCAATCGGAGTGTTTGTTTGTTTTTGTTTGTTTTCTTCTTGGGTTTTCCCCAAGCGCATCCATCGATTTTGGCAGGACTTTTGGCAAGGATGCTGCCAGGGATCTGCGGATCTGCGGATCTGGCGCTGACTTTGCCAAAAGAGTGTCGGCTCTAGACCAGAAACAGACACATGCCAATGTGCTGGCCATAAATTCATAGTATGAAGGCTTTAAGGCTTAAAGTTGCCAACTTGATAATTGCAAAAAAAAAACACAAAATAATTTCTGATGCTGAGTTCGGTCAGGCATCTAAATTAAATGTATTAAATGGGTTTTTGTTTTTGTTCTAGTTTATTTTAATTTTATTTATTTATGTTTTTTGAATATTAGCTGCGGTTAGGCCAGCCATGAAAATAAGCGAACAAAAACAAAAACAGAAATTATACAATTGCAAATGCGGAGTTAACGCAATTTTCGCACTGAACCGCATTTGCAATTCGCTGCATAATTTCGCAAATAATAATTTACATATGCGGCGTTTGTTGTTCGAGTGCGTTTTCCATTAATTTATTTATAGATAATTAATTAAAAGCAATTAACTTTGCGCATAGCTTTTGTTTAGTTTTCTAGTTTTTTATGTTTTTGCTCTGGTTTTTAGTTAAAATTGCCGCCTTTGTAGTTTCTCAATGGGAATATCCTTGCCAAGGTGACACAATCCTGGGAAGGATGTCAGTTGCAGGCTTCCTTTGTGGCCATTTCCATTATAGCCATCTGGAAAAAAGGGGAATAACCCTACCCAACCCCAAAGATATAAAAAAGATACCGGACTTAATTTTTGTCAATATTTTGTAATGTTTTTGCATTTTATTTTCCTCAGATATATTTCTGCTGGCTGGTTTTATGTAATTGTAATAATTAATTTAATAATACATTTCGTCATTAAGTAAATTTAATTCAATTAATTTAGCTCCGCCGTCCCTATACAGTATACAGTATATACGTTACATAAATACATTAAGTGCGATTCGGCTATATACAATTGGGTTTATCTCGATATTCGGTTTTAGTTTAGCTTAGGATGAATAATGAACGAATGTGTGTACTCTATTTTTTTTTTTTAATTTACCTTTACTTTTACTATACTTTAAGTTTTTAGTTAACAATAGTTTATGGTTTTGGGTGAATAACCCCTCCTCCTCCTCCTCCTCCTCCTTCCTACATAGGTCTAGTTAGTTAATTAATTAAATGTACTCGTAGTTAATTAATATATCACATTGAATCTGAAAGTGTCTTTGCAAAATTTCTAGTAATTGTTTCGTTACGTTTACATTACTATAAATTATGTTAATAGGTATGTGTATGCCATCTATATATATATATAGTATATATATATATATATATATCCGTGATTCCATAGTGTCCTTTGTGCCAGCTACCGAACATCAACAACAACAAAATGAACACCGAAGGCGAGTTGCTCCACACAAAAAAATTGTATATATATCTACGTATAAATATTGCTGTTCAGAAATGCCTACGAAAAGTCTTTATCTTTTGGATGCTGTTTGTGCGTGTGCGTGTGTGCGTGTGTGTGTGTGTGTATCTGTGTGTGATCCTTTTTTAACCCTTCTTCAAGATGGCCGCTCCTGCGCCAGGATTCGCCAGGTGAAGAAAGGGATGGCTGGAGAGGCTTCTACACGAGGAAGGCCTGCCCATTCTTATTGGCCGCTTCACTTGCTCCAGCTGCCTGTTGCTGCTGTTGCTGTTGCTGCGCCGCTGCAGCGGATGTGGAAGCCTGCGCCGTCGACTGGGTGCTGGTGCTGGCCTGACTTAATCCACTGCCACTGCGCAGGTGCACCGGAGCGGTGGCCAGGGGAAGTGCCTGCTGCACTGCTCCTCCCTGCTGCTGCTGCTGGGGCATCTGCTGCTGGGGCAACTGCTGCTGCCGGAACTGGGGCTGGAGCAGCCTCTGCTGCGCCGCCTGCTGCTGCTGGTGGAGACGCATCTGCTGCTGCTGCTGCTGCTGATGGTGGTGCTGGTGCATCAGTCCGGTGGGAATCATGGAGAGAGCCTCGTGCTGATCATAAGCACTGTACTCCGACTCGATGCTGTGGTAGATGTGCTCCGAGGGCGGGCGCATGGGCATGGGCATGGAGTCCACAATGCGGGCAGCTCCTCCTGGCCGAGTGGGCCTCGGGGAGGGAGTGGCAGTGGTGGCCGAACTATAGTTGGCCTCCATGTCCTCGGTGCAGTAGTAGGCGGGCGGAGGCGGGGCTTGGCGGAAGATCATGCCCGGGGAGACGGGCTGCTTGAAGCGCTCATGGTGATCCAGGGTGTAGTTGTTCCCCCGTGGGGAGAGCTCAATGGGGATGGCATAGCGGAGCTTCTCCCAGAAGTAGCGGTCGCAGGTGAGGAGCCGGTTGGAGGGCACCGACTTCAGGTAGGGTGAGAGCTCGGCCACATCCTCGGCCTCCGCCGACACACTCGTCTCCTCGATGATCACCAGCTTCTGGGCGAGACCGCGCAGGGATTCGTGGAAGGCGTTGCGGAACTCGATGCGGTTCCACTCGGTGGCCAGGAGGTTGCGGGTCAGCACCAGGATGATCTTGCGGGAGGCACGGGCCCCCTCCACCAGCTGCAGGTGGGAGGCCTGCGGGGGCAGATCCCTCTGCTGGATGCAGAGCCGGAAGGGCGGACGACCGTGCTCCAGTTCGGCAGCGATGTTGCGGCACACGAACTCGTAGTCCTTATCCGAGTGCAGGATGATGGCGTCGTAGAGCTTCCCGGCATCCTCGAACCTCGGCTCGCACACTCGGACTCCGTAGTGGGCGAAGAGCCACATGCGGACGCTCTCGCGGAACACGAAGACAATGATGAGGACCACCACCAGGAAGATGAGCACCAGGACGGCGGCCAGCAGGGGCAATCTATATCCCCCGGCCAGATCCTGGCTGGAACTGATGTTGCTGGCACTCGCATCGAGCAACTCCGAGCAGTCCGGACCACTGGCCATGTTCCCGATGAGCTCCAGCTCCCGCTTGATCCCCGCATCCAGGCAGTAGATGTCCTGGGCATCCCGCACCACCATCGCATTGTCGGAGACGAACTGGGCCAGCTCCCGGAGCTGCTGGCACCGACATGACCAGGCATTCCTGCCCAGCGTCAGTCCTTGGAGGCTGTGCCTGTACTGCAGATGGGGCAGTGAGCTCAGCCTGTTGTTGTCCAGCCGGAGGATCTCCAGGGAGACCAAAGGCTCAAAAGTGGCATTGGAGATGTGGGTGAGCATGTTGTTGTGCAGGTACAGCTCCCGGAGCAGCCCCAAAGAACGGAACTCGGTGCCCTCCAGCGAGGTCAACTTGTTGTTCTCCAGATGCAGCACCCGGAGATTGACCAACTGGGCCAGGCTGCCGTTCTGCAGGGTCATCAGGTTGGAGGCGTTCAGGTAGAGGGCGCGCAGATTGCGGCGACCCACCAGATGACCCACCTCCAGCTCCGGCATGTTGTTCCCATCCAAATAGAGATCACTCACATCCAGGGGGATGCGCTGGGGCAGGGAGGCCAGATCCTGGCGGCCGCAGTCCACGATATTGGTGGCCCAGGTGGCGTCGTGGAAGCAGCTGCAGTTCCCGGGGCAGATCACCTCGCACTCGCACTGCTCGTACTCGCAGCAGTGGCACGTTGGGGGGCAGTGACTCTCGTATTTGCACACAAAATCAGAGGCGGCGAGCGTGGAGAGGGGGCGGAGGGGGGCGCTGCGGCTGTGGGGCATGAGGCACTCGATGTTGCTCAGATCCACCACGTGCGGATGCTGGCGGGTGGTGAGGTTGTTGATCCGCTGCAGCCACTCCATGGAGCAGTCGCACTCGAAGGGATTCCCTCCGAGATAGAACTCCGGAACGGGCTTCTCCGCCGAAACAGGAGCCACTCTCAGAGCGTTCAGGGAGATCTTCGAGAGCACATTGGCATAGAGATCGACGCGGGCCAACTTCGTCTTGTCCACGAAGGTGTTGGCCTGGATCTGGCCGATGATGTTGTTGTTGATGAACAGCAACTCAATGGAGTTGGGCACCGACATGGCCCCAATCTCCGTGATGCGGTTGTGCGAGGCGTCCAGCGTGGTCACCCGGATCTCCTCCTGCAGCTTGTAGTAGTTGCCCAATGCCTCGATGTAGTTGCCATGGATGTCCAGCCACTTGAGATTGGAGGGAATGAAGGCATAGTCGAACCACACCAGATGATTCTCCGAGAGATTCAGCCAGAGCAGGGAGGCCAGGGTGGCGAAGATGCCGTTGATGTCGGTGAGGAAGTTCTTGTCCAGCCGGATGGCCTCGATCTCCGTGTTCTTGTCGAAGGCACCCCGCTCGATGTTCTGGATGCGGTTCTTGGCCAGATTGAGCACACTCAGCCGGGGCAGGTCCTGGAACATGCCCACGGTGATGTTCCCGATCCGGTTGTCGATCAGCCGCAGCCCCGTCAGCTGGTTCAGGTTGCGGAAGGTGTTGTTCCTGAAGTCCGAGATCTGGTTCTCCCCCAGATCCAGCGTCTTCAGCATGCTCAGATCCTGCACAGCTTCGGGCACCTCCGTCAACTGGTTGGAGCTGAGGTCCAGCTCCTTGAGGTCGGAGCAGTTGCGGAAGGCCTGCGCCTCCACGATGCTCACCAGGTTGTTGTTCAGGGTGAGCTTGGTCAGCACATACAACCCGTTGAAGATCCGGTTGTCCAGCGTGTGCAGGCGGTTCTCGGCGAGATTGAGGGTGTGCAGGTTGTACAGGGGCAGGAAGGCACCCTCCTCGATGTGGCCGATGGAGTTGTTGCGCATGTCCAGGATCTGCAGGAAGTACAGCTCCTTGAAGGTCTTCGCACCGATCCTCGTCAGCGCATTGTTCGACAGATTCAGCACGATCAGGCGGATCAGGCCGGCGAAGGTGCTGTTGTCCACATGGTGGCTGGTCAGCTGGTTGCCACTCAGATCGAGAACCAGCAGCTGCTCCAGCCGGTGCAGCAGACCCTTGGGCATTTCGTACAGATCGTTGCCCTGCAGATGCAGCTCCCTCAGCTCCTTGTTCCCGGCGAAGGCCTCCGAGGGCAGCGATTCCAGGTGGTTGTATGAGATGTTCAGCACACGGAGGGAACTCAATCCCGCCAAGGCATTGGGAGCCAGGCTGCTGATGTTATTGTGCTGCAGGCTGAGGGTCTGGAGACGCCTCAAACGGGAGGCTCCCCAGGCGTCGGGCAGGGAGCGCAGCTCGTTGAAGGAGACATCCAGGGTCTGGAGCTCCGATCCCCCGCTGGCCGCTCCGTTGGCATTGCTCAGCGCGGAGCCCGCGCACAGCTTCTCCGAGAAGCCGAGGAACTCGGCGGAACGGATCCGGTTCTGGGTGAGATTCAGCAGCTGCAGGCTGGGCATCGAGCACCACACGCCCTCGGGCAGCTGCCGCACATTGTTGTCCCCCAAATGGAGTTCGGTGAGCTCCTTCAGTCCCTGGAAGGACTGGCCATGCAGCTCCAGGGTCTTGCCCGGACCCCACACCGAGTTGTGGCTCTCGAGGCTCAGCCTCTTGAGCGACATCAGGCCCTCGAAGGCGTTGGGCGGGATCCTCTGCAGCTTGCAGGCCTCCAGCCGCAAATCCGAGAGTTTCTGCAGGCTCCGGAACTGGCCGGGGGTCAGTTCGCTCGCATGGAGCAACTCCTGGCTGCACTGCACCTCCAGCCGGCTGGCCGTCTCCGCCACCTGGAGATCAAGCGGTGCTCCGCCACCGGTGGCCGGTGGCTCCAGAGCCCTCACATTGCACTTGATGTCCATGGTGGAGCGGCCGAACTGCCAGGAGCACTGCTGCT
This sequence comes from Drosophila setifemur, assembly GCA_021224005.1. NCBI lineage: Eukaryota > Metazoa > Arthropoda > Insecta > Diptera > Drosophilidae > Drosophila > Drosophila setifemur. The sequence goes on from JAJJHY010005742.1 coordinate 1,530,775, forward strand.
GCGCATGCGCGGAGCGGGCGCACAGCTCCAGCACCACGAGGCAGAGCACGGGAAGCAACAGGCAGGTGGACGAGGACGAGGACGAGGATGTTGATGTTGCCATTCTGATTTGGTTTGATTTTTGCAGTTGGATCTTGTTTGAGATTTTGGTTTGGCTGTATCTTGCGGGTTTTGGTTCGGTTGCAGCACTAAACTCGGTCACTTTCTGGTTTTCATTTTCTTCGATCGCTTTTTAGCCCGATTTAGCCCGTAATCCTTGTCAGCGTGCGAGTTGCGAACACTTAGCGATACTTTCGTTTCTTTCGGATATCAGATTTTGAGATATTCAATTTCAGATTTCAGATTTGTATTTTATTTTTTGTGTATTATTGAATTTAACTTGGATGCGAATTTCGTTCGGCACTTGGCGAGCACAGCGCGAAGTCGGAGCTAGAACATGTTTTTGCCGCCTCGAGACCGTGTGTCTTGTATCTTTCGGATTCAAACTCGAAGTGATTGCTGGAGTTGAAGGCAGCGACTCCGTTGGCTCGATGAAAATTCCAAGCACACACACACGCGCGCGGCACTGACGCCGGCCGAGGCAGCGCGGCACACGGACACAAAGCGCAGCTAGCAGGCAGCAGCAGCAGACAGACAAAACGTGCATGCACTCTCGCGCACACATCTCGTCTTGCTCTGGCTCTCCCGCGCCCGCTCTCTGTCTCACTCTCTCTCTCGCTCGACTTCGCTGCACTTCCTGCCCGCATGCACACACACGGGTGCCGTGTGTGTCGGAGAGTCGGCTCTCGGAGCAGCAGCAGCAGCAGCAGCGCCGGCAGCAGCAACAGCAGCACTCGGCTCTCTCGCTCTCGCCGAAAGTAGGGGAAATGTTGCACACATGAGAAGGAGAGCACGAGCAGCCGGCAACAAACAGTTAACCCTACGCGTAGCTCCCGCTCTCTCCCTCGCTCTCTCTCTTTCGCTCTCTCAATTAGCACCGCGAGATGGAAATAATAATAATTCCGTTCTGAGTTCATTCCGGGGTTATCAGATTGTTCAGATTGCCGGGGAATTAGCTTTTTAGTTGCGAGAGATGTTCCCCTTAATGGGGATTAATTTGTTAAACTCCGCTAAACGCTTTAATTACTTCCCCGCATGTTAATTATAGTTTTTTAAGCAACAAGTTGTTAAAGAGTTTCAAATGGATATAAATTTAGAGATACTTCTTACGATCGGTTTGATCTTTAGATATTTTATATTTTAATTTGCAATTTTAGTATATACAATTTTTATAGAGATTGGATTTAGATAGATTAATTGTAACTAATTTATTTTTAGCAATTGTTCAGATCTTTTGGTAATTAATTCGCAATGTTAAAGGTTGTAGGTGAAAATCTTAATTAAATTTTATGGAGATTGCTCTTTATAATATACTTAAATGAACTTTACTGAATAGATTAATTCTTATTACGAAATTTGTTAAGAGCAATGTAAATCCCTTCTCTTGAACTTTTTTAGGGGTTATCTGATTATTCGATTATCAGTTTGGAATTAGTTTAGATTGTCATAGTTCAGAAGTATTTCAAGGTAGTTTTTATAGCTGAAACTATTTAAATTTATAAATATATTTTTTTAAAACTAGTGACCTTGTTTTAGGAATCCTTCAAGCAAATTAAGATCTAATAGATACTAATAAATGTTGTTACTCCAACTGGAATCCCTATTTTCCCAACTTGCAGATACTTTTGGGGCACTTTTGGCCCCCCAAATCCACGAAGGGTTAACTAGAACCGGCAAAACGGGCAACAGGCTGCTGGTTGGCAACATTTACCCACTTTTCCCCTGATGGTTTTCATCCGCACTTCGGTTTTCCGAGTCCGTGTTGCATGGTGCGATATGTGTTGCACATACTGGCATAGGCATATGTTGCCTCTGCTTTTGGGATGTTGCATGCCGCTTGGCTCTTAACAGCTGCTGTTGCAGTTGCAGCGGCTGTTAGCTGTTAGTAGTGCCTGACTTTTTCTATTTGGCCAGAATGCGTCGTAAAGTGTCGAACCTATTGCCGTATGCTAAGTATATCTTAACAATTTTTGTTGTGTTGCAGCTCCTGTCAAGTATTTCCTCTGTTTTTCCTTAGCCTCTAAGTGGGTGTTCGATTTTCTAGCCGCGTTGTTAACTTCTTTTTCTTGAGGAACCCCCCAAAAACTAATCTCGCAGAATTGAAAACTTCGTTAAAGGTTGTCGGCCAAATGCTGTAAACTTTATCCAATTTTGAAGCGAAGCGTTAAAATCTTCTTCTTTTTTCTTGCAACCAAGAACGGAAAATAGCAACTTGTTGGTGCATTTTATTGTCATAGGTTTCAGGTTTATTTGCTCTCTACTTTGGCTACTGCTACTGCACCTCATTTGACTTCTGGGCTTCTCTGCCTTTCGGCCATAAATATCGCATATAAATGTTGCATGCCCCACAGCATCATCAGCAGCAGCAGCAGCAGTTAGAGTGCCACTTTTATGCCATCTCGTACAACTGATAATAGGGCTTACTGTACGGGCGGAACTCTCTACCGGGGGAAATGTCCGACCAGGGATTGTTTAGTGCCATTCGGCGAGGCCCCTGCCCCTGCCCCTGCCCCCGCCTCTGTTGCTCCAATTTCAACGTTCTAATTCACCTGGCCCGCTCCTATTAGTGCTTTTTCGGCTGTCGACTTATGCCACTTAAAATTACATTAACAAACTTTCCACCAAGAGCAGCAACTCCGCAGAAAATTGGAATGGGACGGAGAAGAGCCACAAACTTTGCCCGGCTTTTGGATGTTGCTCCTGTTGCTGATGTTGCTGTTGCAAGTGTTGCTGTTGCGTTTTTGTCCCGTTTTGTTTTTGCGGCACTGCAAATATGAAACTTTTGTTACTTAATTATTTTGTTTGTTGTTCTTGTTAATGCTGCTGCTTCTACTTCTACTTCTACTGCCGTTGTTATATTGTTATTAATTAATTGAGTTACACTTGGAGAGCTCCTTGCACCCGGCCCCCTGCCCCATGCCCCCTGTACTTGCCACACTTCTTTCTGTTGCTTGCCTAGTGGTGCGAATATTTTATGAATTTTTAAATTTCATTAACTCGACATGTGCCGGAGAACTTTGTTTCCAGACTGTGTCAAACGTGTGTCGTCGACCCTTTTCGTGTCTTTAGGCGGTAAACTAACCGACATAACTATAAGGCTGTAACTTCATTAAGGGAAGTTTGAAAATTGAATAAAAAGGAAATTAATTAAGGGGGAGTTTTGTATATAAGATACGCCTTTGAAATCAGTTAGATACTTCGATAAATAAGACTGATGTTCTATATAATACAGAAAACCCCTTGGAATTATAACTATTTCCTATGGTTTCTCCCCAGAAATTGTCTTGCTGAAAGTGGCTGCCATAATGTGGGGCCTAATGTTTGTTTGTTGCCTCAGTGCAGTGGCAGTGGCAGTGGCAGTGGCACAAACCGCAGACGGAGGAGTCGTCCGGCCTGCTGCTTAAATATTATTCATACGACGCGTTGCCACGACCAAAATCCCAAGTTCCAACCTCCAACTACCCAAATCCCAAATCCTCATTGCAGCTTTCATTTCGCCTCGCATAACTATGTCAAATTAGTGTCTCTGCCTCCGGATGCCTCCGGATGCTCCGACTTTCCCAGCGGCGTTTTCCGCTGAAACGCTGGAGCGCCGCAACTTTCCCACTTGGCGCTCCACTCCTTGGGAAATTGTATTCAAATGCCCCAAAACGAGAGGAGCAAAACCCATTTTAATTGAATTAGAAAATGGCAATGGGTCAGAAGCACGTTTGTAATGCATAATTTATGTTTGCGCACCGAGTTTGTTTTTCTGATTTCAGTTATTTTCCATTTAGCTGCGCTTCAGCGGGGTCCGTATCTGAATCCGTATCCGAATCCGAATGCGAAACCAAATGCCCGATTTTTTGAGGCCAAAATTTTCATAATCTTTTGGTGAAATAGAAAATTGCATGGTTGCTGTAGTTGCAACTGCCACTGCCACTGCCACTGCAACTTTGACTGCAGTTATGAATATCATTTAATGAATGAAACGAACTTCTTGGGCCGGGGCCATCAATGGATATCCTCGGCGGATGGTGGCCCAAATGGATATAAGTACGGATGGAGTGGAAAGTGCGTGTGACAGCAGAGGAGAGGCTGCTCCTTGGAGCTTGGAGGAGCCACCTCCTCCTGGCAGCTGTCAGGCGCACTTGCATTACATTATTGCCGCCTCCACAGAAAGAAGACTGAACAACAAATTCCCGAAATAAATTATTTACAAATTAATAAGCACATATTTTATTTATTGAATTCCCAATCGAAACATGTATCTTTTGTGTATCTCTTCCCTGCATCTTTGATATTTTTCGTGTGATACCATTTTAGAATTCGTGAACTTGTTCGATAGTGTGATTTGCTATTGCTTATGCTGTTGTTATTTATTTTTTTTATTCTTTTTCCGAACCCAGGACTCATTTGATATGCGGGCTCAGTAATGCGCCCACACGTCGATGCTGAAACAATGCCAAGCATTTTTATATGCCAGGCGATATACCATATTATAAAATGCGAACACATATTTATATGCCCGTCGACGGGGGATGGATTGCGGGATGGCGGCGACCGCTCAAGTGCATCTTAAAGATACTTTTGCAGCATTGTGCGGCCTCCGACTCAGATTCAGATTGAGATTCAGCTCGAGTGCTGTTTCCCCCGCCCCGCCCCCCTTAGAAATGCGCCCCGATCCATTTGTGTAGGGGTTGATATATGAGCTTTAATGTGCATTAACTCTTGTGCCATAATTCTGCCCCACTCCCTCCCTCCCGGAGAATGGGGTTAATTATGCGTTTACGGCTCTTTGGCTATGGCCGCACATATTTATTGGAGCCTGTGATTTATGGGCCCGGCCATGTGTCTGTCCCAGAGTTAGAGGGATCTCTGTTCGGTGGCTACCTGGTGGGCTTCAAATTACTTAACATCCAAACTAAAACTCAAAAAACGATCCAGAAATGAAACGATTTGCATGCCAGCATATAGGTAATCGCCGACTTCCTAACTACTTATGAGTAATTTAAATATTTTCATAATTTCATATAAACCAAAGAAATTACGAAAGCCCACTGACTTGGCAAAAAAAAAAAAAAAAAAAAAAAAAATGGTAAGAAAGAAACACACACAACCCATAATCATGGCTAAACATAAAAAAAACCAGCCAGACAATTCTAATTGTCAGCCTCTTTCGGCGTTTTGTGCTAAACATTTCATTTCATTCCGTTTCGGGGTCGCAATTTTTCAGCATTTTGCTAATACCCACTTTAGCGGTCCGAAGAAAAATAACGAACAAAAAAACAGAGAGGATCGGGGGAGCTGATTCCAAGGGGTTCGGCGATTTAAGCAGAACCCTTCATTAGGCACACGAAAGATACGGCGACGATCTTCGACAACTCATGTTTATAAATTGGTCTATAATTTCGTTTCGTATTTGCACAGCTCACTGTACGGTGGACCCTCGACTACCGTCACTTGTTCCTGTGGGTTTCGTTGGAATTTCTCCAGCTGAAAATCTGTTTTTACAGGTTGTTTTTGCAGGCCCAACTAATTGCCAAAAATCGGAGGAATACGGCTGAAAGTAAAAATAGGGACTCCAAAAATAACATCGCTGCCTGTCGCGACTTTGTTTTGTGAGTAAACAGTTTAGAACGTTCCTAAGCCCTCAAAATAAGCCTCCAATCTTTGAGATACTCTGGCAGGTAGCGGAATCCGAGAGATACGAGTGGCAAAGAGAGCGAGAGCGTAAATGGAGGGGAAATGTTACCCACACCAAAGCAAGGGTCTGCCTCTCTCACCAACACTCGCAAAGCCGATCGCCCTCTCCCGCTCTCTGGCTCTCTCAAAAGTCTTGCATCTCTTTTTAGCAAGCGGTAAACTGTATCTTCTATCCTGCTCGCACAATTTCCGCTGCGATCTGAAGTTTGCTGGTATTGGTGCTCTGCTCACTCACACACTCTTGCTGCGGGCTCTCTCTTGATCAGTTGCTCTCCGCAGTCCACTCTCTCCCTCTCTCTCCGACTGCTGTCATTGACACTCTCAGCAGGTTTTGCGTTTTCTGTTTCAGCAATTATGTATCTTGTATCTGTAACTCGCTTGTTGTGTATCTGCTGGCTGAACAGCCTCAAATGCCTGACATTTTACACTATCGCCAGCGATTTGCAGCATTTGCTTTGAAGCGAAGAAGAAGAAGTCGCAGATATTCAGATATCCCGCGGATGCCCCTGACTCACGGCGAATGAATATCTTGTGGATCGCCGGTGCCGAGGAACCCTGATTGAGACAATATCGTAAAATATCGCCACATGTGAAATCCGATCGGATTTCGTAGCAAATTTAGTTGCTTGTGTCGCCGTTTATTGCCGCTTTAAGGCGAAGTGTTCGGCGTTCTGCTTAACTTGTTTTACCACACGGCCAACACACAAAATGCTCTCATTTGGCCACAGCCACAAAACATTGCAATTTTTTTTCGGATCGGATTTTTACAATGTATTTTTTGTGCGCTCCACTCCGTTCCCTGCCGGAGTCTTTTGGCTTAAATGAAACTAAATGAGCCAGTAATCAAGTTGTGTTCAAAGAGTCGCCTCCACAGCTCCCCGCCCCATCACTCCCTCCTGGCCACTCCACTCCACTCCACTCCATTCCATTCCAGGCCAGGCCAGGCACTTCTCTTTGTGGTATTTTCGTTTCGCTTTTTTTTGTTCGTATTTACTTTTTTTTTGTGTTTTTTGTTTTTAATATGTTTCTTGTGGTTTACAGCAAATTTCACACTTGGCGTATGGAGGCGAGTGGGAAGTCTCCCAACGCCTCGCTCTCCTCCAGTTGCTCCTCCAGAGCTGCCGAGGCGTAGACGCCACAAAACATTGGACCGTTGCAAGTTTCGAGGCTGATTGATTTTTTAATATCGAGCAGTCGGAAAGGGGGAAGGGGGAAGGGAGGGGAAGGGGGGCGGGATCAATGGTTTCGGGTTTTTCAAAGGGCAGGAGACCGCACCCCGGCAGTTGACAGGCGAATCTTATGTAAACTGGATCCGCCAGCCAAGGAATTGAATGGCATACACTAATCACCCGCTTTCCTTCTCTTACTTTTGGCATTTGCATTCAAAAGATACACAATGCACAAATTTTACCGATCCTTTGGGGGAACTCTTTTTTTATGCATCTTCAAGTGCGGCTGAATCATCTTATCTGAAGGTCAGTCGTTAACCGCTTTTATCTGTACTTTTTTTCTAAAGGTAGTAGTCCTTAAAATACAAAAAAAACTGAAATGTATCTATAGAAATTGGTTGGAACATATGGCCAGTTTATAGCAATTATATATCCTTAATTCAGTTGCAATAATAATTATACGTTTATATTTTATTTTTCCAAAGAAAAAAGTCTTATGTAAATTTGATTACGATCTCCTCCAAATCGATTTTCTTTTGGTGCATGCATTCTTCTGAGGTTGCCCTGAGGTTGCAGTCCAGATTTATTCATTGGCCAAGACCCACACGCTTTCACTATCAATCTCCGTCTCCGGGGCCGTCTCTTGACAATTCCATTTCAATATTTTGGTTACACTTGAGGGTTGAGGGCGATCGCTACCGCTGGGCAACCGAGTTGGGAAGAGTTGGAGGCGGTCGCCATCCTGGCCACCACTTCACATATTGTACAATAAATATTATTCATCTCTCTCTCTCTCTGTCTTTGTTTTTGGGCCACTCGAAGCCCACTTCGGGCCATGACTTAATTAAGAGCTGCACGTTTATTGTGCTTACCTGCGTAGTTTTGTCTTCGGCTCACTTTGTGCCTTGTATCTTGTGGTTGTGTCTCTGTGCGTTTTTATTAACTTTATAGCTTTTTCTGTTGCTGTTGTTGCTGTTGTTATTGTTTTGCTTAGCTCACTTTAGCCGACTTTCCCAGGTTGTTTTTGTTGAAACGTCATCGTAAATTGCAATTAATTTCAACGGCGACAGATGATGGTTCATAATTTCAGGCTGTAGGTGTTTCATTAAATTCAACCTTGAGAGGCGGCTGCTGCTGCTGCGACTCATGTTTTCAATTATTTTCACACCTTGGAAAACAACAATGAAGCGCGAAAAAATATGTGATATTCGAAATATACGAATTATACCAAAAAAGCGAAAGAGAACTCCACTTAAAATTATGCCAATCACGAATCGCGCCTGCCCATTGTCTTCGAGCGCACTTCACAGATACTTTTTGAAAAGCCTTCGAGTGGCCGGCATATCATTGCCAAAAATTATAGTTATTTTTCAGAGCTCTGGTTATAAGTTTAATTTGCATTTTACCCTAAAAAGTATCTCTATCTATCTCCGTGAGCAGCCATTGGAAAGCCATAAAAAAAAACAAGATACACATGCGTTAGTTGAGTGCCGCCTGAGTCCGGAGTTAATTTTCGAGCCTTTACGACCCACCAAATGTCGATTGATATGAAGTTTTATTTTACAGCTGTTTTGGCCGCGATCCGTTCGCGTGTGAGATACGTCAACGCCTCCCATTTGGTAGTTATTTTCCTTATTTTATTTCCCGTATTTGTTGGCAACAGGCATTGACAGTGGCGGTGGCAGTGGTAGCAGCCGTTGCAGGGTGGCCAAATGCAATTGGCCATTGCCATAAAAAACACTTTGTGAAAGAGTAGTTTACCCCGTTTGTGTGTGGTTGGACCTTTTTTATGCATCGTCGAGCAGAAAGTGTTGCATTTATCTGTTATCCCAGCACACTACAAAATATATATTCTATTTCAATATCCAAGAGATACTCAACTTAGTAATTACATAAATGTTTTGAGATGTAAACTTATAGTTTATAGTTTACTTTTAAGAGGGAGATAGTTTCCCCATCATGATTCACCTTTCCATTAGCCGCTTTTCCCATTTCTCGCATTTCCCGACTCCCGCTCTCAATTTGCATATCTCACATCTAGCCTTTCTGGGCGCTCAGTGTAGCTGGGGAGAAATTACAATAACCGCAGCATAAAAAAGGATATGCCCCGACTTGCTTTTAGACTTTGTACTTCTAAGCCATGCCTTTGCTTTTATTATCGCCGGCAAACTTAAGGGACATAAAAACACACACTCCACTCCACACAAAGAACAAAACCGAGGGAAAACCTAGAAGAAAAAAAATAGAAAAACTGGTAGCCTAGGCCATTAGACATAAAAACGAAGTTGGGTAAGTGCAGTCGACTATCTCAAGGATGGCAGATAGAAATGGAACAGGAGGAGGAACAGGGACAGAAACTGGGAAGGAAAAGGTGCTACCACTAAAAGTTGACCCAAATTTTATCATCAATGTGACAGAAAGTAGCGATTAGATGGTGCCTTTTATGTGCCTCAACTGAGCTCCCACCTCCTTGCGGCATTTGTGGCACCGACAAAAGAGTTTCGAAATGGTGAATGCCACCGATCGGTAGGGTTACGCGATATGAATGGCCTCTCCCTCGGCCATAAAGCGTCGCAGATATCTTAATTTGCCGCATCTGTATCTATTTGAGCCACTTGAGCAGCCGAGGCTCGGGAATGCCACTCAACTTGCCTCCAGCAAGCAGAAGCAGAAGCAGATGCAGATGGAAATGGAGATGGAGATGCACTTGTCTGAATTTCCACGGGCCCATATCCGGTTCGGGATCTCCTGTTTGTTTGTCGTCTGCCAGGCGGCGCCTTCTACTTACAGGATGCATCTGTGTGCCTCTGCCTCTGCCCCGGGCCCTTGAGATGAGGTTTTCCATGGCATCGATGCGGAAAATCGGCAGGCAACGCGGTAGGCGAGGCATTTGATTTTTGTTTGCTGTCCCAGCTCAAACTGCCCGTGAAATGTCCGAGCCTATCGGAAGTTGATAGCAGGATGGGATGGGTCTGCTCCGGGTAACCCTAGAAGGCTGACTTCCTTTGAAGTGGCCCCTCCGCAGATAAAGTGTTTGATAATCCAATTTACAAAATGCAAATCTCAGCTGCCGCTGCTGTTTTTTTTTTGGGTTTTTGGGGAGAGGAAAGCGGAACATTTTCCCCTCAGTTTGGTCCTGGCAAGATCATGAAAAGAAATCACCGGCCATGTCCTGGGATCATAAATATTTATGGGCCTTTTTGAAAGGTTGGTTGCCAATGAAATTTGCCCGGCCGCAGGAAAGTTCTTTTTGTATTTATTTCGGCTTGTTTGACCAGCGCACTTTTAATCTAGGAAAACTCGGGAAAACTCTTTGAGGAGTAGGAGTAGGAGAGATTTCCCTGGGCCACATGCATTTGACACGCAACTTGGAGCGACGACATCGCCTGTCGTGCACTCCTCCGTTCTCAGTTCTCCGTTCCCAGCTCCGCCTCGAAAGTTGGTCCCAAAATCAACTGCTAACATGACATAACTTACGAGCTGGGCATGCAAAAAATTTCCCCCGCTTTTCCGCCGCTTTTGGTGGGAACTAGGCTTCCATCGTCCTATCCGGTAATGGATAGCCGGTCAGAAAAAGGGCTGCGACGTCGATTTAAGCCAAAAGTTATTGGCACTTTGTCAGAGCCGGGAGTAATGTGCTCAAGTACGTTTATGCGTATCTGAAGTTGAGGAAATTTTAAGTGGGTTTTCAGGATATAATCTATATAAATTATATATATGATTGAAGGAAGCCATAAAGATACTATTCTTTTCAATTCGAGGCCATAAACAGAATGTTTTCCCTAGATTAAAATAAAATGTTGAATAACAGTTTTGGAGGGATCATAAATTCAAATAACCAAATGTCCGCCATTTTAACCGCACTACTAATAATACACCCCTTTTAATTACCAAAATTGAAAATTTTCCCAGGGAAAACTTCCCGTTTTCGTGCGTCGCATGCACCGCAGAGTTTTCCTTGCGTGTTGCACCGTACGGTGTGCCCCATATATGTAGTATGTGCCATATTGTTGGGCGAGCGAGTGCAACGTGTGGTAACATATCTTGGCCGGGCCGGGCCGGGCCGGGCCAAGGAGGGCACGATAATTGGGCCCCACTAATTTGGCTATTTAACTGGATTTGTAAGGGCCAAGCCGACATGCAAATGGAGAACTAACAGCTTCGGCTTAGCTTTGGTTTTGGTTTCTCGGAAGGCTCTCTGGGATGTCAATTGCGAAATTGGGTGAACGTTAAGGCCTAATCAGCAGCAGAACTCTTGGCCTAAACATTCTTTTGGCTTTACAATAGTGCAAAGTGGAGCTAGGCACGGCATCTTTTCTGTTTTTTATCGGGCCAAAAATTTTGAAAATGGGGGAATTGAAGGGGGGAGACCCTGTCAATATTTGAACTCCAACAGTTGGGTTTGGTAAGATCGGGAGATAGAAGTGAGCCCGATCTAATCTAATCTTATTTGTGTGCCACTTTCGGCTACCACAGACTCTGTACTCTCGGTGCTCTGTATCTCGTGGATGCATATGCTAATTGCATTAATAAATGAGCAGCAGCAGGGGGAGGCGCTTACTTTCCTCTGTTACTTGCAGATACTTTTATCTGTTTGTTCCTCACACACACACACAGATACACACTTATACACACGCCCCCGCAATTGTCTGGCCTGCTGTCATTCAATTAAAAAAGAAAACAACGACACATTAGGAAAAACAAAAAGGTCTTGTCTCCGCACTAGAGTGTTTTAGTTTTCGGCTTTTCCTCCATGGGCTGGAAAGCCCAAGGAAAATATTTAGAAAGTAAAGAAAGAAGCAGCAACACATGTACCAAAGGTAATTGTCAAGTAGAGCAGCAGACGACAGCCCAACGACGGCGTGGCACGAACGAACAGAACCAGCCACAGAAACAGCAACAGAGACACAGAAACACAGAGGCTGAAGACTACAAGGAAAACGGACGGAACTGGCTAACCCTATCCAACAGATACTCAGATACTCCCCTCCCACAAATGACACACGAAAATGGTAACACAAACAGACGAAATTCAAAGACAATTTGGTTTGATTAACTCGAATTTTAAATGCTCTTTTAATTGGTATTTATGCAAAGTTTTGTGAGTGAGATACTTTTGAAACTATTCATATTGTAAGGGAAAATTAAACAGGAGTGTATGAAAAAAAAATACATTTGTTGTACTTATTCAAAAATCTATAATATACCTTTTAAGATTTCCATATATTTCCTTGATATCTCATAGATATTTTAAAATTACAAGTCCTTTTTACCTCTCAAAAAAATATAATTAAATTATTCACCCTTCTTTTTACTACTATACAATTTCCTTTTAAAATTCCCAATTATTCCCCAGTTATCTCAAAGATACTTCCACCTATGGATTCCCCCTTTGAACCCGGTTAGATACTCCTCGAAGAAGGGCATCTAAAACAACAGGCAGTGATGTTTGGCTGGGCCTACGTAACATTCTTGTGGTTTTTGGCTTTTCAATAGACCCACAAAATATGCGCGGCGGCGACTCCGGGTTGTGGCTTCCACTTTGTCTGTGGTTTTCGGGTGGTTTGTTGTCGTTTGTCAGGGGGCCGGGACATATGCGTGACAATTAATATAAGACCCAAGTCTGGGCCTGGGCCTGGGCCTGGGGTTAGGAGTCAGGAGTGGCTGACATCGGTACACAAAACGGAACTGCAGACATTGCCGGGGCCAGATACTTTCGGTTGTCTGTTGTTTTTTTTTCAGAAGAAGAAGGGACCCCTCACCTGGGTCGTGTTTCGGCGGAAAATGTTCCAATGACAGCCCGGCTCTAGCGCCTTCTGGGTGGGTGTGGGACGAGGGATTGGGGATCGAGGGACACCTGCCCCAAGTCCAGAACCCAAACCCAAAAGTCAACTCTCCTCTCGCAGTCAAAGCAAAACCAATTTGCGGGCCAAAAACAAACTATACCTGTACTTGCACTGGAAATAATGGGAATGTAATTAGATATTCATAAATATATGATATCCATATATTTATTAATAATTTGTATTTAATTTCATGGAAGAAAACTGTATTTTAAAAATAATTTTGATAGTTTAATTGGATCCAAAACAAACTCTACCTTTACCAGTTCTTTTTTTAGTACCAAAAAGAATGAATTTGTTAAAAGAAAAATATATTTAACAAATATTTTTAATTGATAAATTGTTCAAAATATTATTCTGAATATTATGCAAATTTCTCCTAGTGTCCTAGTGTTGGCCAGTGTTTAAAGCCTGGCCCTAAGGCTGGACCCTCTTGTGGTCGCGTGTCGCTTATCGGCCAGCTTTATCAGCTGGAAAAGCAGCAGAAGGAAGGAAGGAAGGAGCCTGGCCAGCTCGGCAAAAACTTTGTTAGCGTCTTTAGCTATTTGGCTACTTGTTTTCAGCTCTTAGCCAAACGCCTTACCCCTTCCCCCTCCTTTTTAGAGACCCTTCAGGTGGCATTATTATTTCTGCTGCTGTGTGTTGCATATTTTAATTCAGCTTGGCTTTTCCGCACTGCCTTGTTTTCATTATATGCATGTACGATATTGTGAAAATGCATTTCCACTTAGATCCCCCAGATTGTGTTCCCTCCCAAGGAGGGGTCCCTGCCATTGACAGACTTTCCGACTTTGTGTGGGATTCGAAAAGCCATTTGGCAAGGAACTGAAGTCCCCACATCAAAAGGTTGCCTTGAGAGGTAAGAAAATGCGAGGAATTTAAGAACTGCAAAGGATTGAAATCTTGTATATTTAAGGAATAGGAATATATAAGAATTCAAGGTTATCGTACTTTAAATAATAATTTATATAGTATCATTAAAATACTCTGACATTTGTAATTTAATACCCCGTTTGATAATCAATTTCCAGATTGTAGCACTAAAAATAATATTTAATTTCCTTGGAAAAACTATAATAATTTGTAAATAAAATACTCAGTTATTTCAGATATAATTCCCCATTCATAATCAATTTCCTGTAGAGTAAAATTCTAGTCCTTGTAAGGCTTTTTCCGCTATTGCTCCCGAAGGACTTCCGTTTTGTTCCTCGAATTTGTCGCCACTATTCACAGGAACACAAGGAACCTCTCGACTGGAGGAGCAACTAATTGTGAAACAAATTTCGAAACGAGTTCCACTTAAATTCCCAACTAACCGAAAATCCAGCGGAAATTCCGAACGAATTTTTAAGTGGATTTGGAGGGCACTTGCTCCAAAGGACGTTCGACCTTTGGCAAATGCGTGAAATAGATACTTAAATGCCGGGGCAGGACAGCTGTCAGGATAATGCTCGCATTCCGGCAATAACTCAATTTATGGTGAAGGAGAAGGAGGAGGGGCGGGGGCGGGGATGTTGCAGCAAATTGACAGAAATATGAGCACGCGAAAAACAAGATGGAATTGGGATCGAAGATGGACTGCGACTGTGTATCTGTATCTGTGATGTGTGTGGGGCAAGGACTATGCCTGGATGCATCTCGAGAGGTTCTCGCAGAGTCATAAATTTGTCATTGATTGCATGTGAAATTGGAGATCGCATCTGCCTATAGTACAAAAGTATCTCGATGTTTGTGTATCTTGCAGTTTGTGTGTTTGTTATCCTGCAAGGCGAGTTTATTGCTTTATTATGTCGCTCTCTCTCTTCGGGTAATTCATGCTGGTCCGAACTGTTTCTCACAACTTGAATTACGCCCTGGGTATTGGGTTTCATATTGTAATCCCTCGGATCGCCGTCCGTGTATCCGTAAGTTGCATCAATGTCTCTGCGCCGCAGAGAATGCACTTAAAAAAAACTGCCAAAGACAAAATGTGGGCAGGAGCTTTGGTTTGTTGCTCACTTAACTGGAATAATTGACATGAACGATTCCCTGGCCCTTCTACTGCTACTCTTTTGTGGTTTCATGTTCTCCGAGTGAGAAGGCTCCTTCGATGGCTTGTCAACGGGTTTTCGCCTCCTCCTCCCTGCTCCTGCTACCTCCTTCCCGCTCTTCGGTTGAGTAGCTCCGCTCAAGCTGCAACAGTTTATATTGCATTATTCTGCTTGAATGGCATTTTCACTTCACAAGAGAGCAGCGAAGAAACAGAATATATATATATATTCTTACTATATATATACCGTATACTGACGAAGAAAAAAGCTCGCATTGCCTCGCAGTGGAAAACAAAGTGAATTTCATTATGGCCCCGACTGTGCGGAGTCCTCTCCTCTGGCTCCTGGCCCCGGACACGGTCAATTTGAATTATGAAAATCACTGCGAACGGAGTCCGCCGTGTCCGCAGTGACTTTTGAATGAATTTTACTTCCATTCCACTGAAGCGTTAACGACTCCTCCAGCTCCTACAGCTCCTCCAGCTGTTGCCGTCCATTGTAATCCTGCGAGCCGAGAGGACGGTTAAAGGATAATTCGACCTTTGTGGCACATTCTGCGAGACACCTGATGGTGTCTCGGGAGTCTGGGTTCCCGCTCCTTGTGGCTCCTTTTCGCTCCTTTCGGCTCCTGTGTGCGGTTTGCTCTGGGTTAAATCATTTTCCCATCGATTTTTTTTGCCTCAATCCCAGCCTCGAAGGGAGAACAGCTGGTTGGTGGAATTTTTCGCAGGATATTATATTATATGGTGGGAAATTGAATATTTATATTGATTCAGGATTTTTGAGAAATTAATAAATGAGAAGCTAATAATTTCCTAACCAAGTTATGGCCTTTGAAAGTAGGAAGAATATTTATGAAAGATATATAGTTATACCAGTAAAAATAATCTCCATTTCAAGATATGATATGGAATTATATTTGTAAATAAAGAGCAAAAATCATGATGTATCCTACATTTTTATTGAATATTTAAAATATATAATAAAGATTTATGATCTACTTTTTATTTTTGGTGGAATATTTTTGAAAATTAATAAAGGCAAAGTTATGTTCATTAAAAGTATCTAAGCATTTAGGACCTCTCTCCTTTTAGATAAATAGTTATAAAACTCCGACGAATCTCCATTTCACATCTCTCGAAAAGGAAAACCCACTCTCCTTGGGCCACCTTTTGTCTGGTTGCAGAGATCTCGTTGGATTTCCAAGGCAATGCCAGCTTAATGCCCCACATAAACCATTTCCTGCCACAAAAACTAAAGCAAGACAACAGAATTTGTCAAGGCCCGATCATGATTGTGTGGCTCACACAAAGAACCCGGCTCCAGGCTCTGGGCTCCAGGAGGACCTCAGCTCTTGGCCGCGTGCGTGCTAATGGCCGAGAGCGGAGAGTGCTTGGTAAGACCCACATGCAGAGAGCTGGCTAACAAAAGTGTGGCACTGTGGCTTTTTGTCACACGTAGGTGTCCGCCGAACTTGGATCCACCATATATAACCACCTCGGAGCAGTCAGCTTTCTTTACCCAGAACCCAGATGCCATCAAACTGAATGGAGCTGCAATGGTGCTGGCCAAGACCGGACTGGATGCCCCTGCTTATTTCTCACTCCCAAGGAGTCGCCAAATCGCCAAACAGTTTATGCAAAACGTAACAAGGCCCAGAGAATTTTCCAACGTTTTTACGAGCACTCGAATTGTGATCTAATCGCTTGTCTACCGCCTCTGAAGGATGTTTAGAGTTGACTGTTGGGTCTTGGTCTTCCTCTTGGTCTACCTCTTGGTCTGGGTTTGGTAGCCCACGCTCTCGTGTATTTTTATTATTATTGGTTTTTTAGCATTCAGTTGAGCTGCCATTTGCATGGCTTATTGCCTGGAATTGTCGTTTGAACGGGGCCAAGACCCGAAGCCAACATATGGCATACTAAAGCGATAATGCGCGACGATCTGGCCTCCCTTCGGATCTGTTCAGTTCGCAGAATTAATTGCTCTTCCGATTCCCCAATCTCGATTCCCGATCCAACAAATTCGCTTATTCGTTTACTATATATGTGAGCGATTTACTTCCATCGCCATCGGAAAGTCGTGCGGATTGACCCTGCCGATGGGTTTTGCAGATCTCTGCTTCGATTCTAACTGCACTGAGAGAATTTAGGGTATATATTATATTCATATTCAAGAGCTTGGAATGTCCATTAAATTAGAATTTTTTTGAAATTTATTATGTTTTTTTATCACATTATTTTGCAGACCTTCTTCTGTGAGCTAAATAATAGAAGTGAAAATTTAATTGTGCAATAATGCAGAAAAAAACTATGTTAATATTTATTTATTGCCTCAAACTTATTTGATTTAACAAATATGATAATATATGGAGATATTAAAAACAAAATACTGCCACTTTATGTTATATGGATGCTTAAAAAAATTATTGTGAAACTATAACCAAAATACAATAATTAGAGTGACTGAGATAATTCAGTCATAACTTAAGATTAATGAATTTATCGGTAAAAAAATACGTTTAAAAAATTAAAAATAAAAATGCATTCACTGTAATAAGAATAAATTGGTATTTAATATTAAAAAAAGAATTCAAACGATTTTAGTTAATTTAAAAATATTATTATTCGTATGTTTATCTAAATTATATTTTTCACACTCAAATATAATTTATAATGATCTAATTCGTAAATTCCACCCGAATAACTCCAATGCAAATTCCGTACCTAAATCAAGAATTCGATTCATAAATTATAGATCTCAATTCCAAGTCCACCTGAGATTGGTCACTGGATGGTTTTTGGTGGCTCTGGTGGAACAACCTAATAAAAGCCCTTGGCCATCCATCTTCGGCCGCCTTTTGATCAGTCGTCCGGGATTAGTTGCCAGCTGAGAGCCTGCTCTGATGCCATTTGGCTTCCTTTGGCCACTCGGCTTCAATTGAAGCTCACTCTGGTCGTTTATAATTAACTCAATGCCACGGTCGGAGCTTGGTCTTCCTCCTCCTCGTAGTCCTCCTCCTGCTCCTCCTGCTGCTCCTCGCTTGTCACGCGTGCCTGTCAGCCAACCTCCCCCAAGGCACCCCTCCGCCTTCCTCCCTCCAAGAACCCCTCTCCACCTTGTCCACCTCTCAATCTCAAAGGCCATCCCCCTACCCAATCCCCAATCCCCTCCCAGAGCATTTCCAGTTCCTGGCACAGCCCGTTCCTGTCTATGGGCTTTGATAAACGAGCACATCAGAAATGTGACTTGTCATAAATTTGCCTGCGTGGCCATTACTCATGTGTCATGTGGAGCGGCTGCAGCTTCTCAGGGTCCCCCGATCCCCGCCAGCCCCTGCTCCACCCATCCACCTGGCATGGAGGTAGGTGCAATGCAATGCGCGATTCCCGGCAAGTTCGACAATATGCCAAGTATGTGGAGTAATCGCCGTTATCAACTTTAGTGACATGATCGGAGCGGAGCCTGCTCCACATTCGCTGGCCACGAATTTCAGCTCCGTGGTTGCCATGTGGCAGGTTGGCTTATTGGAGCCATCGATCTGAGTCTAGTTTCGGTATCGGGCCAGGCCAGGGCCAGGTATGCCACGTTTTTTTTTTTTTTTTTAGACAGTTTAAGTCCGAGGAGATTGGCCAACCAGGAGCAGAGGAGTTGTTCTTTCTAGTTCCGGGATATAGAAAAGAAATTTATGGAAGTAATTTTTTAAAAATTATATAAATATGCTGTATTAATTAATAATACAATAATTCATTTCGTCATTGATCTATTTTGTTAAGAATATTTATTTTATCTTAATTTTTGTTACCTCGAAGGT
>JAJJHY010005742.1:1549697-1620169 GCA_021224005.1 Drosophila setifemur
CTATTTTTAAAACATTTATTTTTCATAGCTTTTTATACTTCCGAAAGTAAAAAAGTGCAGATGAGATGCTATTTTAGATTTGTTAATCCGGGATAATATTACAGAAATTAATGGAATTAATTTTTTAAAATTATAAGAATATACTGTAATAATAAATAATATTTTTATTAAATTGTTCATTGATCTTTTTGGTGAAGAACATTTATTATTCCTACCCCTTTGAACCCCTGAAGGTCACAACTCGAGACTGATGTAATGTCTAAATCCGAGAATTAGTCTCACTACAGAACTCCACAATCTTGTCCCTCGGCTGTCGGAAGATGTTTTTTCATGTTTCCTGTTTGGGTTCTTCGGATTTTTGGTTTATTGTGGCCAGATCAGTTGGGGGGCTGGATCCCAGAGAGCTTTGCTCATTAACCCGATCGCAGGCCAGACTCTCTCCCCGACTCCGGCACACGAAATGAAGTCATTAAACAATCGACGTGGATCTGGTTCTGGTGGATACTGAATGTTGGATTCTGGATTCTGCCACCTGTACAAATTTCTCAATAAATTGTTCACACTTAATATTTCATGAGGAACAATGCAAAGCGTCCACTCTCGGAGGCCCCTGAAAAATGAAGCACTGACAACTCGTGCTGCGCTCTGCGGCTGCCTTATTTTATTTTTCATTTTTATTTTTTCGCTGCCACATGCCGCATGCCTCATGCAGCGAGCTGCATAATAAACAAAGCATCGCCACCAGACCCACCAGAAAATGGAGAAAAAGCTGCCTGCAGTGCATACATTTAAAATGTATTAATTGGTTTTTAAGAGCACCTCTCGCACCCGTCGAGCCATTCATAATTCTAAGCCAAAAGCCATTGGCCATGGCCCTGGCCCTGGGAGTTCCTCAGTTCCTCTCCAAGTTCAATTTCCGCCTAATTTCATGCACTTTTATGCGGCTTTTGTGGGGATTACGCAGCAAAAAAGATGGATATACGAGAAACCGGAGCGGAAAAAGATACAAAATGTGCTGGGAACTGGGAATCGGAATTGGGAATCGGAATTGAGCATGTTATTTCTGTGTAATTTGGCGAAACTATCTGGTGAATGTAAAACGCCTTTCAAATCTGATCATTTCTCATACATGCGGAATAAGGTTAGATGTATTAATTAGTTTTTGGTAAAGAAAGCTTAGACTAATGGTAACTATAAGCTAAATAAATGCCAACTTCCTATGAACTTAACTACTTATGACAAGGCATGATTCACATAAATTTGTCAAGTAATTTAACGATTTAATTATGAATTTCATAATAAATACTATTACTACATTTAAGTCCATCTCTTTATACCCATCAAAGCTCATATTGGTAGCAAAACTCTAAGCCAGGTCAACGTCTTCCTCGACACCCATGAATGAAAGTTAGTCTGATTAATGGAAGTATCTCTCTCTGTCTTTTTGCTTGAGCGATATTAGAACAATTAATTAGCATTTGAGCTGACTGAAACACACTTCTTTCTGCCAAATATCTTTCGCTTTCCCTGGCTACCTCAACAGAACCCTCATATTCCGGAGATCTTTCCCTCAAAACCAAAAAAAAAACCCAAAAAAAAAGTGCCATAAACTGCGCGTTAACAACGACGCTTACAGCGCCACTTCCATATGAATCTACATGAATATATCTGAATATCTGCATGAATATGAGTATGAATATACATAAGCCATAAGCCATAATGAATTGCCTTTATAGACGATTTCAGTTAGCCCGGCCAGAACGCCTGCTGTGCCAAAGACCCGGCTGATGAAGAAGTGGATGATGCGACGGAGTTGGCCGCAGTTTCGCGTGTCCAATATTCGAATTCAAAGCTACACTGGGAACAAATTAAAAATTCTTTGAATATTTGAAATAATAAAATAGTATTGTAGTATCCCAAAAGGAGAAGAAACTTAAGTACCAACTATTTACGAACACTTTCTTCTACTTAAATCTTGTAATATAATTTTTGTATATTTTTTTCTTAGTGTACCTTTAAACATTGCTTGGAATCCCAGCTCGAAGGCGGCATGAGTAAGTGTTTTGCTTAATTGCCTATGGCTTATTAGGCACCACAGCGAACAGCGCAGAATAGTCAAATTAATTTCGATAGAAAACCAAAAAAAGATACACAACAAAAAAATCGCTGCTTTTGTATCTGTATCTGTGTATCTGTGGTCTTCGAATTCCATCTAATGATGATGGCGTTACAAATTTCAACTGCCTGCATTGACCGATCGGGCCCACAACAATTACCAAAACCCAAAAATTGACTTTTCCCGCGACTCTGTATTGTGCGGATACAAAAGAATCTGACAATCTCGATCGAACAAAGCAGAATCATTAATTAAATTCAGAGGGGGGATATATATTCTATATAAACTGCAGATAGCTGAACCCGAAAAGTTAGTACAGGAAGCCGGGACTAGGCTTTATGCCCTGGCTAGGTGTTAACTATAAACAATACTTGTCTGGCCGTATTTACGACTTCCCCAACACGTCTAAGAGCCTTCGAGCCATAATTGCACAAAGAGAGAGAGAACAGAAGAATTCTAAAATATTCGACTTTGCATCATTTTTCAGGGCAACTCTTCCACTGCCAAGTCCATACAATTAACCGTGAGCATCAACTATCTTGTTACCTGGCGCGTTTTTATGATTTCTGCATAAAATTAAGTCGTGCGACTATATACATATATATGTATCTAGATATATATATATACCTATACCGACCAGCAACAGGTTGTTGGTAGCCAAGCAGAACTAGTTTTCCTGTTCTTCGCGCGCTTCTTGGCTTAATAATTTTTACTTTGGTTTAATTATAGTTTTGCGCTTAATAAATTATCGCTGGCTGCCAGGAAAGAAGAAGCCCTCCTTCAGAATTTCTTACCATTTCCCGCCCATAAAGGAAAAGTGTAACACAACGTATTTGGTAAGACGGGCTTTGGAGTTAAGCAGCTGTCGAGGGTTTTAATCAAGCAAATGGCTTAAACGGACTTCGAGGTGGGTAATTACGGGGAGCTTTATCATCTGCAACTGCAACTGAATAGAAGTAGAAATTATTTGCAGTGTAACTAATGGGAGGCCACTTGAACATCCATTTGCCAAATTAAATTGCCTTCAATTGTACGAGTAGTTGGTCAATTAAATATTTATTTTATCTCTCGCTTGATTTGATATTTTCCCCATATGCCTCTCATATCTCTCGTATCTATATATACGAGTATATATATATATATTTAATGCACTTTGCCAGTTTTTAAACAGAGTTTGTGTCTTTTTTTTAGCCTCCTGCTCGCTTTTATTATTCATTGCACATTTTATGCTTCATTCACTTTTTCAATTAATTAATAATCATCATGCTAATAAGTTTTTTCTTTCATTGTTTGTTGTTGTTGGGTTGTGGGGAGTCCGCCCACCAATTTGTGCATTAAAAACAACACCGGAAAAAAAAACACATTACTGGATGTACATACATCCCGTAGATACGTCCAGTGCACAATTTAATTCAATTTAATTGCTTGTCAATGGCACGTCTTTCAATATGCTGAAGGGATTTTTTTTTCACTCCCTTTCATGTTTGTAATTAATTTAAATTTCCGTGGACTCATTTGAGGATCGGGGAGGAGTTGGGGTCAGAGTGCATTAGCCTTAGATCGGAACAATCCTATATAGTAGTTCAGAAACAACATGTTTTTTTTTTGGTTTTTATGGGGGCCCCTGTAGACATGGCAAATAAAAACAGTCTAAATAGAGCATAAACTGCAGAACACAGGCCAAGACGTGACCAGCTTGCAGCACGCTCTCCCGGGGAAACAGACGAAAACATCGCACAGATACAGATACATATACAAATGCAGATACAGACTACATATGCAGATACAGACTTCAAATCCAAAACCCGACACACTACATGAAATTTCTCATTGAAGTGCGAAACTTCTGCGGCAACGCCTCAGAACTAAGCGCCGTCGGAAGTGTTCCAGACCCCAGACCCAAACCCAGTCCAAGACCCAGACCCCGGGCCAAAGATCCCGACATCCCAGAACCAAGAACCCAGAACCCATATCCCAACCTAACACTGAACCCAAACCTTGAGTTCGCATCTGGACTTCCTAATTAACAACAACAATTCACATGTGCGTCGGCTGCTTTCTGGGGTTACTCTTTCTTTTTTTGTCTTTGGCACGCAGAAAAAATGTATCTCAAAATATTTAGTTTAATTTCCCATTTCAAAATAGAAAAGCATTTTATATCCCAATATAAAGTAGTTGTAAAAAAAACTAAAGCGGGGGCCCAAGAAAATTGGTATAATGCAAAATTCTGGAAATTTTCGCATTCATTGAAATTGAGATACATTAATAAAATAAATATTCATTTAGATCAAATTTTTCGAGCTTTATAAATTGTTTGCAATTATAAACAATTGAACAGGGTCTTCTTAAAAATAATCATATATTTCGTATGTTTTTTAAACAATCTAGTAAAATACGATGTTACTTTACTTTAATAATCTATTGAAATTCATTGAATTGCTTGAAATTGGATTCTTGGTTATTATTGTGATTGTAAAATTGTTTTTTCTTGGTGGATTTTTCCTTTTCCTTATTACAAAAATATAAATTATAAATATGTATCAAATTATAGATGCCACAATCTGAAAGGCAAAATAAATAAATTTATGAACTTGAGTTATATTTTGGATTGCAAATTGTTCCGATACTTTAAATATTTATTACAAAATAAATAAAAAACTCGCCGTTAAATCTAAGAATTTCTTTAATCTTTATAAAGGCATTTTTAATTACTTGTATTAAAATGTTTTTTCCTGGTGCAGGTGAATGCATCCCCCAATTGCAGAATCATGAACTTTTTACGCACATTTGTGAAGAGGCTTCGGGGGCGTGTCCTGTTGTCCCGGTGTCCTGTTGTTCCAGAAGGATTCCGCCTTTTTGGGGGGCTGTCTAATTGCAGTTATGCTAACGAGCTGCCGGGTTGATGAACGCCGGATGACGATGACGATTGTTTGCCAAAGTCATCGAGGAGCTGCTCCTCCTGCTCCTGCTCCTCCTGCTCCTGCTGCTGCACTTTCAAGGACCTCACGCACAAGCGAAAAATTTTCTTAATTATTGCATTGATTTACATGGCAGCCTTCGCGCAAGGGGCTGTCCATGTAAATGTCCTTGTTCCTTGTTCCTCGCCCCTTGTCCCCATCCCCTTGATGTGACATTTCAGCCACTCGAGGACTGCGTTTTGTCGCCAGTGGTGCTGTGGTTCGGTGGTACGGAGTCCAGAGTGCACTGTGGTGCATTGCAGGCCATTGCAGATGGCTGAAGTGGCTCTCGTAGCAGGGACACTGGAAGAAAAAATTATGACAAATTGTTTGCTTTGAAAAAAAGAATTTTTGATATTATTAAAAAATGTAGAATTAAGTTTTTGGTACTTTTAGAATGTACTAAAATTTATTTTGATTTTTTCTGAACTCTTTTCTCAGTGTTTAAATTCCCGTTTCGCCAGTCCCGGGATGCAATCGAAATTTTGAGTCCGTGCGTGCACGAGTTGTAGTTTGTGGTGGTCGCCTCTCGTCCTCGTCCTCGCCCTCGTCCTCGCCATCCTCCTCCTCCTCATCTTCCTCATTGTCCTCCTCCTCGTCAGCCTCATCATCCGTTCGGGACTCTCGAGAGTCCTTACTTTGACAATGGCACTGGCGAACGACCAGCAATCGGTGGCAGCTGGCACGTTTGGTGGTTGAGTGGCCTGAATGCCCTCCTCCCTGCTCCTCCTCCCTCCTCCTCCTCCCTCCTCCTCCATCCTCCTCCCTTCTCTCCACCAACCACCCAATATTTGTGATTAAAGCCAACGTTTTGACTAAATTCCTCAGATTAACACATTTTCCACGATGACACGCTAAAGTCACTAATGTGACCACAGCACGAAATATTTTTAAATATTTTTTTTTACCGAGAAATCTTCATCGACTACAGAGTGCTCTTTGTGGGTTAATTAATTAAAATTATTTTGAAAATATTTTATAAATTGTATATATCAGAATCTGAAACTGAATTAAATACTTATACTTGTGAAATTGTTATAAATTTACTGAAGTGACCACGAAATATTTTTTACGTAGCTGCATTTTGAGAAATCTCTATAGACTATAGATTGCGTTTTGAGGGATATTTAATTAAAAATATATTTTAAATATTTATTTAACAATTTTAAGAGCCGAATTAAATACATATATGTACATGTGAAATTGTTATGAATTTAATTTAAATTGCAAATTGTTTCTGTATTTTAAATATTTATTGAAAAAGAAAAATCAAAAGTTGCCCCATAAATCTGAGAATTTCCTGCTTTCTTTTATTTTTTATTGAATATATCCTGCAGCTATTCATATTAGTTGTTAAAGGCAATTAAAAAAAAACATTGCATTGACCCCTCGACCATCATGCATACATTATATGTACATATAGAATGTGTGTTTTGGCCTCACAAATAAATCCAGACGGCTCTCCTTCTGCGAATTTGGCTCAAAGGTCCTGCCACATATTGTTGTCGCCGTTGTTGTATGCATAAATACAAGTAGTATAGTTGGTGGGGGGAGTGGAGGGGAGAGGAGAGGGGGTGGGGGTTGTACCCAAAACAAACAAAAAATAAAAAAAGAAACAAAACAAGGAGAACGAATAAATAAAATTCCGAACATAATTCACAACATGCCAAACTACAAGCGACAACGACAACATGTTGCATTGTTAGCGGCGCATTGTGCCAATTGTTGCTGCTGCACCACTTTGGCCATGTTGTTGTTGTTGTTGTTGGTGGTGTTGGTGTTGCCATGGTATTTATGCAAATTTGTAGTGCACCACAAAATCCACACAATGTGAGTGTTTTATTTATTTCCCTTTCGGGTCTGGCGCCCCAGTCCTCCGTCCTCCGTTCTCCGTCCTCCAGATTTAACTGCGTTGTTAAATGCCTGAAAAAGAGTCACATACTTTAGGCCAATAACGAGACAGCCAGGTTAGCAGGAGTCGACCGCAAATTTCAACTTTGATCTGGTCATTAAAATCTGTCGCCACTTGTGCAATTTGTTCCCAATATCTTTCGAACATTTCCAAGTTGTAGTTATTTTTTTTTTTTGTAATAACTAAATTAGCTCGATGTTGGCAAGACACTCGATCTTACTAATTAAGTTGTGGAAACTTGTTTATATTTTGTTGATTAAAGTATGTCTATCTGTTGCTAGTTTGTTGGCTAATTGCCTGTGATTTGGTAATCTGTGAGGTTGTCAAATGGTGTAGCTGCAAAATTAATTTGCATTTGATGTAACATACTCAGATATTTATAATTAAATAACAATTTACTTGCACTGTTAGTTAATTTAAATGTCGGAAGTGCAACTTGCAAGGTGGACCTGAACCCACATTAGGCTGTCGTTCATGGTCCACCTTTCTTTCTTTCTTTCTTTCTCTCGGTTTTTTCTGGCCAAGAGCTGCCCCAACTGATTATCGGCATTACTTTTTTGTTTTCCGCGTGCTGCCCCAGAAATTAAGTGGGAAAATCAATCACTTTCACTAATTTCAAAGTGATTTTCCCGAATGCGAGAAAATGGGGCTGCCACGGCTTGTTATCAAGTGTTGAAACGATCGGAAAACGAGAAACTCTCGCAACTCCAGCTCCAACTCCATCTCCAACTCCATTTTCGATGGCCTAATGAGGGAACGGAATAAAGAGATTTTGAACTCAAACCGAAATGAAATTTAAATTAAACATTCACTGCGAGAATATTATCGAAATTAAAGTGCGGATTGATTAATTGCTGTCGCTCTCTTAGGAAAGGGGCTTTTTAATTTGATTTCGGCTGTTGAAGTGTTTTTGGGGGCCGGCCGATTAATCAGACTGATATGGGATATAGCCGACCAGCCTCTCTCTCTCCAGTGTATCTGTATCTGTATCTTTTGGCCTGCAGTCTAACGGTTTTCAGATCGGTTGGGTTTTGAATTTCGCGGCGGGCCAAATAATTTGCCAATCGTGAACGGAAGCGCAAGGCATGCGTCAGTGGCAAGTGGCGAGTGGCAAGTGGCAGGAGGAGAGTGTTGACTCTCCTGCCCCATCCCCGATCTCACCTGCTCTCACCTGGGAAAAGGAGTCGTGCGTGGTTTCGTGCTGCGGATTCGGTTTCGAATTTGGCCCAGACTGCTGAAAATTTCTTATTTATTCTCATGTTAATTTCCTTTTGGCCCCGGTCCCGGCCAAAAACTTGCGTGACTTGATCGTTTTGGCCAGATATTATTTTGTTACATTAAAAAATAATTACCGCATTTGCCTTTGCCTTGGTTCTTTTTGTTGTTGTTGTTGTTGTCTCAACTCTTTCACTCTTTTGGGTATCTGTATCTGTATCTGTTTGTTTGGTTTGGTTTGGTGGCCAACAGAAAAAAAAACAAAATCAAAATGGGTTATTTTCAGTGTTTAACCACTTTCTGAATGCGTTGCTAATTTTTTTGTATTACCACTTTGCCATGATTGCATATTTAGCTAACTGCAGCCCTCAGCTAAAGTTGTGTTTAAAATGGTAAAAAAATGGCTTTGCTGCAGTTTTTATACCCTTGCAGAGGGTATTATAATTTTGACCAGAAGTTTGCAACGCAGAGAAGGAGACATTTCCGACCCTATAAAGTATATATATTCTTGATCAGCATCACCAGCCGAGTCGATATTGCCATGTCCGTCTGTCTGTCCGTCTGTCCGTCTGTCCGTCTGTCTGTCTGTCCGTCTGTCGGTTGCTATGTAAACTAGTCTCTCAGTTTTAAAGCTATCGGGCTGAAACTTTGCACCAACCCTTCAATCTGTTGCAGGTAGTATATAAGTCGGAACGGCCGGAATCGGAACATTACATCACATAGCTGCCATAGGAACGATTGAGAAAAAGTGCCATAAATTCGTCATTTTTTAAGATAACCAATTCATTATTTAGAAATCCATTTTAAATGACTATTTTAACGTATCCTGAAAGTTTCACAAAAATCGGACCACTATATCCTATAGCTGCCATAGGAACGATGGGAGAATGGAGATGGGTCATTGAGCATAACTCTGGTGTTTTTCGAGTTAATTAATTCATTCTTAAGAAATACAGTTTTCATAGACATTAAAGCCGCTTTAGAAACCAAAAATCGGATCACTATATCCTAATATAGCTGCCATACAAATGACCGCACAGTTTTAAGGCAACTGGTCTGCAAGGGTATTCTAAGCTTCGGGTACCGAAGCTAGCCTTCCTTTCTTGTTTTTTTTGGTTTAAACCATAATAAAGCATTCATTTGCATTTAAGTATCTACAAAAAATGGTTTGCTCACTAAAAAAACTCCCAATGTTAAATGAAAAAATTGGATAAACTCTCTGATGATTATGGAGAATCATATAGTTTAAAATCACAGTTGCTGTGTTTTTTTATTTTTTAGATACCTATATTTAATTCTGTCTTCAGAATGCTGCTTCTGCACCTGCCCCATGCCACTCCAAAACAAGGGATAAAATAAAGTTTTGCGACAAATTTTTCATAAACATAAACCATATAAACCATCGCCATATATTTTGATGATTTTAATGGACAAAACTGCGCAAAATGATGGCCGCGAAACGTGTTGGTAGCAGACTCAGGCCCAGACTCAAAGTCAGCCAAAACGGTTCCGCGGAATGTGTTGCCAGGCACCTTCTGCATTCTTGCCCCTGTATCTGCCCCCATCTATATGGAGGCGTGCGGCCATTTAAAATGCAGCAAGTGTCACCATTGACTGAAACGAGGCGCAATAAATATATATATATATGTGTATATGTGTGGCTATATACAAAGTTGCTCTGCTGGTCTTGGCCTGGCTTATACGGGCGAAGGCATGCGCTGCATATTGGCAACAATGCAGAGAAAACCGTTTAAAGGGGCAAGGGGAGACGAAGGAGAAGGAGGAGGAGAGGAGTCGTCGTCCTCCTCCGTCTCGTCATTTAAATAACAATAAAATTTGATGACAAGCCATGTTGCAGCTCCTCCTGAGCTGGGATGGGGCTGCAGTTTTCGATTTTGGCCTGGCTGATTGGCTCCGCCAGCATAATAAAGACATTCGATGCCTTTTTAAGCGTTTCACTTTCGCACGTAGCCAGTAAAAAGTTAGCAAGAGCTGCATGTCCGGCTGTAAAAATAAATATCACCAAGTTCTCCCAGCTCCCAGCTCCCAGCAGATGATATTGGGGGAAAGTTGGAGCACAGTCTAGACAGACTAAAGGCCACCCATCGGGGGAGTCAGAGGAGATGGAGGAGGAGTCGGACCCAGACCCAACCCAACCCCAAAACGATTCCCAACCACGCAGCTGGAAAAGCGCTTTCCATTTCATTACACAATGCCAAGTTTTAATTAAGAAATCGTGCTCTCCGACTCCTTGGCTATATATTGAGCTGCAATCGGAAGGAAAACAACACAAAAGTTTTCCTTACAAAAAAAAATGAGCAGAAGAAAAACCCAAAAAAAGAGTTGCAATTAATTTCGGTTTGTCTTTAATATGAAAAGATACATTGAACTTCCGTTTGGGGTATTGTTTAACTATTCTTATTACATTTCATTTAAATATTCTGCATTCCCGAATCACGTTTATTATGCAGCACATCCTTCAGATACCAGTGGCTTAGATAGTCTCAGTGACTTACATTTAACGAGATTTTCCACCTCCCATCCAGCATTCATTGTGCTTTACGAGCTTCTTGGGGTTTTCCCCTCTGCTCCTCCGCTCCTCTGCGAAAAGTATCTGCATGCTGCAAGCTGAAATGTCGAGGTGTTCTATATGCCACATGGTGCCCCAAGGGGAGATCGCTCTCCTGGACCAGGGGCTGGTGGCAATGGCTCCTCAATGGCTGACAAATGTGAGTCGCGGCGAGGAGAATACGCAGCGTCGTTAGAGGATGCAAAACAAGTTTTATCTATCTTTTTGGAGAGAGAGAAAAAATGTATCTAATTTGGGGATATAGTATACTAGAACAATTAATTTTTTTGCTTAGAAAAACACATAAAAACATTTAAGTTGGTAAATACAAAATAAGTTTTAAATATATTTTTCGAGAGAGAAATACATCATATATGTTGTAGATACTTCTGTAGAATAATTTATTTTGTTTAAATTAATTTTGTTTTACATTATATATCATTCTAGTTAGAAGGTAAATTGTTTAAACAAATTACGAATTATTAAGAAAATGGTGTATTCTTTCAGTGTATCTCAAACTAGGACCGTTGTTGCTGTTCCAGTTGATGTTGCTGGTGTGCTCGTGTTGCTGTTGTTGCTGTTGTTGCTGTTGCTGCGGTGCATCGCCGACGCTTTGTTTGAAATGTTGCTGACAAACCACTTGAAGTTTTTTCCTACTTCTACGTTTATTCGGGACCGGGTTGAGTTTTTCTTTCTTGCTGCTTTTTTGTCTGCTGACGTTTTTCATAAGAAAAGCAAGTGACAAGTCGCTTTCCACTTTACACAGTTGCCGAAATTATGCCGCCCAGACTGGTCGGGAATGGAAATGGGAATTCAAATGGGAATGGAAATGGAAATGGAGAAATAGAGAAAAGGTTAAAGTGTAAGTGGTGGGGAAAAACAAATTGTTGGCCGGGCCAGACAGGCTGGCTGTCAGAAGAAGAATGCCCCTCATCCCGGCCCCGTTGGATCACCTCCGCCGGCATTTCACACTTGGACAAGTGTCGAAAACTGGCCTACTACAAATCCAAAGAGTACCAGAGTATTCCTCGCCGGCCTTCAAACAAAAGAGCATCGCAACTCAGAACTTTGCGTGGTGATGATGATGATGGAGGAAAGTTCTGGGTTTTCTCTGTTCTCTTTTTTCAGTTGAAACATTTCCACGAAAATTATTTCGAGTGCCCCAGCCCCGGTCTGACAGCTGTGCTTTGCCTTTTTATTTCACTTCACTTCAAGTTTTTCCCCATCATCGGCTTCCCTGGGGCCGTCGTCTTCAATAGCAATTTGCTGGCGGCCAGGGAAATTCCTGGGAAAATATGCACATTCAAAGCGGTTCCGAAGCGGCTGCCCGCATTTCCAGCGAAAGTATCTCAAACTCCGCGGCGGCACACACGCACTTTCTAATCAATTATATCGCACTTATATGCAAATTTCGCGCCACCAAACAAACAAATAAATCAATTTCGATTTGATTTCAATAAGGCTACCCCAAGGGGCTCAATGAACCAATTTGAAAATCACCTTTCTCGCCGCCAAATTGCTTTGTCAGCTTCTCTTTTTTTTTTTTTTGGCCCTGCCTCTTGCCGGGTTTTGAAGCCGGTGAAGTGTTTCGTTTTCTGCCTAGTTAACAGCTTTTTTTGGGTTCTGGGTCTGGTTCTGGGTTCTGGGTCCACAAATGCCAAAAATCGAGAATCAAGAATCCAGAGCTAGAAAAAGCACGCGCAAGCTGCTTCAAAAAGCGCAAATTTCACGTTGAGGTGAAAAATCGCTGGATATCAAATTTCAAAAGTGAGCAAATCAGCCAACGGAAGTGCGACTATCAAGTGCTCTGCCAATACTTAATAGAAGTTGGTAATATCAAAGGGAATCTACAGAAATTACACTTCAAAAATGGGAAAATAAATTCGATTTTATGATAGTTATGATAGGGAAATATTTCAAATTAATGTATCTTTAAATTGCTGACTAATAAAATCTTAGTTTCTGAACTCAGAGAAACACAAGGAATGCCTTAAAAATATTTTAAGAATTAATCCCAGGTTACTTGCATATATTTTCATGCTCCAATCGAAGTATAAATGTCACTCATTTTTTAATCCCTTCTTAAAACACACAAAAAATGCATTTGTTGCTCCTTCCATTGTTCGAATCTTTTGTTACTTTGAAATGAACCAACAAAAAATAATGTTATATATTCGGACAGGCGTGTCAGGCAAATCCCATTTGAATCTGAACAATCGCATTTAGAGGCCATTAGTCATATCCTGGGCATCATTCGTTGAGTCATTCGCATTTGTCCAGTTGCTCAATGGAATCGAAATGCCTCGAAATTTGTCGATTGCTGGCTTTGCATATAAATAAGTGCCCTATCATTAAGTTTCAATTAAACGACAAAAATACAATAAAAATGTTTTGACGCCAAATCAACATTTCGGAAATTGTATTTGTTCAGGGGTCTCGGGTTTCGCAGCTCTTGGCCCCGAATCCATCCATCCATCCGTCGGATTCGATTCTGAATTTCTTATTTCTTCTCATTTTGCATGCTCAACAATTGTGGACACCGTGGGGCGATGACAAAAACAAGCAATCGCATTTCATTCATTGACAGTCGCCACCAACATGAACCGCAAAAAAATAAAAGATACAAAAAAAAAAAACAAACTCCAGAGCAGCAGATTTCTTTTGCACTCGAAAAGCTGAAAACAGATTTTTGGCGCGTGTGTCTGAGCCCAGATACATTTTGTTTTTAGCTGCTTTTCGCTGCAATATGAGGCACAGTTCATGTTCAGCATTCAACAATTTAAATATGTGGCTCGCTGCTTTTTACCAGATACTTTTTTGATAGACAACTGGGAGCTGGGCGCTAAATTTGATCTCTCGCGTTTTGGCACGAACTGTAATTGAAAATTTCGTATGTATGTTATTTCGGGGTAACAGCAACAAACAACCGACAACAAACAACCAACTGACACTCGAAACACTTGGCTTTGGCTTTGGCTTTTCACGGATATCTGGCACTGAAGTAGCCTCAACTTTCTTGCCGGTTACGTGAAATTTCAAATGTCATAATTTCTGACAGTTTGATAGTCGTCTTGTGGTCTCGCTTCGGAGGAGGAGGAGGTGGAGGAGGATGAGGTGGTACACCAGGTGGACCCGACCAGAGAGCTTTGGCCAAAGTGGTTACCGAAATGTGGCCAAGTGACAAGATGTATCACAACAGCTCCAAATGAGAGGTTGGAAAGTGTAATTGAAAGAGAACTAAAAGATTTAATACAATAAAATACAGATTGGTAAGCAAATATCTTTGAGATACCACTACTAATTCCCCTAAGAACTGGCCAGTTTCTTTAAGCCCACATATTGATTTACTGCCCTGGTCAAGCCTTTTGACCTTTTCGGCCACGGACCACACACAATTTGGGTCTAAACTTCGGCGAATTGTTGCACAACATGTAAATTCTGCTCAAGTTGTTGGAACTAGTTTCGTTTTAGGGCAGTTCCCAGAAGTTGAAGGGACAACTATATAGTATATAGTAGTATCCAACCAATTAGACATTTTCAGCTTTTGTTACATTTGAAAACGAGAGACAAGAAAAAAAAAAACACGACAAGTCGCTTAAAGAACTCACCTCTTCAGGTAACAGAAAAGAGAGTTAAAAGAGTTAAAAAGGTAAGCGGTTCAGACCCAAAACACAGATCGTCAGTCTGACATTGACGAAGTGGTTCTTCGAATGAAATTGTCATAATTTTTTCGGGTTTTCCACACATGTCTTTTGATGCATACAAAGCGTTAATGTTGCCCACTTTGTCATACTTTGCCTTCAGCTCCGACAATTGAACAATTGATAAAAGCCACGACAAAACCAAAACCGAACCCAACATATAGCGAACTGATTCCAGAAAAATGGGGGAGAATGAACGGTGCTAACGGTGCTTGGGTTATTGTTATTATATATGGATGACTCAAGCCCCGATCTGCTGAATGTACATATCTCCAGCTCATTGGTATTCTGGTCTGTAATTTGAACCTCAAACTACAGGTTGGATGGTGTTTCCTGAATCGTTTAGACTTTACTTTTAAGTAAAAAAAATAATAATAATTATGCAAAATATTTTGGGTACCTGAAAATTATTTAAAATTTTATTTGGGTTCCCAACTCATGAAATATTATTCAAAACTGAATTTCTAAGAATAATGATGAATAATAAAATGTGACCAATTTGTTTTGGTCACCTCTAAATAGAGTTGAGAGGAGGAATAATCTTCCAAAGAGCTTAGATTCAATTAGGCCTTACTTGAAAATAAAAATAAGAATTATATAAAATATATATGTACCTGAATATATTTAAATTGGTATTTAAGTACTCAACTCATTCAATTAAATAGTTCAAAACTGAATTTCTGAGAAATCTCCATTGTGAATAATGAACTGTGACCAATTTGTTTCTGGCCCTCTCTAAATACAGTTAAGAAGGCATTACCAAATAAGCTAAGACCCCGCTCGTCCAAAAGCAAAACTATTATTCCACCAATCTGTGACATCTTTTGTGGCTTTCGTGGATCCGTGAGAACTGTCTGGATGTGTTGTATCTTTTTACGAGCACTCGTCTAATGAGGCACAGGAACTCCACACACACTCCAGTTGACACTGACCGCAGATCCGTATCTCAGTATCTGGGTTGGAGTTGTAGTAGTTGGAAATAAATCAAAAGATGCGAAAACGGTCTGTTAGCCCTACCAAAGATACAAGATACTCTGAGGCTCTGAAAAAAGGCAACTCGAGATCCCAGCGAAATGATAAATGCCTCGGAGTGTGTGTACCAAGTGTGAATTTTAAGTGAAAATGCTACATGACGAGGGGTTGGGGTTGGGGGAAAATGTGAGGGGAAAATGGGTTGGAAAATGTCTCTTGCGCAATCGCTTTTAATGTGGTCTACGTGAAATCAGGCCTCAAATATGCCAATAAATGATTTTGTCGGTGGATCAAACGGGTTAGAGATACATCGCTTCTGCTTCTATTTTGTTCTATTGTTCAGATACAGGAACATAAACCGAGTTCTTTTAATGGCCATTTCGCTACCGTTGGTAAAGGAAATGCGCTCGGGCCATAAAAGCCAAAAACATAAAACAAAACTCATCCCAAAAACCGAACCAAACCCAGTTTCAGTTTGAAGTTGGATGTTGAAGTTGAGAGGCGGCAAAAATAAAATAAAAAAAAGAGTAGAGAACTAGAATTATGTTTCAGTATTTCCCCCGCTTAGTCAAATTCCATATAATTCCAAACTATCGCCGACTTCCAAACTCCGGAGGCCGAAACTGGGATCGTAAAAAGTGCGAACTGTAAATCAAGACAGTTTTAACAGCCCAGTTTGGAAGACCTTACCTGGCTGGCCCAGACCCCATCCCAATCCCAGTCCCAAATCCTGCTACCTGGCTATTACGGATATGTATTTCCATGCTCCACGCATCCGCAAATAGAAATCCGATTCGTATTTAATAAAATTTAACTTTAATTGCCGCTCAACTTGGAGAATGGTTTATTCGGGCCAACGCCTTGACACGAATCTCAGAGGCAGAGTTGGACCATGGACTCCAGTTCTGTCCATAAATCTGGACAATAATTGCTTATGAAATCGTTCAGCTCGAGCATTAGAAGGGGCTTATTTATTGGGCAAATTTATGATATTCTGTGGGCTGCGGATTAAGTTAAACGCCAACGGTCACAGCTCCGATGCAAAATCTGCTCCGGTTTTTGGTTTTACTACATATATATTGAGTCCAGACCCGATCCGATCCGATATTAATTACCCGCCATTAGCTGCATCACTCAACTTTAAGCACATGCAAGCCGGGGGGAAAAGTCGAAAGTATCTGTAAACTCATACATCAATGCCGCTAAATCCACTTGTCAGGAGGAACAAACGTGAGAATCGTTCGCTGCATATAAGACAAAAAGAAACTCAAACTGAAACTCAAATTCAAACTGAAACTGAAACAGATACAGATACAAAAACAAAAAGCCAACAAAAGCAAACGACAAACGACAAACTACAAACAGATCGAGCAGCGAGAAAATATTGTCAGGCAACACTTTTAACCCCGCAGATGCAGCTGTAGGTGTACGCTGCAGATACATCTGCATCTAAGCTGAGCTAAAGGTATCTGTATCTTTAGCTTTTCCTGGGTGCCAGGGGAGATTTGTTGCTGGGACACCTGCAGCATTCGAGGGCCGGTGAAAGACTTTTTTTTTTTTATGCTAAATACCATCGCAGTTTATATTGATGACGACAGCAGCGGAACAAACGATGTATCTGCTACATATATATATATATATATATATATAGGAAATGTATAGGAAATGTATCTAAGTATATCTCACTCTCCGGCGAGTGTGTGACAAAACACCACAAGGAATTTTAATCCCAAAATGATTGATAATCATTTGCACCACCGGAGTTTTTTTTTTTGGGGCGAGGAGAGGAAAAGCTTTATCACGTTCCATTTGCCTAGGTGTAAAGTCCATGGGGTATTATCAACAACGCCCAACATCGTCTTCTTTTTACAGATGCCTTCCCCACTATCCCCATCTCCATCTCCATCCCCATCATCATCATCATCATCATCAGCATCTGCATCTTCCCCAACATCATCATGGGCTTTGTTCGCTGCTAATGTTTGCACTTAATTCACCCGACAATGGGACACCAAACTGACGGAGGGAAGAGCATTTTCTTTTAGCTTTTACCTCCGGAAAACCTTGGTAGAGTGGGTGGCAGGGGGGGGGAGGGGAGTGGGGCTGGGTGCCTGGCAGGGCTAAAAGTCTAAATTATGTCGTTGCCGCCTGACTGTTGCATAGGAAAATGCATCATTTTGTGAGCTTAACCAAAGACGTTGCGCATTTTGTGAATGAACAGCAAAAGACACTGAGGAAAAATGTGGGGTATCTGGTTTCACTGGAAATTGTTGCAGCTACTGATTTGATATATTTAAGTCATTCTTACATATTCAGAAATATTTGTTTTTGGATTTTTATTTGGAGTTAAGAGATAGATACTTT
Organism: Drosophila setifemur; assembly: GCA_021224005.1. Classification (NCBI taxonomy): domain Eukaryota; kingdom Metazoa; phylum Arthropoda; class Insecta; order Diptera; family Drosophilidae; genus Drosophila; species Drosophila setifemur. The sequence goes on from JAJJHY010005742.1 coordinate 1,567,504, forward strand.
GTTACTTAAATTGTTTTGTGTAGTTTTTGTTAGCTTCTGATTTTGGTTTTAAAAGAAATATATTTTACTAGCTATAATAGTTTAGTAATACATTTTTTTTAGATTTTTTTTTTGTAGTTGAGAGATACACAATCTGTATTTAAATTATTTTGTATAGTTACCTATAAACAGCTTAAATAACATTTGCCTTCTCTTGTTTCTTACTTCTCTGACTGAAGTTAATCAAACAAAAGTCTGTTTTTTATATCCATATCCAAGATATGAATTTCCATATTTATATATTCCATTTGTTAGTGATTTTCAACACCTCGGAACCCCAACTCTGAAGTATTTAACCTGCGACACTCTTCCCACTGCTAACGACCAGTTGAAAATCGGACAAAAGCTGATTTAAGTCATAATTTATCACGAAATGTTGGATTAGTTGCGATCAATTTAACAACTGTTTATTTTTAACACTAGCCGGCTTAAAAAAAAAACTCTCTTTCTAATATTTAGATTTATTGGCTATCGAATGTTTTTTTAAAAATGGACAGAGAGGCATTGTGTGTGCATTAGCGATGTGCCTACTGCATTGATTTGTGCCACATTCGGAGGCAGCCAACGGGGGATACCCTATTCGAAATTTAATTTGGACAGGGTATGAATGTCTCGAGTTGTTGGTTCGCCCCTTCTCTGAAAATCCAACCACGCCCCTGGACAACAAAGTGTTTGTAATTGTTATTGCGGAAAACTCGTTCTTTCACTTTGGCCCGAAAGCGCGAACTTCATGGATACACCTACCCAAAGGCGGATGATCATCGCAGCGAGGCTTCACCGTACCTTGGACTCCTCTTGGTATCGGGTTCTAGCGGTAAATAAAGTTTTGGCCGCGCCCACCAGAAAAGAGAGACCACCTAATGAAAAGATGCCAATACCCTGGACACCTCCTCCTCCAGCTCCTCCTTCTCTTGCTCCTCCTGATCTCTCCCTGGTTTTCCTCGTTTTTGGGTGCAGTATTAAGAAATTACAAGAGAAAGAAATGCCCCACGCATTATGCGGAAATTAATTTGCGCGTCCTGCAAATTTAATTCAATTTTTTTAACAGCTTTGGATTACACGCCCCGAAACGAAAGTTGACCCACAGGAGGAGTAGGATGTGGATGTGGATGTGGATGTGTGGATTCCTTTCTGGGCTTGGCCTCGGCCTCGGTTCGGTTCGGAGTAAATCGCCAAGAATACGAATTAAGACATAATAAAGCTGTCCCTCGGCCGAGTCCCATTTTTTGTTGGCCCATCCGTCAAGATTGCTCCTCTGGTTATGGACACCTCCGTTCCAGACAGCAGGAGGTGGAGTGAGGGATCGGGAGAGTGACGAGACAAGACAGCCAAGTTTTTGGCTTAAACGTTTTATGGGGGGGATAATTTCTGGAGTGGATCGGATGAGGGCCTCAAACCCAGCAGTTAATTTTGCACTCGCGGCGGGAAGAATCCGAGGACGAGGATGCGGATGAGGATGTGGATGTGGATGTGGTGCCCGTTTGACAAACGAGTGTCATTTATCAAAATGTGACACTATTTGCGCCAAGTCATGTGTTAACTGCACTTTATTTTATTGTTATACTACCAACCAACTCCTCGGTCTTGGCCCACAGCAACAATAAGCCAACACAAAGGAAAGGTTCTTCTGCCATCGGTTTCATCTCGAGTGCTCTCATAAAATATATGTCATAATTGAGGGTTTATGTTGTTTTCTTTTCGGTTTCGTTTTTTGGGGAATAAGTTGAGTTAAGAAGTGTAGTGAATCGAGTTTGCCACCAGGATGAGGAATGACCGGATTGTGAGTGGGGAAAAGCTGCCTTTTGGCCAAGTTCTGCTGCTCCGATTCCAGAAACTGATTTTAGGTTTCAGATGAAAATTAATCCTACAACTTTATTTTATATGAATTTATAAACATTTCTTTTTAAACTAATTTCTCTACACCATAAATTCCAATACCCAGCAAAAAAAAAACACTCCAAATTAATTGAGGAATTTCCGGGACCTGCATAAAAGAAGCAATTTTTTCCTTTCCAATTTGTGTTTTTTTTGGGCGCGTCCTGTATTTAATGCCAATACTATAAATATTATGATTATGCCCCGTCGTACATGGGCAAAGTTATATATTTTGCGCGTTTTGCCGCTCTTAAATGTTGTTTTTACCGCCAAAAGTAAAGAAACAAAAAGCGGAGAAAAAACCGAAGAAAACCAAAGACCGAAAAGTAATTTCTTGCACGACATTAATTTCTTTTAAATTACGCATAATTGAAGTACGGCACTCGAAGTTGATCGATGGTGGAATGGAGTCCCGGAGTGAGTACTCCAGCCCCGATCCCGATCGGAACGGGTTTCCCCCCGCCATATGCATCTCCGAGGAGAGAAACTACCAAAAAATATTGCTCTGCCATAATTTAATTTTTTTTTGCTGCTTGGAACCTTAAGAAGACGAATGTTTGTTCATTTTGTATATATATATATATATACTATAGACTATCAGGACGACATTGACATTCGAATTAGACACCTGACAGCCGAATATCAAAGTCACTCTCGGACTGTGAACGTAATTCGATGATTTTGAAATTCGATTTGATTTTTCGGTTCACTCTTTTCCAGGGGCTTTGTGTCTGTCAGTCAGTTTGAAATTTCATATTGTTGTCGCGGGTATTTAGTTTTCTATTTGGGCCTGCTTTGGTGGTAAGCGGATTTTCTATAACATCAGTTTAGTGTCACATTAGCACCAGGGCCCACTCATAGTGTAGGAGTACCTCCAAACCACAATCCCCAATCACCAATCCCCGGCAGCTCAACAAGTTCCTCCGTCAGCACAATCTGCATTTGTATCTGCATCTGCATCTCTCTGCCTGCAGCTCTTTGCCACACGTACGGATACGAAAACGGAAAAATATAACCAACTGGAATCACATAAAATCTTTCAACGGAATACGGAATATGAATTTCTTAATTTTTTTAGCGAGGAGTTGCCCTGCTCTTTTTTATGGCATTTCGTTTTGCCGAGATTGTATCTTTCGGTTTGTGTTTCAGGTTTTGGCCACGAATCCAGTCGATTCACCGCATGAATCATAAGCCAGTTAAGACCGAATTCCCAAATGTTACAGTATTTAAAAAAGGGTCAGTGTATTCGGCACTTGTAACCTAGTTTAATTCCCCGAATTAACCCCGCTAATTATCAGCCCCACAAATCGCTGGTGAAATGTATCTTAGCTTTCTTTGTCAGAATTTGGGTATATATAAAATGGTTCGATTGTACCAAGTTTGCTACTTCTTTGACCTGAAGCCTGGCTGTTTTGTATCGGCCTGCTGGCTTTTGATATACTATGGCGCATTGGCCTTTCATATGTTCAATGAATTGGCCCATTGCCATACTTCCTATTTGGAAAATAGTGCGAAAGTTGATTACCGAAATGCCTCTGAAGGGTTTTGGGTGCTGGGTATCGCATATCTGGTGATGGCATTGATCAGTCTAATGTTGCTCTTGGGTGCTGTTTTGGTAGGTATATATCTTATTGTATCTTATACCCTAATATCTTTTCTTTTGCAGGAAAACCACATACCAATTTTCTTGTTTCTTGTACTGCAAATTATTCCTATTTCGGTGGAATCCTACTATTTGCTGGTGGCATTTCTCTACGGGATTGCCCTCGAAATTTTCATCATATATTTTCTGCCCTTAAGTAAGCTTCATATATATTTTTATTTTATATTTTTTAATATTAGTTTGCTTAGTACTTCTTGTATACATTGATCTGGCGGCCTATTCTTTCTATCATGAACTGAGGTCTTTGAGGAAATTTCGATCTTCGTCTATTATTTATATGGAATATTGAAAGGAAATAAAATAATATAACATTTTCAGTTAGTAATTGAATTTTAATTCAAATGAAGTATATAAAGAAGAAGATATAAAAATATATCTCAATTTTAAATGATATCAATTTAGAGGATATATTATAAAGCAAACAAAATATAATGATATTAATTTGGAGTATGGAGTATAGAAACCAAATAAAATATAATACCATTTTGAATGATATTAATTTAAGAAAATAAATTTTGTATCTTCATATATATATGATTTCATGGCTCCAAATCATATTCAACTTTTTCCGGTAGAACGGAGAGACAACTGCGATAAGGTTGGTTGACTTTCCAGCCGAGAGACATGTCAAGAAATAAAAACAAAAATGATTTATCATAATGGGAGTTGGGGATCTGAGTCGGAGTCTGGATCTGAATCGGACTGGGAATGGAGTGGAGTGGGGATCGGGGAATGTGTGCTCCCAACGGCGTTGCCTAAACGGGCGATAACGGCCAAGACGAAGATGGGAGATGGGACCAGATCGGATCGGGCTCAGAACGGTGCGTCTGGATGTCAACTCTTCATATAAAAATTAACGAAATATAAATTAAAAAGCCTGCCTGCCCCTCTCCTACCTCTCCGCAGGGCGATGAAATAAAAACCAGAGATATTCTTCGGTTGGCATTGGTTTGGGTTCTTTTTTTGGGGCGATTTACGAGTATGTCCCTTCTTCTGGTTTCTGGTTTCGAGTTACGCCTGCGCCTTGCCACATTGTTGCAGAAGGGGCACCAAAAAATTATGAATTGGCCCCGTCTGCGGGTTTATCTCGGGGCGAGCATCGCTGCGTTTAGGCCTTTATCTATGGGCCAGTGCGTTTTTATCTAATGGAGGCAGCTCCTTCTACCCATTGATTGGGGTCCCCAATCCGGAGTCCGGAGTCCGGTTTCATTTCTGACTTATGACAGCCGGCCTGCTCCAGCCCGATAGCTCTGATAGCTTCATAAGCCGCCTCCCGATAAGGCCCCGAACCCAGACCCGAACCGCTAATTGCCAGCAAAACTCCAGGCGCCATGGTACACCAAAAGGGATCCAATCCAGAGGAGTGGCTCTGACAGATCTCAGGTGGCATATCACCTGCGTGTTATCGCCAGACAAATGCATTTTGCAAATTATTAACATATGTGCCGGCTCCTACATGGACCCAACACCAAATCCAACACAAACGAACAACGGCAGCGGGCTGCCAACATGTGCCGATACAGATACATTTGTATCTGACGCCAGTGGGTAGGAAGCTGCGCTGCGCTGCACCGCTCTGGCTAATTGATGTCTGTGCACAAAACTTGATTTATTTCTATTAATAAAGCGGAGCTGCGGGTTTTGTCGGATTGTTCAGATAGCGATACATTTTCGATTTTTCGGCTGCCTTATTTGGTTTTTTCGGATACCCAGTGGGAAATCGGCAGACATTGTTACCAACACTTTTCCGAGGCCTGGCCAATAAATTGCTTGTTTAGCCGCACAATTACACACATGGCCAACCAGTGCAGCCGATATCTGAAATAATCTAGCTATAGTTGTTACCGCTGTTGTCGATAAAAATCACACAAAACTGAATAACCAAAAAAAAAACCAACAACAAAAAACGAGTTGCATAAATTTTAACACCGATTTTAATCGACAACTCAGTGAGTCCCTCGTTGCAAGTCCAACTTCGGAGTATTATATTTTGTTGTAGTATCTCTGGTGTTGGTAATTACCAGCCGGCAGCAGTTCCGGTGCTCCGATGTCGGCCTGCAATGCAAACTATAATTTTGTTATAAATTATTGATATGTCAAATCAAATTCTCGGCCTGTTTTCTTTTTCGTTTGGAGTTGAACTCAAGATTTATGGCCAGCAATTTGAGTTGGAGGGAGGGTAACTCAACCAAAAAAAAAAAAGGGGAAGGTTTAACAATTTTACACATATATAATTATATATATACATATATCACAAGAACACATACATATATTAGAGCTGATAAAATATTTAAATATCCATAAATGGAATTTATACAGTCTTTTTGAATGTCTTCATAAATTAACAATTTAATTCTAATAGCTGTTTTTATTGTTCAACATTTTGTCAGGCATCAAATCATCTCAAATTATAGTTTTTAAATTGGCATACTTCATTAACAACGATAATAATAATTTTGTATATATAAAAAAATTATAAATGGATTTTAATGTTTCCACAAATTGACAATTTAACTCCAATATATATTTTTAGTATTCAACTTTTTGTCAGACAATTCTCAAATGATAAATTCAAATTAGCAAATTAGCAACAAATTTGTGCAGACATAAATATTATTAAATATTCGTAAATTGACAATTTAAGTCTAGTAGTTATATTTATTATTCAACTTGTTGTCAGACATTCCTTGAATTATACTATGTATTTAAATTAGCTTCAATAAAATCCCCAAATTTATGAATCCCATAAATAGACCCATTATTATATATAAAATAAAATAAATTAAATTTAAACATTCGTTTTGAATGCTAATCACAAATTGATTATTTGTTCCTAATAGTTTTCCCAAGAATTTCTTTATTTATACTATTTAAATTGTTATGCTTTATTAACATAGAATTTGTATAAAATTCCCAAACTCATCGATACCCCCTCGAACGGAGACATTAATATTTCTATTCAGAAATTAGCTATTTATATCTTATAGTTTATTTGATGGTATAACTTTTAGTCCGAAATTCCCCTATTTATACCATTTAAATTAGCATGCTTCGTTAACAATAAATTTGTTTTATAGACCCAAAACTCCTCGATCTCCCCTCGTGTGCAGACACAAGTATTTTTATATGAGGAAAGACTGGGTCCAGCAAGACAGATTACGACTTCGGACATTTACAACACTTTGCTGTAGAAGGCGATGCGGAAAATACGCAGCGATTTTCCCTGTTTTCCCGAGTTTGCAGTTACCTCATGGCTGGCAGTTTTCAGTTTTCCGTTTTCATTTTCTTTTTTGGTTGGTCTGTTGGTTGTATTTTAGCTCTTTCCCCTTGACATAACTGGAGCGTTTTGGCGCTGCCCAAAAGTTAAGTAAAGTGAGCAAAAGCAACCTGATTTGGCTGTCGACCCCACAAAACAAAATGCTCCGCCGCTTGTCTCGGCCATTTGCATTTCGATCTTTTGGCTAACAGGCAGCCGGCTAACTGGGCAACCGGCTAACTGGCCAACCGTCCAACAAATCCTATCGCAATAAAACTTTTCGGCTTGCAGTTTTCAGTTTTCGGTTTTCGGTTTTCAGCAGTTTGCAGTTTGCAGTACAAGATACGCGACGCGGGGGAGGACATATGGACGTGGACGTGGACATGGAGATGGAGGTGGAGATGGAGGTGGAGGTAGAGATGGAAGTGGACCTGGACATGGACATGGGGTATGTGTGTACCAGAAGGCATTTGTTGTGGTAGTTGAACCACATTAGACTTTCACTTTTCAGCCGCCCAAATGGCCATTTGGGCCGCATTTTAGGCCGGCCGACTGAGCATTAAATTTATGTTGATTGGCCAAGTTGCTTTTTGGCTTAAATGTTGTTAAATTGTTTTCCGCCCGAAATGACATGTTTTGACAAATGATTGGGCCTCATTTCGAGGCGGATTCTTGTATAACCAAAAAGATACATACTTGTTGCTCTGTTGTAGTTACTACCAATAAATCCCGGCCATAAACCATCGAATCCTTTGACAACGCCGAATGCCGATAGCCGAAAAAAACATTCCACAAATAAATGCAGGACATGGGAGTTTGCCGATTGGCCTGTTAGGCCATCCTTCCTTTCGCGTACTACATAAATTTCAATATTTATGGCCAAGTTTTTTTTTGGCCGAGATAAACATCCCAAAACATCGAGGGCTAAAAAAATACTCCCACCGATTTTTTGGACGGGCACAACCCAAATAGAGGCGTTGACGTTTACGTCCACTCCCTCCTCCGGCACTCCGGTTTCTGGGTAACTAACGATCGGCCGGGTGAGGAGGGAATGGGAATGGGAAATGGAACCCTATCCCAGAACCAGGAGATCCACAGCATCCTCGTAAATCGCTGCGACATAAATTCAGTGCACTTTTTGACGTTTCGCCTGCCTTTGGGTTGGTTCTGGGGAGGATTCCAGGGATTGTGCTCTGCTCTGTTCAGTTCTGTTCTGTTACCTGGCGCACCTGACACAGATTCTCCCGTTTGCTCCTGGTTTTTACTGCGCTAATCTCTGTAAACAAATCACTGACGTCCTGGTTGTCCTACTGTCCTTGCTGTCCTTCGGGGATGTGTTGGTTTAATTGCCGCCAGACGTTGCAATTTATGATCGTCAATAAAGTGTCAACTGTGTGTGTTTGTTCGTGTGTTTTTATGCCACAGTCCCAATCCCAATCCCAGCCAGAAAAATTCTTCTGGCTTCTGGTTGTAAATCATCGCAGCGCGACTTTCCAGGAAACTAGTCCCTCTGCCAATGCCTCAAATGCCACTCTCCCTCCCTTCCTCCCCCGCTGATTCTTAACTTGGCCGAGACACGCTAGCCAAGGTTAAAGCCAGTTTTGGCATTTGCATTTCAATTGAAGCGAGTAATTAATGTATCGCATATCTGTAGAATTTTAATTGCCAAGTCAATGCACTCGCCCAGTGGCAGATCAGATGCATCTGTTTGCAAATACACTGGCCAGCAGCGGAACACGAACATCGCTTTTCGGACAATGCCATCTTGTACACCGGGAAAAATACTATAGTAAAGTATTTATTTTAAATTTTACAATTTCATATTCTTGGATTTTCTTAGAAGTAGAAGTAGACCTCAGGTTAAGAGGGAAATAAAATTTATAAATTTATACATATAATTCAGGTAACAAATGTTATTTTTAATGGTCATAAAATAAAGACAAATGTTAACATAACTAAATAAAAGTATTTATTTTAAATGTATGAATAAAATGTGAACAAATTTAAATACAAGTAATTATTATAAATTTAATAAACATATATTCTAAGGTAGTTTTCACTCATTCACTCATGTGAATTTAAGATGAATTTGAGCAGATTTCAGGTAATATATCCCAGAAAAATTTAATTTTTAATGGTAAATAAAACTCTTAAAAATGCTGTTAAATTTCGAGTGCACTCTGGGTGATGTTGCAAGACCGGGTTGTATATAAAAGTGTAAGAGTCGCGCGTGTGGCCCCGTCACGTACCACTTTGCTAAGCCTCACAATGCCGGCTGCCGCACAGAAGACTCGACAATTAAAATATGAAAGGGTTCCTCCAATGGAGAATGCCAGCTATTCCATTCCCGTTCCCGTTCCCGGCCAGAAATCTGACAAAACCGCAGAGCACAGAACTGGTCCGAAATCCTCGTCATAAATAGCGTGGTCAAAGCCCCCGATCCCAAACCCAAACCCATCGAAACCCATCCCATTCCCTCCTCAACCGCTGCATACGATTTTGTGGAATTCGACAGGGAAAAATGGGAATTGGAAAACAAACGTTGCAAGAACTGGCTGCCACGGCTGCACGTGATGATTGCATCATTGTGTCAGCTTAGTACGTGCTCCGCTCCGGTCTTGTCACATAAAAAATGACACTGAATTCCGGGCCCAGAATTCTGCATTGTAGAATTGCCGAATGGTTCTATGAAGTTTTGGCCATTTTTACACGCCGCATTAGAACCGATTGCGATTCCGATTCTGATTCTGCATTTTGGACAGATGTTTGGCGAATCTCGGTAAAAAAAAAATACAGAGAGAGGAGGAGGAGGAGGAGGAGTTCGTGTTTACCCAACACACGTGTTGAGGTTTTTTCGGGATTTGGCGGAGATTGCCAGGACAATGGACCCGACACTTGTGCCCAGGGATTGCAGAACAAAGCCTTCGGAAATCGGATGTGGAAGGATTTGCGGCTTAATTTGCAGGCTAAGCGGCTTAGAAGGTGGCAAGACCATTTGTCAACAAAAAAATCACACACCAAATAAATGAGACTCTAAAATAATATAAAGGAAATTATATACTATGATTTTCAATGCTTTATATTGAATTAATCTTGCAGAAAATGTGGCTTATACTTTAAATTGATTTTTAGCTATATTAACTGTTTTTAAATTCTTTAAACCATTTTTTAATAAATTCTTTATGGTAAACCATTTATGAATATTATTTTAAGTCCCAGAACCCATCCTCAACCGGAATTACCAACTCCCATTGACGCCTCAAAGTCTGAGTCAGAGTCAGGGAATTGCCTTTGAATTGTTTCCCAACTTATTGGCCATAAAAAAAAGCGTTGACCGATATCCGCTTTATTGTTATGCAAAATCCGGACATAGAACTCATAAAGGCCAAATATTAAAAACGCATTAAACTGGGGACTGGGATTCCAATCCGGAGCAGGGTCTCCGTTTGTGTCCCGGGTTGAAACTTTCGCCTGTTCCAAGTACAAAGCCCCGGCATTATATATTTTTTTTAATATTTTTCCCTCTTCTGGCTCCACCACAAAAGGGCATCTTCCGAACCGGGAATGAAGACGATGGGTTTCCATATAATTTATGAGAAATGCACGCATTAAACTTCATTAGATCGAAATTTAAGGCTGGGACCGAGGCCCATAAAAAACGCAGAACACAAAAGTATCTTTCGCTTTTTTTGTTTGCAATTAGTTCAGAAGCCGCCCGAATTTGTATGAAAAAATGAACAAAATATACACATACATAACCGAAATAAACAAAAAAAAAAAAGATACAAAACTGGAGCTGGAGCAAGTTGAGTTCATTGAGGAGCATCGAGGAAATATCAAAGGCACTCGGCAAACGGCGGCCACATAAATTTATTTTTAAAGAAATGCCGAAGAAATGCACCACCAACTGCGTCATTGTTGGCGGTTGCATTTGTCATTTGGCTGCCTCCGATTCACCGAGCCACGAGATCTACAGATCCACCGAGCCACCGAGCCACCGAGCCACTTGCTCCCAGCATGAGTTTCTTCCCCTTAAAAAATGCCCCACCGCCGAAATTGAAATTAAAATATTTTGGTAGTTTATGTGCTGCTGGGAGCTGGGACTCTGGGAACTGGGAACTGGGAGCTGGGAGCTGGGTACCAGGGTACCGGGGACTAGGAACCGGGTACCAGGGAACACCCAACAAATGTCTAGGCACTGGGAGAGGTGTTGCCTTATTGGCAGCCATGTGTAAACATTTGGCCGCCTTGTCAAAACTAATTTGGCTGCCACATTTTCCCCGCTTTCTGCCACACTCAAAAAATGTGTGGAACTCATGAATAACATAAATTATATATTGTAAATTTAGTAAACATATGTAAATAGCTTAATTATTGTTGTATTATTCCGTGGAATAGAAATAAATTAATCAGAAAAAACCAGTTTTGTTTTGTTTGAATTTAATAGTATGATTTATTCATTATTTAATATAAATTAAATTATAACTTAATCATAATTTCCCTCTGTGTAGCGTGGGCTTTGGACTTGCACTTGCCGGTGTGCGTGATCTCGTTGGGATCCCAGATTCCAGCTCCTCTCCTCCTCGTCTCCTCCTCCAAAATCACACTTGCCGGTGCGAAGTGTTGAAAGTGTCATAAATTTCACGGCCATATGCGGGGATCGCTGGGGATGGAGCAGGGTATGGAGATGGAACTGGGGTTGGAGATAGAGATGGAGTTGGAGCTGGTGGTGCCCCTTCAGATACTCAAATGCTCAGATGTGGCCGCATGTGGAGGGCCCTTGGGCAGCATGTAAATGGCATCTAGGAGGCGGCCACTTCAGCTAAATCTTCATCTTCATCTCCATCAACCTCTACCTTTGCAACTCCATCTTCAACTCTATCTCAAAAATTCAAATGTATCTCAAAACTCAAATTCAACTGCAACTCCTGAGAGCTGTGCCACGTTCCGCACAATTTTTCACGCTACCTAAACACGCGTTTTGCCTCTTGTGTATCTCGTAAATTGTATCCGACCTTGACCAATTCGCGGCATGAAGCCGGCAAAAGTCATAAAGTGGAAAATCAATTGAGAAAATGTTCAAAAATTTTTGGGAAACTTTGTCACTCCCAAAAGGGAAATAGGGAAATAGGGAACTGGACAGAGAGAGGACCTCCTGTGCGGCGTGTGTCGCGTCAGGCAAATGAGTCCTCGGGAAATGTCCCGGGATAACCTTCGATTTGTCATGCTTGGCCGGGAAATGCTTCTGCAATTTTCCCAAGCCTCCTCGTAAATCAGGAAAGGTAAATGCCACGCCTCCATTTTCCTCCTTTTTTTTCGCCCACGGCACGTGCTCCGCGCTTTTTCCTGCGAAATTCTCCGAGGGAATGGGAAATCGGAACCCGGCGACGAACCCTTGTAACCTGTTGGCCAAGAGGCTGGGCAACAAGTGTAAAACTAGCAGCCATTGTCTCCCAGTCTGGGAGAAGGGCCAGGGTATGGACCACAAATCAGTCGGTGGAGCTAACCTTGGGAGCTTGGCTTGGAGCTTGGAGCATCCATCGCGTAAATTGTGGCAGACACTTAAGAGTCGAGACAAGATTAAATGCTAAATTACGTTAAGGCCAGGTGAGATAAGCCGGGCCAAGAGTGGCTCCAGAGGTAAAGGAGAGACCCGTGTCCCGGCCAAGGTGATAATGATAAGGAAATGAAATCGCTTTAAGTTCGCCAGGGATTGCTGAATGCCACTCGCCACTATCTCAACACGTATAAAGTAAGGAAACTGATGCGTGGCATAAATTATCAACGCAAAACAGTGGGAAAAATATGTGGAAACTATACTTAAAAAACTGTAAAATCAAATTTTAAAAATATAGGAAAATATTCTAGTGCTTGGTAATTAGTAAAGATTTACAATGGAGAGTAAATTTGTTTAGTGATAATATTTTTGTGCACTGATAATTGCATTTTTGCCCACTGTTTAGCAGCATGTGCTTATCTGTAAGATGCTCATACCTTCAGTAATGCACTTCAAACAAAATCACAGTCGGCATCGGCTATCAGCATCAAGCTGTGAGATGCTCTACCTAACGGGTACACAGGGAAAAAACTATTGGATTCAAAAGATTTATTCCCAATTAAAAGTTTTAAACTATTCTGAACAGTATAATAATAGTAATTCAAATATTGTACAAAAATTAAAACCTTCCAGAAGGCACATAATTTGTATTATTTATAATTGATCATCTTTTCTCCCTGTGTACTTGTTTTGACTGCCAGAATGGCATGTGACCCAAGACGCGACTGATAAGCGAAATTGATTTTCGCAATTATTTTCCTGCATGACTCGGAAAATGTCTGGAAAATGTGTCAAATGACGACGACCTCATAATTTTATGATTAGTTGGAGTGCTTGTTAGTGGGCAGCAGCATCCTCCAGTACCTCCAGTCCCTCCTACCATCCCCGATCCCCGCCAGCAACACCTCCTCCGATTGTCGGCAACATCATCAGCAGCGGCATCAGCAACACGTACGCACACTTCTCTCCAGGATTGGGGAACCTCCATCCACTGGGCCAGAGACTCCGCCAAAAAGACCGCCGCGCTGAGTTGCTGTGATAAATTGCAATGATAGCAAAAGTACTTGTGCCGAAAACAAAAAACCAGAAAATAAAACGAAAAGATACATTTTTTTTTTTTGGGGAGACGTGTCCCCGGCGGAGAAGGTTGCATTGAGGAGGCCTGCGGCAAGATCGGGCGAGAACGCTTCGTGTTGCATGTAAACCAGTCAGTCAGTCAGTCGAAAGATGATATATCCCGAAAATTCCGTATAATGACTGCCAGGCACCAGCAATAACGGCAAGTACCCAACGCGCGCATTAGAAGAACTCAAGCTGGAGCCCGGAAAAATGGGGGGAAAACCGAGGAGAGAAATGAAAAACCCAACTGGCCCAGACATGGGAACTATTTTCACGCTTAGTTGCAATCTGTCAATGCCGTTCGCCACACCGAAGTCATGGCATCATGAGGCAGCTAGACTAGCAATAGCAACAGCAACAGCAACAGCAACAACAGCAACAGCAACACCAACAGCAACAGCAACACTAGCAACAGCAACAAGCACGACACCTTTTTGTGGTGCCCGTTGGTGTTGCTGCAACGCCCCGGCCAGCAACCAGCAACAGGCTACAAGCAACTTGCAACTAGCCAAGCCAGCCGGGCGCGCTGATATATCAAAGCCAAACCATCATCATCTTATTAAAGAGTGCCAACTTAATTTGCTTCTCCATGTTGCTAGACAAGTTGTTGCCGGTGTGATGTGGTTGCTCTTGCTGTTCGGAGTTGCTGTTGCAGATGCTGCCGGATGGTGAGGTGTTGCTGCGATGCTGGTCAAGGTGTTGCTGAGGGGCGTTGCCAAAGACAGTTAGAAATGGGAAAGGCAAATCAAGTATCTATATGCCGAACCTGCAATATCCTAAACGAAATTTCTGTCTAAATTTGAATTTAATTTTGATATCTCCCCCCGCAGCAATATCGTTGCACACCAGCAACATGAAATGTAAAATGTAATTAATTTTTATCAAATATAAATAGCCATGGAAAATGTAATTGAAATGGTTATTAAATATCAAATCAAACGAATGTTAGGAAAAAGCAATCATGTGGCGTGGATATTGCAAAGAAAAATATAAAATATTATTACATTTTATTTGGCAATATTCGAGCCACATGAAATTAGATACTTTTACCAATTGAAATTATTAATTTAACTTAATACCCTTCCTTGAATTTTAGTTAAACCAGTTTAGACTGTTACACGAACCCTTTTTGGTAAGTAAAGATTGCTTTTCTTGTTTTTGGGGTCAGTTGTGCGGGAGAAATTCCTCGAAGTTGATGCAACAACAGCGATCCGCAGTCTGCGTTCCAAGTTCTCGGTTCTGAATCTTGAGTCTGGAGTTCGGAGTCCCGAGTCTTGAGTTCCACCCACAGGCAGTTCACTCAACACCTTTTTGGCTGCCGCGGCCAAAAGCTATAATTAATAGATTATCATCGACAACATTTTAAATTCGCATTAAACTGGCCAGCGCGGCAAATTGCAGCGCCAAAGTGGAAAATGCCAAACTATTTTCCAGCAATTTTTCCTCTACTTTCGTTATGCTGGCCATATTTTTCTCTGTACAAGCTTTTCTTTTTCGTTTTTCCAGCTCAGCATTATTCTTTTGACTGCTGTTCGCTTTGGTCACATACGCGGAAGTGATTTTTCCACTCCAATGACGTCGTCATCCTCCTCGATGTTGCTGTTGCTGTTGTGCTGGTGTTGCTGCTGCTGCTGCTGCTGCTGCACTAGCAACAGGTTGTTCTTGGGGGTGTCTTGGTGCTGCTCACGTGCTGCGACCCAAAAAGAACAACAATCTACCTTTGTAAACCCTCGATGTTGCAGTTGTTGTTAGTGTTGCTGTTGCTGTTGCTATTGATAGACGAGATCGATGGATGTTGCTAGTTGCTGGTTAGTTAGTTGGGAGAATGCTTCCTTTTTTTTTTTTTGGTGGCTACGCCCTTGGAACGAATTCCGATTCGAGTGTGAAAAGGAGCAGGAATCTTGAAAGGATTCCCCACTTTCCGCACGAGCTGCCCCAAACTCAATATTTGCCAAAGAAATTAACGTGATTGGGCTCATTAAGCAGTCAACTTATTTGGCCAAAGCACATAAAAAGCGTCTCGTGTTTAATAAGCAAATATCAACACCTCGCCGAGGTGCGTTTATTAAGTTTAGCAAGGCAAAAAAAGGCAAAAAAATAATGCCAAAGTAATGGAGATGACTGGCTGTCATCTGCTTGGTCATACAAAACAATCAGCAAAGAAAACAATGAGGATGAGGATGCGGATGATGATGGGTTGGGTAAATATACGCGTTCTCAAGATCAATGTTTATTTACCCAACGTGGGCCAAAACTGCATTATTGGCAGCATATATACATATATACAGATATACATATATCCAGACGAAGGGAAAACAAACAATACAAACAATGAGCGGCAAGCTCCGGGACACGCAATTGCAATTAATGGTAACCGAAAACCAAAATCCCAGATCCCAGATCCCAGATGAGACGCCATCAAGTGGAAGTGGAAATGTGTGTGCGGAAGGCGTCGCAGCACGCACACACATGAAAGGGGTTACACTGGGAGAAAGTCTTAAAGGGAGTTAGAAATAAGCCTATTATGTTGGATTTTTGGAGTAGCAGGTCTAAGAGGTATTTCCATGTACTTCAGATATTTTTTGATTTATGTTAAATTCAATTTCAATGGAATTTCCCCCAGTGCATGAACCTGAAGATGAAGACGGCTCAAGTGTTCCAGAGACGCGTTGCGGTTGCCAGCGGAGAATTAAGACGTCAGCAGACGTCAATTGGCATTGGACCCTGGCCGAAGAAGACGTCTATGAAATATATAAACAACGGCTTCGATGACGATGATGATGGGTGTCACGAAGCCAAGTTCAATGGCCAAGGATGCGGTGGAGCGACCCGTGAACAATGCCCGGCAATTGCGTGCCACATGCATCAGGCAGCCGCTGCATATGCAACACCAACAGCAACTGCAACTTGCAACAATATGAGATGCTGATTAGGCGCTGGTCAGCTATATGAAGCCGCAGTTGCAGTTGCAGATACTCGTACAAACACGCATGCCCATAAAAACGCTAAATGCATATTGGAAAAAATAATGATGACAGTTGCCCAACAGTCAGGCAATGAAACCCGGTAACTAGTAGTTGGCCAAAAGCTAAGGGGAGAGAGGAGCAACACCCGCCCCGAACGACGACACTCAACAAATTAAGATGCCAAGGCGGACAGAGGGGCTTCTATCGTCGTCTATCTGAAGCATCGGCGACACTAATCAACAAGTAACTGGTCCAAATTAAAATTGGAAAAACACCAGTAAATGTCTCATTTTACAAGCCATAACCAGTTTTGCACGCGCTGATTAGATTTGACAACTACACGGGGAGAAATCGGTGAAGATTAAACTATAAATTCAATCAAAGAATGAATTGTAGAGAAGTTATTTAGTGCCTTGAAATATGTTTCTTTATATATCTTGTTCTTTTTTAACCCTCAAAAGAAGTGACTTCTGATCTTTCGCATATTTTCTCCATGTGCACCTCTTGATTAACTCAACTCTCGGTCGTGTTTTGTGGTTCTAAATCGCTGTTGTTCAGTATAATTGGAGCTGAAATTGCCTGCACCTTATGTCACATTACGACAACGTTGACAATGCTGATCCAAAGCCGGGATGCTGAGAATTGGGTCACGTCAAGGTGTTGTTGCAGTTGTCGGTGTTGCAGTTGTCGGTGTTGCAGTTGCAGTTGCTGCTGCGCATGTTGCTGATGTATCTGCTGTTGTTGCTAGTGTTGCATTTCCACATGCTGCTTTTGCTGACGGAGCTGTCAGAGACTCGGAACAAGCTGCATCTCAATGGCAACACACAAGATACAAACGCATCCGAAAGTTGTGTGCAAACAATTGCAACTGTCTCATTAGTGTGACAGTACAAGGCGTCTCCCACTCGATTGTTAGATGCATTTTGCATTCTGCATTCTGCAGCTCGTAATTAATTTGCGTCGCGTAATGATTTCTCGACACTGTTTCTCACACAACATTTGCATAATTGTTTTGCCTAGATGTGGGTGTTGAGAGCTGTAAACTGAAGTTGGCTAATATCGCCATCGCAACTGGCCGCGATTAATCAAGCGGCTAAAACAACAACTGGCCAACTGCGACTCTGCGATTACTCACATGTGCCACGCCCACAATCATTTCGGGGGGGGGCGGAAAGAAAAAAAGAAAACTCAAAATACAAAATACAAAACACAAAACACATTCATATCGCGCCTGTTTATTTTGGCCGGGCTTTTCGCAGTTTTTCACAGCTTTTTGCATTCGCACTGTAATTGATCATGTTTGCGGCCTGGTCTGGTATCCGTATCTAACAATTGGGCTCGTAAATTTCCCGTCTGCCCCACAGGAAGTTATGGTTGGAAAATTGTCTGTTTTCCGTTGTGTGCATATACGAGGACCATTAGCCTGTTTGCGGCTCTTTACTCCCCGAGATAATCAATTTGCTTTCCCAAAAATGAATTGCCCATTAATAACCGAAAAAAAAAAAACAGGGCTTCGGAAATTCGGTTGCATAATTCTTTCGGTGCAGTTTAGATATTTTTTAAAGCTATTTGTAGAACATACAGAAATAATAGTTTCTCAGGAAAATAATTTTTGCACGCTCATAAAATACTAAAAAAATATATTTTATGATTGCATTTATTTCTGCCTTATTATTTAGCCATTATATTATATTTTCGGTGGAGTTAAAATATTTTTTTATAGTTTCTCAGAAAATCAATTTAAGTAATAAAAAAATCATGCTGATCAATATGGTTTTCATAATTGTTCCTCTAAGTTGTTCGTGCATATATATTTTATGATTCCATTTATTTTATGCCTGATTATTTCGCCATAAAACCCAAAGACCGCCCCAAATTGAGGCGCCATAAATGGAATTTGCATTAACTGAACTCTGAATTGAAATTAACTTTGCTCTATAATTTTCGATTTGAAACCGTTTTGTTGGGCGCAAAATAAATTGCAACGTTAACCAGTTTTCCAGTGGCGCCCACCGTCAGTTGCAATTGCAACTGCCATTGCACCACTGAGCCACTTTCCACTCCGAGCCGAACACCACACCACACCACACCACAAAACAGAGCCACCATCTGCATAGGAGAACCACATGGCATGCGTGATATATATTTTCAATTAGTTGGCAACATTTCGCAGCAAACAAAAAAAAAAACTAGTTTTGTTCGCGTTGATTTTTTGCTGGCCAGCAATTAATTTTGGCTTAATTTGAATGGCTCACTTTTTCGTTTCATTATTTTTGTGACGCTGCACTTCACTTCGCCACTTTTCGGGCATTTTGCATTTTTCGAGGCGCCTCCCCGGAATATTTTTTTTGGTTTTCTGATTTTCTGAATTCGGTTCCATTGAAAAACACCTTTTTGCTGATTTATGAACTTTCGTGCGGGGCAACAATAAATTAATGCCATATAGTACAATATCGGGCGGCCAAAAGTGAATGCAAATACTTTCAGCACTTTGACTCATTAACGCGACGGGGAGTTTTCATTAGCTTTGGCTATTTAAAATATGAAATCGCAGTGCATTGTTGGTAACAAAAAATGTAGAAATAAAATCCCATTACAATCGCTTGGTTTGAGGGTGCGGTTCGTTTTATTTTTCGGGGTTTTATGGAGCAAAGTTTTGTAATAACAATAATTACAGAGCTGACCCAATTCCTAGATAGTTCAGAGAGATTATAACTTCGGGGTATTAATTGGCAAAGGTTTTTCGGGGATTGGCCGATCAACCGCAAAACATGCATCTGCAAAGGTATTTATGCACCTTTTTCATGGCCCTAATCCAATTTTCCATTTCGCAGATGCGAAATGCCATCACAGCAACGCAGACAAGAGATTTTCACACTTGAATTTTCCTCACACTAACTCATTTTCACGCTCAGCATTTGTCCTGTTTTCCGATTTCTGTTCTTTGACACGCATTTCGAATTGGATTTTTGAGCGAGACGGCCAGAAAGGTGAACAGCGAGGCTAATTTGCAGGAATTGGCAGCTGCACTGGCCAAAATAGAAATGGTAAAAATCGAATCACACTCCCAGATTAATCTATCTAGTATCTCTGGTAGTTGTAGTTTTCACAACTAATGAACTCCGATTTGATGGCTCTTTGTAGGCCGGGAGATTTACGCTCGCTTTTTAATGGCAGTCGGGAGGGTATTAGCCCTATCTGAACTATCTGAACTATCTGACTGGGCACACACATGTTGCGCATTTGCTTAGCACTTAACCTGGTTTTACCTTTAATTAAAAGCCAGCCCAGCGTTAAATTCGAGTGTCATAAAACCGGGAAAGGAAAGTGTTGACTCGGGATTGGGGTTTGGGATTGGGATTCGCAGATGGAGTTGGAGATGGAGCTAAGACCCCCTCGGAAAAAGCGATAATGTTAATTATGGCCTCTAAACAATTTTACGTCCATTCAAATGTGCCTACAAACTTGTAAAATCGGATTTGTCTCTGATTTTTATGACAAGTTTTACTTTCAGCAGAGATACAGATACAGATGCAGATTCAGATCCGGATTTAAGTGGAGTGCTAAAGAGCAGGACAACTTATTTGATTAGAATCGAGGCAACAAGCGAAAGCACTTTGAGCCTTGTGATTTACAACAAAATAGCTAAACTCCAGATAGATACTCCGTATCTGGCGCACCTCAATGAACATTCCTTTTGGCCAAGACAAACCCCGTCCAAATGTGCTGTAAGCCCAAAGTTAAGGCGCTTTGGAAATCAATTACAAATGTCACTCATTGTCGGAGTGACACTTTTGGGTTTGGTTGGGCAAACGGTTCGTAGATACTTTTGTATCTCTCATTTCCCAGCTCCAATTGCATTCTGCACTTATGACTGATGGCTTGACCTTCCCAATGGTTCGGTCCATTTATCAACTTAACTGGAGTCCTCCTCCAGAGTCCAATAAACAACAATTAATCAATTGGTAAATAATATTTCCACGCCTACGCAGAAGATCTGCAGTTGGTCTGGGATCGGGATATACTTTACTCCAGAACCAGAACCAGACCCCGAACAGTTCATCAATTAGACGGGGCGAACATGTGCGCCTGATTGGAGCAGCCCAGCGGAATGGCGCCAGCTCTCCTCGTTAGTTGTCCTTCATTTTTCATAATTTCCACACATTTCCACCCGGAAAAACCCAGCCGAATGCCGAAACTTACGACTTCCGCTTGCAACTGATGGAGCTGCCGAGGCAACTCCTCTTCCATTGCCAATGCCAGAAGTCAACTTAATTAATTTCTGCCCCAGCAGCACCGCCCTAGCTCCACTCCAGTCCACTCTGCTCCACTCCAATCCCGTCCAGCCGCATCCATTGTGATTGGAGTTACGTGGCATGCGAGCCAAGGCCAAGAAGTTATCGCTGGACAAGCTGGACACAGAGAAAAAAAAGTATTACAAAAATTGAAGATACTTTTAAGGAGGTTTACCTATACAAATTTTATAATTATTAATTATATGTTATATAAAATACACCAAACCCTTCCTTAAACATTCTACAAGAGTTGTAAAATATAGTAACATAAATAGTAAGTAGTAATAATTGCTCCCAGTGCACCACACACAGGAAGTGCAGGCGTTTGGCGTTGCTTTGGCCCCTGCTGGAGCTTTTCTTTATCTGGTTATTGCTGCTGCAGGAGCTGCATCTGAATCCGAGGCTCTGCATCTGGAGAAGGAGAGGAGCTGGAGGAGAGGAGCTGGAGGAGAGGAGAGGACAGAGGCAGCTCTGCTCTTAAAGCCCAAGCAGGTGTTGCAGATATCTCTGATTAAATGGCGTACGCCAAATCATGGCCAAAAGCGTTCAACGCAATCGTTGTTAGGCAGACATTAAGCCAACAGCCCCAACTGCCCCAATCGGTGGCAGGGAGCGGAGAACTAAGTGAAACCCAAGCTCATCTCGTAATCGCCAGGAGGGGAGAACTTGGAGCACAGAAACGGGAAGTCTGATTAACATTCGAGGGTGGGGCAGGAGCTGCATTTGGCCATAAACCGAGAATTTGAGTAGCCGGCGATGAGAGATTGCGGATTGTGGAGTACTCCATCGATAGGGAAAAGAGTTTATAGTTTGGATTTTAGAGTCGAGAAAAAGCTGGAAAATAGATTTAGATAGCTGCGGAGGCATTAAGTCTGTAAAATATTAAGGAATGTGGATTGGTTAGTTATAATAAACTAGGGAAAATATGGTTAATATGATTTGATTAGTTTATATTTTGACAGGAAGTTGAGCTAAACTCTGAGCACTCAAAACTGATTGTATCTTGGAACTAATAACAAAGTAAAAATATAGTTAAATTCATGTTGATTATTCTATATAGTATATAGATCTCTGACCACCCATAAAACAGATTGTTTCCTGGAACTACTAACCAAACTAAACCACTTAAAAAAGCGGTATTTCAAATATACAAAGACGAAACCCCCTTTGACATGCCGCTTCTGCCTCATCACTCCCTTTTCTTTGATGTATCTCAAAGATGCACGGATGCTACGAGTACAGACTGCTTGACGTCTTGAGATAGAACCACCCTGATGTGGTGCATGCTTAATATGTGGTTGCAGATGGACCTCCCACACGGAGTACCCACTCCCACTCCCAGGAGCTGCCAAAAGTCACACATTTTCGTAACGAATCGGCAATTAGTGATGCCAGAGGAGACATCCATCCGCCCAAATCCTCAGGATCCTGGTCTTTCTCCTCCTCCTCCTCCTTCCTTTTGTTCGACGACTGTCATCGGTGGCAGCCGCAGGGAAGATGAATGGGCTGCTGCTCGATCGATGATGTGGACCTACCGCAATCCCTGAGATACACAATGGCAACGGGACACGCCGGAAGATGTCCAAGGCGGCGTGTGAACCGTGTAACAAGTGTAGCAAATTCCACGGCAAAAAAAAAAATGTGACTCGAATTAGTAACGCCTCGATCCGGATCCCTATTCTCCGCTCCTGCGGTGCGTGGGTGCAGTATCTTTTCTTTTGCCTAGTTTTCAGATTTTTGTCAGATACTTTTTGTGTGCCTTTTTTGCTGTATCTGCTGACTCCGTCTCTGAAGCTGCCGCCGGTGTGTTGTCTTTGTGGATTGTGAAACACTTTCGTCACTTCGTTGCATGTCATCCCAACCCACGTCGGTGGGCGTTTGTTTTAATAGCTCCGCTCTTGTCATCTTTCTCTGGCCTGGAGTCAACTCAACTCGACTGGAGTCATCCCATCCCATCCCATTTGGATTGGTCCGGGCTCTTTTTTCCTGCCGACTTTCGGAGCCCACACACATTTTGCACCGATCTCATACATAAATTATGAGCGGTTTCCCCCTCAGATGTGCGAGGCATTTTTGTACACTTGCAAATTGATATTCCTCAGATACTTTTTGGGGAATTTTGGAAAATAGAGCAGCTAGCTTAATCGATGATATGTGGAGATTATGAAGAGCTCACAATTAAGATAATTATAGTTGGAAAACTAGATATTAAAAGAACGATTAAGTTTGTTGACTTTTAAAGTGACTGAAATCGGAAATTCATTCGTATTTTCTGGAGGAAAACTCTAAAGAGAAAAAGAGGTTGTGGAAAAGGCCTTTTGAAGTGATTTCCATTTCCCTGGCTGTCGTTGGCAATTACTTGGCCATCTGTTGGGGCTAATTTCAGTGTGGTTCCTGGGCAGTAGAAAAGTGCTCCAAATCGAATCGATTTGAATGCCCTTCGACCTGCTCAATATGCAAACTAAGCACAATGACACAGATTTTCATTTTCATTCTCATTTTCATTAGCCCCCCCCCCAGGAGTGAACTGAAGCTGGAGCTGGAACTGATGAACTGAACTGTGCTCAACCGTTGTCCTCATCCTCTGGAAGCCTGACTGACTGACTCACTGACTGACCAACTTCCACATGCTCCTTGCTCTGCATGTTGTGCAATGACTGATTAGAGCTCGGGGGCACCAACATCGTAACGAACACCAACGGGCAAGGGGCCAGAACCCCATCAGTTCCTGGCCAGAACCCCACCAGTTAGCAACCAGGAGGCGGGTGACAGCCAACGGATCTGAGCCAACGTTGATAAAAGAAAAGGCAGCAGCAGAAACCACAATACTGACTCTGCCCCGATGAGGAGGAGCATGCTCCGGGAACAGCTCTGCACAGGGGGAAAATGGTGGGGCAATAATTATTATTAATTAAAAAAAAGGTTAATTAATAAAAGGTGATTAATATAAATTACATAATTAAAATACAATTATTTGTTTCATATTTAATATGAGTATTTTTTCACACTCTCTAATAACTTAACATTTTTGTGGCACCCCGAAATGGGTATGAAAATTAACTTTATTAATTCAGCTATCGTTTTAATTGTTACTTACTTAATTTAATACTAAATGTTATTGATTTTTTCTTTAAGTGTAATGTGTGGAACTTGGACTTGGCCATGCCAACATTGCACTTGATTAGTGGAAGCACCGGCAGCAAAAACAACCAACGGAGCAGCGGCTTTTGCACTGCGTGGGTCCGGAATGAGGTCGATGGTTTTTGTGGGCGAAAAGGGGGCGGGGCAGGGGCAGGGGTGGGGGCATAAAGGGGGGCCAAATCTGGTTACTTGCCAGCTTTCGGCTCCGCTTGCTTTTGCATGCGTTTCATTATGTCAAACAGTCAATCATGCAAAACAGTTTCGGCTACCAACATCCATTTGGGCACACAATTGTCTAAGATACAGTGGGCAAAAGTATCTCAAGCGCAGGTATAGGAAATATTTAGAGTAGGGAAATAATAAAAGTATGAAAGATACATTTATATTGCTCAACCTTTGATATTTATTCTGTACATCAAAGCTGGACCAAGATAAATCATCTTTTTTTTCTGTGCGAATTAAGAATATAATTTCTGAATCTCGTACTTAATAAATCTTTTTTTCTAGATTTTTTTACATTGAACAATGATATATTTTGAACTGCATTAAATCCCCGATTTCCACTGTCCACCAAGACCGGTTCCTCTAGTGTGCAAACGCATTGGCAGTGGACCAAACCGAACCGAACCAACATCATCAGGATCGAAAGAGGAGCATGTTGAGGATATGCAAAGTTGAGAACCGAAATGAAATGCTTTCTGAGCTGAACTGATTTCTCGATTCCCACCGATTGGAGAAGGATCTGGACCACACAGGGTCTTTGGCCTTCTTTCTTTCTATTTCCATTTGGCCAATGTTTTTGCGTTGGCCAATTGAGCGGAAACAATTGCAGGTGAAAGAACGAAAAAGGGAAGAAAGGAGCCGCCTCGGATTGCGTTCGGGCCAAAAACACTTTAAGGCTGCAATCGCAAGTGCGGCAAATGAGTTTCAAATGAAAACAAATCGACCGACCGAACAACAAAGGCCGGAGAATGCCTCAAAGGAGCAGGAGCGGCAATCAAGGATCAAAGGGGAGCGGCTCATGCAAAGTGCTGCAGATGAGACGAGGCCAAATTGAGGGCCAAAAAAGGAAAATCTGAAATGGCCCAAAAACACACAATAGAAAGGACAATGAGGAGCTGCCTCAAAAGGACAACGGGAGCTGGAACAGAGAGAGAGTCCTGTGCTCTCAGGTGACAATAGCAAGTACGGTGACATTCTCCCAAGGCTGCTCCTACTCCTCCTCCATTGTTCCACTGTACAGTGGACCCACTAAATGCCACACGCACTGCCCCGACGATGACGTTGCGGCTTGGGAATCGAATTTGAGGCAAGTCTTTGTCAACCTGCGTCATCGTGTGTGGGCAACAATTAGAACCGAAAGTATCTGGAGTCCGGACCCTAGCAAATTAGTTAATAAAGGTGGGAAGCCTGTCATCTTGTCTTTGTAGATACACTACTTTGATCTTCTCTTTAAGCCCGCCATGAGTGTGCGAATCTTGAGGGCCAAAAGAAGCCGCCATCCAATATTTTGACAAGGCCAACAATCCGGAGCAGGTTCCCACGTTCCTGGATCAAAGAAAGTTTCCCCCCCCTTTAATCATAATTATTTCGCATTTTTTTTTTTTTCTGTACCTTAGAAAGAAAGTGTTATTTCTGCTTTGACGCAATCAGCGTCACAAAGTCACAGCCTCGGGCGTTCGTTCTGGCCAAGTTTACTGTTACGGGTATCATTTTTATTAATTACCCAGACCGGTGCCTAATTACGTCTGCAAAAAACAGGCAACAGCTGTTGCCTGTAAACCGAGGCTGAGCCGGAGCTGAGCCCTCGGCTTCATTGCCACATTGACGCGTTCACACCTTGCCTCGCAAAAAATTGAGAGAGAAAAAAAAAGATACAGATACAAAATACAGAATACAAAATACAGGAGGACGAGGGCCACTTAAAAAGGAAACCCCAAAAGCTGTGTTCACAGACACAAAGCGGCCAAGTTTAATAAATATTTTAATATAAAAATTGCGGCTCTTTACGAGGGCGACGCCCCTTACAGGCCCTGAACAAATTTTGTTGGTAGTACGAAGAGGGGGGAGAGAGGGGGGAGGGATTAAGGCCATAATGTCCAGGGCCTAAATATTGTGTAATTCCACCTGCGAGTAGAGCCTTATCATTTATGATTCTGCACGCTTGTGATTTTATTGCCGTGAAATTGGCAATAATTACGAGCTACGAGCCAGTTTCCCGCGTTAATCAGGTTCTTGATTCTGGCCCTGAATTCCTTTGGGGCCGCCCTTTCTTGTAGATTTTATCGGGATTTATCTGTCGGCAGATTTGGCAGCAGTAAGTTTTTCCCCCAATTTTGGGAAGAAGGCAGAAACTCTTCTCATTATGCGACGATCCCATTGACATTGCCTTTAAGCGGCTTGCCCCAAACTTCGTTGCAACTTAAATTTGGCATTTTCCCCCGGCTTTTTCCGAGTTTTCCTCCCTATTCCCCTCCCCACTTTTCCTCCCCCCGCTGACTTGTTGCTACTCCACTGTGTTTGGCACAAATTGGCTTAAGCCCGCACAAAACGTTTCCCATCATCCCAATGCCGGCAAAAAGTTTTCCGGCTCTGCTTTTCCGCGCTTTTGTCACAAGTTTTCCCTTTACCACGCATTTCCCAGTTACCAATCCGCAGTTTTCCCCCCCAGAATTTCCATTTCCCTTCACCATTCACAGCGAGTAATTGCATTGCATGTTGCGCTGCATTAAACATTTAATAATTTCATTATTTTTTGTTTTTGGTTTTTGGCATCGCCGTTGGCTTGCGTTTGTAGTTACCACAAAAAGTACTTATTACTATCATTTGCAGGATATATATATATATATTAACTAGAGGGGGGTCTCTCTGTGGACTCTGCGTTTTTTCCATATTTTTGTGGCCCTCTTGTTTGGAAAGTCTTTTGGTTATGCAAGTGGATTATTGGTTTAAAGGCAAATTTCGTTTTTACACATTAAAGAATTGTCAGTGTTTGTGACATTTGTTTGAGGAGTTTTTTCACCTTAAATAATTTATATAAAAAAGCTTACCACAACTGCACACTTGTCATAAATTAAATTTCATTAGCTGTTCATTCTATTAATTATATTTTTATAATTTCAAATTAGTTTATATACATGAAAGGATGGTTAATGTTTATGACATTTGTTAAATGACTACTTGATCATTTTTATTTTAACCATAGAAAAATCAATTAAAATACTACAGAGCCTGAACCAACAAAAACTGCACATTAATTATAGTTTAATTTTAGTAGCTATTCATTATAATAATTTTATTTCCCTATTTTTTAATAAGCCGAATGAGTTTTCATACATTAAATGATGGTTAATGTTATGTTAAATGTCTTTTCCCGGCTAAAATAATTAGTTAATTAATAATTTCCATAACCCACAAAAACATTTAATTTTAATTTTATTAGCGTTTCACCATATTTATTTTATTTCTTGTAATTTTAGTTATAACAACTTTCTTGATCAATCTTCAACAAGAGTTTACACTCTCTTTGAAATATTATTAAATATGAAGAAAGTCTCTGAAGTTGATAACTTTATTTTAATTATATTTGTTGTTCATTTGGTTTATTGCATATATTTTTTTTTAATTTTAAATCTAACAAATTGCTGAACTATTAACCTTTTTCAAACCCCAACCAGAATTCTCACTCTCCTATTTCCTTCCCTTTTTGAAATATTAGAACCTGCCAAAAGGAAATCTGTGAAGTTGAGCTAAACCGGATTCACAGTGAATCACTTAACATCACTTCCTGCCCAGAGGCCAGGGTGCAGTGTCCACTGTCCCGTGTCCAGTGTCCCGTGTCCAGTGTCCCCCCCAAACGAGATTCCCATTTCGGCACGCTTATTAACAATGGGCCGGCATTAACTTCTGGCCTTCTGATTGCTGCCTTCGGACCACGTGACATTTGTCTTAGCCCTCTGTCTGCTCTCCTTTAGCCACGCTTTTTGTTGCCAAAGGATAATGGCTGTCCTGGCTACCAGGTGGGATGCACATCGGACTCTCCTCCTCCTCCTCCTCCGTCGAATCATAATTTGCTGTGACTAACTGCGCTTTGTGCGCGTGCAGCGGCAAACTGGACACACGTACCGCGATTAGCCACGCATGCGCAGGGTCCACTGTACCGGGGATGTGGGATTTGTGATCCGAGGGCTCAGGGCTGGGTGCGGGCCTAGTTAGTAGCAGCAGCTTTGGCAATGTCAACTGCCGGCTGGATGTCCGATTTGCCACGCTCCTGAATGCCTCTTCTCCCGCTGCAATCAACTTAATGGCATGTCATAAAATGCGATTTCCAAGGCCTCGGCTGATGTGTTCGGTAGTCCTTCTGCTGACTTCTGCTGAATCCTTTGTCCCTCGAATCGAGATTCGGGGAATTCCAGGCGCCCGCTGCTCATACGTTGCAAATATTTGGAATCTCAAGCTGCGCCAAAGTATCTCGCAGGACGAAAGTATCTCTCTTTCCTGGCTCGTGCTGAGACGAGGTCCTGGAAAGTTGTTTTGTCTGCGAATTATTAGGAAGCTAACTGTTGTTTACACTGTTTAAATACTCTGCGGTTTTCGCTCAGGTTCAGCTGTCAAACAGAGGAACAATGGAGGAGCATCTGTACAGTAGTCATTGGCCAGGTATTCCCCAGCTGCCTCTCCTCACCAGGGGATCACGCCCTTGAGACTAGCAGAAATTTAAATTTATTCAAAAGGGTTTCTATGAATATTAAATAAACAACAACAAATTAATATTAAACAACTAAACTCTTCAGTTTTACACTCTTACCCAATCAATTCAAAAATATCTTAACAATTTCTGATTGAAATTTAAAGTGAAATTTGTTCATTTGCATATAAATTGCCACCGGAAATCTTGGTTTTCTTTTCCCATTTTTTTAGTACAATTGAAAACCATAATGTTAATAATATTTTATATTAATAGAATTGAATAGATACAAATGTTACTTATGTATGAAATTGATTTGCTTGAAATGAAACCACAAAATTTTCACATTTTGAACTATCGCAAATCTTATTTTAATTATTCAATTTTTCAGTACAACTGAAAACATAAAAAGAAAAGATTTCTACCCGATTGTGGATAATATTTTAAATCAAACTAATTAATTAGATATTAAGTATACTTATTTATGAATTTTAAGCCAATCCCGGCCAAAGTGAAACTACTAAAATTGCAACATTTTGAATTATATCCTTCGATTGGTAATAAGTCAAATAATAGCCTTGGTGTTCCGAATTGATGATCCAATTCTCGTGGCTTCTCCTCGGCCTAGAGTGGCTTTTTAAGCTGACTTCCCAAGTTGAATAGTCCAATAGAATCATAGAACGGAATATGCTAAAAGTAGAGCAGATGGTTCAGCCTCCTTGGCAATTCAAGGCAATTGCCAACAATTGCAACTAATTGGGCTGAAACACACTCGACTCCTCGGAGTCCTAAGCTGCTCTAAGATGCTAAGTAGTGCACTCTCGAAATTGAATATTAATGCCCAGATTCCACTTGAGGTGGCCAGCAAATTGCGACCATGTCCGTGGCATGCAACAAAAAGCAGACAGCAAACCAAAACGCAATTGAGCGAGCAATTTTGCGTTGCAAGACGCATTTTGCATTCGACACACTCCGAAGATCGCTTCGGATGCAATCCGATGGATCAACAGGGAACAGAGAACAGAGAACCTAACCCCGGGCAGCTGAAAGAACTGAGCTGGTCTGAGCCAAAAAGGACATTTCATTAGCACTTTGGCATTGCCTCGAGTCGAGCGTTGAAAATTCGGTTTCGTCACAAGCGATTTGCTCTTTTCACAGATACATTTCCCCCGCGCCCTAGGATCGCATGTATCTCGAACTCTCGCATCCCTATTTCTCGGTGTGTGTGTGTGTGTGTCAACCTCGTAAATCCTGTTTGGAATTAAGTGCACTGCAGGCAGCCTAACTGGTGGCCTGTAACGAATTTCTTATTTGATTTTGTGCATACTTTGTCACTTACAATGTGTTAACCTATGGCGGAAAAACAAATTTTCCCCGTTTCGCAACGCTTTTCGATTTTGAAACGCTCCTTAGCCCCTCTGAATCCGAATCCGAATCTCCCACTCCCTGGGCAGATGCAACATTGCCTCGGGGGTCACTAACAAGGTGTGGCATGCACTTCCATAGGGGATCTCTCTCTCTCTGGAGGAAAGTGGAGGGAATAATACCAGGAATATGGCCAGAGCCTGGAGCATTACAAAATAAGTTTATGGAGCGAGTAAAAACACGATCTGCGGTTCATTTAGAGGAACTAATTGGGGAGCTAAATATACAAATTATTCTCTTTTTTGAGAAGGGAGTTCTGAATGTGAATGAGGAATATATTAATGAAGAAAACTGGGTTTTCTGAATGAGTTTTTATAGTTTTTAGTTTCCTTAAATATTAAGAGTTACGAACAAATTTTAGTTCCTTTTCACATTTAAAAAAGTTGTATTTATATCTACACAGTTTTCTTTGCTTATGTGAATAATCGTGTTTAATTATACCTTTCCTTAAATATTTAGATTTCAGACATATTTTATTCATTTTAATATTTGTATTTATTTTTGATCTTTTTCGCATTGTTATTGGACCAACAAAAAATTCATTTTATTTTATTTTATTTGCTTTTACTTCCCACAAAATATATTTCATAAAAATATCTTATTATTTTTTCCCGTGAATTCCAAGAATCTTAGAGACTAACAAACTTCGAGAAGTCACTAAAAATGGTTTCCCTAAAAACTATAAATCATCTTCCTAATGTACCACCTTTTTTATTATTTATCCCAAAGATACTTATGTATCTTGAGGCAGACGCGCTAATCAGTTTGGATAGGATCCTGGAGCCAGGAATGTGCCGTGGATAATTGAGATATTTCCAAAACAGAAGCTTAGTCCCGGAACACTCTTGAAATAATAAACAACTTGGTCTGGAGAATTATAAGGACCTCCCTTCCATTAAGCCAAAGGCACTGCCATGCGGTAGGTCATATTCCTAACCAGACTTGGACAATGGCCCAAAAACATATTGCACTCACACCCCGAGACCAAACACAAACAGATTGGGAATCGCTGGATCCTGGGCAAAACAACAAGGAGCAGGAATACCAACTGTAACCACACCGCATTGGGCCAGAAAAGCAACAGACACACACACACACACATATGGCCAGGATACACAGGTAAATGGCTGGATGCACAGCATCAATTGTAAAAGGATTAGGGCTTAATTTGAAATGCGCATTCATTTGCACTCCACTGCTGGGCACTGCCTGGCCCTCCACTCCAATCTACTGGGATGCTGGGAGCCATCCAGAGCCCATCCTGATCCCGGTTCTCATCCCGAATCTTCCTCATCGCTGTAAGCGGATTTCTGGCTGCAGCCTGTTTTTTGTGCAGTCCCATTTGTTTGTTGTTAGTTCGCCTTTTCCCATTTTCCATTTTCCATTCTCGATTCTATTTTCTTTTTTTTTTGTGCGACTCTCATTAGTTTCCAAATAGCCGCATTAATAGGCAAAGGATCTGTCTGAGAATTGCTCAATTTGTGGCATTAAGCCCTCGTCCTTTGTAGTGTCCTGTTGTGGGTTTCGGGCCAGGTGGAAAACTGAGGGAAGTAGGGTAGCATATGACAATCGCTGCTAACTGGGCAACTGCTCCCTCTAAGCAGCTCACAGCTCACATAAATCAGGCCAGCCGACTGCATCTTGGCCAGTTTGTTTTGGCCCACTTGTCCGAGGGAGCGTTTGTTTCATTTGATCTGCGGGAAATCCGCTTAAAAAAGGGCCGCGACAAAAATCGGGCTTAAAGCGCAACAATGTATCTGGCCAGGGGATGGGGAAGGGGAAGGGAAAGGGACATTCTTTGCAGGCACTTTGGGCCGAATTCAGAGGCGTCGCCCCCCCTTCGGAACCCCCTTCGAATGTTCGCTGAAACAGAAACACATGTCACAGATTTTTTTCTGTTTCGGAAGCACTTAAGCACTCAGCAAATTTGTTTGAAAAATCTGGAAGCTGGAAGCTGGAGCTGCTCCTCCATCTATGGGGCAAACGAAGGAATGGAGGAGGCGGCTGCTCATTGTTTTATTTTTAAACGACTTCTGCAGGGGGGATCCACATCCAGCTCCAGCTCCAGATACAGATACAGATCTGCGCAGTTTCCCGCTTTTTGGGGGTAAGAACTCAACAAATTGATGATATGCCCCTTTGACACTCGAGTCCATTATTTATGCGCAGGCCTGCGATTATTGCCCCATCCAGCTGACTCACTACCAGCCGGATGACAGGATTCCATGCACTGCCAGTTCACTCAAAAATTCGCTGCTGAGTGCTCCTCCTCGGAGCCCAAAAATAAAGAGTTTCCACTTGCCGGGCTTTGTACCGCGATTTCTCATCTGGCTTTTTGTTGCTTTCGGCCAAGTCTTAAGCGCATTTAAGGCTTAACGGAACATTTGATTAATTACCAACTTTAATAATTCGTTTGGCCATGTTGTGGCTAAATAAATTACCATACCATATCCAATTAAGGCTAAAAAGTAATTACAAATTGCAGCAAATCTTTTTTGGATTCGAATTTTATGGTACATTGTCTTCATTACCTAATTATGTTGTATACAAAATGTTTATTCTATTATGTTAATTCTATGATTGTAGTATAAAAAATATAATAAAGTTATAAAACAAGTTGGAATTATATTATACTTGTATCCCATAACTTCACCCAATTATCCTCACTAACAGTACTCGGTTAATCTGCATTTTATTGCGAAATGTAATCTAATTAAATCGCAAATGTCCCTTGGCTTCCGCTCCTTGGCAACTTGTTGGTCCCCAGTCCCCAGTCCCCAATCCCAGTCCCAGTTCTGGGTTTATGTTATGCACCGGATTGTGCGTAAATCATGCCACTATATAGCCACACTAATGAACTATAAAACGCCACTGCCAACTCGCCAAGGTGTCGGGCGTCACAGCCTGTTGCAATAACACTGCAAAAATTAAGTATTTACTGAATAAAGTTGGAGATTTTTAAATACAAAAAAATATGAATTAAAAACTATAAAAATGTATAAGTTTTATCCCATGTTTATGTGTTTTTTTTTTTAATAATGAAAACACATTTAGAAAATAGAAAAGAAAATCCGGTTTTGTTTTCCAAGAAATTTAATTTACATCTTTGCGCAAAACCCGTTTTAAAAAAAAAAAGATATTAAGATACATGTGGTTTATTATTATAATAAAACCATTGAAAACTATTAAGTATATTTTAGGAAAATCCATTCTCCATATTTGCAGTTAAAACTGCTTTTCCCCAGTGCCTGCCACAAACAGGGGCAGGTTGATTGCCCTGGAAATGTCTGTTTGAAATGCATACCAAAAGCCCATTCGAACTGAAGTCGATGGAAGGGGGCACGAGAGGGTAGGGGAAGGGGCAGAGACAGGCATAAATAAATTTATAATAAATTGCAAAGTTTAAAAATGACGATATATCATTTGTCGCAGCATGTGTCACCCGGTCGCAGGGTTTGTTTGGCAACTCGGCCGCTCAAAAGTGCGAACGATTCAATTAATCTTGACACTATTTATTATTATTGAAGGAGGGGATTTGAGGGGGGGGAGTGGCCAGAACAGGATCAGGACTAGAACCAGCTCCAGAACTGAGACTACGACTGCCCATGTCGCTGTTACATTAATTAGTGCAGCAGACCGATCTCGGAGGATAGGACATGTGTGTAGCTGCATTATCATATTTATTAAGCGACCGCATCGCCTGCAGCTCCTTTGGGCCGGGCTTAGTGGATTGGTAGGATAGTTGGTTAGTTGGCTAGCAGGGGATAGGGAGATAGAAGGAGCAGCTTGCAAAGGCTGTCTGACTACCCGCGGCTATCACAACAACGAAAATTGATTGCTTCTGTTGTTGTGTGGCTCTGCGGCTCTGCGGCTCTTTGGGCCGCGTTAAGATAGGCCCGGCCAAGTTCCATAGAAAGTTTTATGCATAACTTGGCCCGGGACACACCATGGGCCTCGTAAATATCTTTTAGTGCCCTCCACATCCACTTCCACATCCAGTTCCTGCCCTGCACGCATTTTTATTTCGCACTCGCAGAGGGGTGTGGATTGTGGGGATTGGCAACTATTTTCGTGACAGATCATAAATCAAAAATCATACACCCCGATTCTGCTGCAACTTCAACTTCGAAACTCACTCCCC
The DNA here is from genome assembly GCA_021224005.1 of Drosophila setifemur. Taxonomy (NCBI): domain Eukaryota; kingdom Metazoa; phylum Arthropoda; class Insecta; order Diptera; family Drosophilidae; genus Drosophila; species Drosophila setifemur. Next base: position 1,601,668 of record JAJJHY010005742.1, read on the forward strand.
ACACACGGAGCACAGAACAACAGGTAGGAGGTTGCAACTGCCACTTGCAACTAGCGACTTGCAGGTGTTTGCTCCAAATGAATGAGTATCCGCGGGATTGTAAATTAAGTTCACCCAACGTCTGACACTTGCGAAAGCCGGCTAGCCATTTGCGGTTTTATTACCAAGTTTGCATATTAATATTTCCAGTGGGCCGTCCTGGCTAATGGGGCCAAGAGGGGATTTATATGGGAAACTGGAGAACTGGAGAACTGGAGTTCTGGCGAACAGGAGGAGCACTCTGGGGGCTATCTTTGGGATGCCTTCGTGTGTGAGTCAGTTTTCAGCCGCCGGGTGAATCGTTAAGTCTTTTCAATTTTCGTTTGCTATTCAAGTTTTAATTGAACAAGCCGAGTTTATAATGTCCTTCAGCCACAAATACTTTCTTTAATGGTTTTCTATGTTACCATATACTCGTATATATAGAAATACCAAAAACCATTATGGCTAAAATTCAATTTCGCTCAAAGAGAAAGGAGAGTTTTATTGACTCCTAAAAAAAACATGAGACGTGTATCTCCCCTATCAAATATATATGTATCTCCGAGCCACTGTTGAGATATTTATCAAGCAGCCTCAGTTTTTTTTTTGGGGCTAATATTTATTACCAAGGCAAAGATGAAAATAAAATTTTAGTTCATCCATTCATAAGAATCCCGAGAGGCGCCCTCGAAAATGGTTTTATTCAGTTAACGACCAACAAAAAAAAAACTGTTACTTCCCATGCCGGACACGTAGCGCTAATCGTCCTAACTGATCTGCGGCATATGGCTAATAAATCTTAATCCAGTCCCAAACCCAACTAACCCAATTGCCACTAATTTTCCGTGCGTTTTCTCGACCGATGCGACGTGTGATTTGGCCACCAGAATCGGGTTGGCTATAATCGGAATGGAAAATCATATCAAACTCACGTAGCTGCCTTGCAACAAATTGCTTCATTCATGGATCTACCTGGGAGTGGGCACTGTACCCTCATCTAATCAGGTTATTTTCCGGGAATCCAAGAATCCGGGAGTCCGGAGTCTGGAGTCTGGAGAACCACTACTGGAGTAGCATTTTAATTGGTTTAGTGCTTCATGGAAACAATTACCCGGGGGAGGCATTAAAAAATCCAGAAATCCAAAAACTTTTGTCACAGTTTCGGGGAGTGAATCTTAATGAATTTCAATTATGACAGCTGCTGCTCCGGACCGGGCCCACAAATATTTTATGGCCACTAAATGCCCGAAATAAATTCGGCTTACGAACGCCAACGGAAATGCAGAGAAAAGCGGCTCCGAATCTTGAATCTCCAATCCCCCAATCCCCAAACCCGGGTCGAACAACAAACCCATTAAATTGTGTGATTTGCTTTGTGTGGCAGTCAAAAATGGAGTTCGGAGATCTCGGGGAGATCTTTTATGATTTAAGCCCAGACATTCGTAATCCTTTAACTTATTGACGCAGTCGATGCATTGATCGAATTTTATTTATTTATACACAACCCTTTTGTTTGGCCCAATCCCAGGTCCTCCTCTGGAGCATGGTTTATGGCCACATCTCCAGACTAATCCCGCAGGAGTCTCCCGGGCCTTTATTGTGGGTAATAGCTGAGGGACTTGGCCATCTCGATGTCGGGTCTAATATAACACAGTGTTACTTTTGACACTTTTATTGCCGCTACCCTAGACGAGGCGAGGACAAAGGCATCCGAATCCGAATCCGAGTCTTTGGGGGATTGCCGGAATGCCTTGGAGTGGTAATTAAATTGGCGGGGCCATTGTGAAAGACCAGTCTCCAGTCTGCAGTCTCCAGTCTCCTGCCCGCTGCCAGTCTCTTGTTATGTCTCAATCTAAGCGGCCGTCACATAATTAGCCAACAGTCAGGAACCGTCAACAGGCCCGACTCGGATCTCGGATCTCGAATCTTGGAGCTCCGATCTTTGAGCACCGCTCCGAAGTCTACTGCAATATGACAAACTAGCCAACCGGTTCCACAGATCTCCTCTACGCATGCGCAACTACAGCTACAGCTCCACCTCCCAGAGCCGGCTCCAACTCCAAATCCATGGCCAAATCCGTGGCGGCCGGTTGCCTTTTAATTTTGGCTCTGACAGTCTCCGGCCTGGCAAATTAACACCTCAAGCGGACAGGCCGGAGTCATTTGCCATCGGATGTCTAATGTTCGCGGTGCTGACAGCCGCGAATTGCATTCGAAGCTGGCCAATTGCACTTGAAGGCTAAAACTGAGGCTCTGAGCCGCATTTCCTGTGTTCTCCTGCCTCATTTTTGTTCACTCTAATTTGGCTGAGGAAAAGGGCTGGAAGTACAAATATGCACATGGGGAAATTGTTGAAATTTTTTAATACATGAAAAATTAATGCTAAAGAAATTTATAATGCATAACTACACTGAAAACATATGGTACAATATTACTTTACTCTTAATGAATTTTGTTGTATTTTTACTTTCTTTTAATATCAGAAATTAGATGTTGTGAATAAAATATATCTATTTAAGTTATGATTATAAAGTGGAAGAACATTTTTATATTCCGTAAGAAATGTTTTACATACACTTTAAAAATAAATACGAACATATTGTACAATTGCAAGGCTTTCTTAGAAATATCGCTGTAATATTTAGGCATTTTAAAAAATTTATTTTAATATTAGAAATGAGGGGACTAAAATATTTTAAGATGCTGTGAGTAAAACCTCAATATAGTAGTTATCATTAAATATTATTAACAATCCCTTATATTCTACAAGATATACTTCATATATTTATATCGAATTTATTTTTATGATAATTTTTCACAGTGTAAGATAAGCAGATTAGCGATAAAAGCACAAAGTCAGTTAAGTTGCGTTGGTAGAAGGATACATTTAAATTCGCTTGGAAATATTCACTCTTTTTATTGTGAGTATTCACCAGATTATTTTTCTGAGTGCAAGATTTCAGATAAGGCCAGATACGAGATTTTTAATAATTCTCTGGTATAGTTGAGTTGCATTGGTAAAAGGAAATATTTGCATGCGGTTAGAAACATTAAATTTACTCACTGCAAATGATCACCTGATAATTTCTCCCAGTGCAAGACCTGCAGATGATTTCCGATAAAAGCAGCTACGAGATTTTTGATAATTCTCCAGTCCAGTCCAGTCCCGTCCCGTCCAGTTGAGTGTTGGCCAAAAAAAGAGAGAAGAGAGTGCGACAACCTTTTACCAACGAACTGACGCTTATCGATGGCACTCGACCGGCAAGTCAATGGGTGAAAATTAATTAAAAACTCATCAGATAAACTGTTGGACTGTTGGCTGGCTGCTCCGTGCCGTAATTATAATTATTCTGGATGCTGGATGGTGGACACTGGATGCCTTTCTAGCGATGCCTTTGTCCATCTCCCGGTTAGTGCCCGGAGAGTTAAGTATTCATAACTATATTTATCGGCCATCAAAAATCAATTGCGCACACTGAAAGGAGGGAAAGGGAGGGGATATGAGTTCCAGAACGGATCCGAGGTAGCTGGAGGTAGCCCGGAGGCTGTGGACCGGTACTCCACTCCCCTGGTCTTGGGTCCTCGTTCCGTCCTCGAGGCGTTCAAATTGCGCTTGTTAACATTTTTGACCGCCTGCTGGGTAGCGACCAAAAAGCCAAACAAACTGAACGTGTTACGCATAATAATGTTTCGCAGTCCGAAATAAGTGCTCCGATGTATCTGAAGCGGAGTTTATCTGGGAGCAGCATCGCAGTCGGAATCGGAATCGGAATCAGAGCCAAAACCAGAAACAGACACAGAAACAGAAACCCACTGATAAGATGTCCTCTTTCTCTCCCATTGAAATAACAGAAATCATAATGTTTATGCCATTAAATTGTTAACAAAGCGAACAAGCTACTGCCCGATGGGAAGATACAGGTAGGAGTTGGCCAAGGAACTGGAACTGGAGATGGAGTTGGAGTTGGATTCGGAGGAGATGGAGATGGAGATGGAGGCAAAGGTCCCGCATGTCAGCACGCACATAAATTATCGTTGATATATATTTGGGGTCGTTGTCGTGTGAATGTCCAATGTCCAGTTTATTTATTTATTTACCCTGCCAACAGATACGTGACATTCACGCTTGGACGTCCGCAAATCCACGTATAGGATCAGACGTGACCCAGTCTCTCTCCGACCTTATCTAGATAGGCCCTATCTTAATTCCTGCCCCTCACTTGGCCGAATTATTTCCTGTAATTGTAATCCCATCCCATCCCATCCTCCCGAGAAGCCGTAAAAAATAATCAAATATTTCCGGCGCTGTAAAACCGTTCTTAGCCATTTTCTAGACCGTTTCTGGACCATTTCACCCGGCTAAAAAAGAAAAAAGGATGCGCGTGATGCTATTTGAAGTGTCAACTACACACGGTTGTCGATGCCCACTTTCCCAATGAGTTGGCCAGGAGGAAGGGATCGGGGATCGGGGATCGGGGGTCTTGACCCAAAGGGGTTCGCCGAGGAAACAACTAAAATAACAACGCACTCTCTCACTCTGCCCGATTTTATTTATGACTTTATCTTTCACTCGGGTTTGTGCGAGATTTTTTTTTGTTTATGTTTTCAGCTTTCCTGGGAATTCACCGAGATTCTTTTCTTTGCGGGTTGTGTGTGCGGTTGAGTATCTTTCGGATTCGGTTGTGGGTTTTTGGTTTGGTTGTGGGTTTACATTTCTAGCCCTTCGAGGGTCCTAATCACGTGCCCCGGTTCGCCGTAATTATACCTCAGAGTATCTTCGGTTTAAGGCCTCAATCGAAGAATGTGACTAAACTTAATTTTAACTAATTTCATTGAGGAGGTGCTATTGGGGTTCATTAGAAAGTAGATCGCAATTTTTATTAAAATGAAAATATAATAAGGAGGTTAGTTTATATTTTAACTAATTTAATTATTTTATTTTAATAATACCTCAAAGTGTCTGCGGATCTTTCAAAGAAGAACTAATTTTAATTTCATTGAGTAAAGTACATTTTAGATTTAAATTGAATTCTATTAGAATTTATTATTACACAAACTAATTTACAAGTTAGAAGTACCTATTTAATAATTTAATTTTCCCAGCTATGATATTTTATCTATTAAAATCTCTTAATTTCAACTAACATTGCCTTATTGCCTCACATCTCGGCAACTTAAATAAAGCTATTATTTCCATTGTTTAACTTCTAAAATACTCAAACAATAACCCCTTTTATTTGTGGCCAAGTTGAAGATTTTACAATAGATTCAGTCAGATTGATTTGAACAAAGGAACGTTACCATTATGATGGCCTATCCCAAAGATACAATCTACTGTACTAATACATCTTCTTGTCGGTTTGTCAGTTCAGTCCACTAAATGCTGCAATCAAATGCCAACGAAATTTTGATTAGCACAATTAAATTATTACATGCCACAAAAGGCGGCAATTACAGGGGGGGAGTGGCAGGTGGCAGGGATGGAGATGGGGATGGATACGGAGATGAATGTGCCCCGCCAGCTGGCTTTGACCCACGCAAACTTGGGAGCACCGAAAAAACCACAAATGAACGACATTAGTTACACTTTGTGGTGGTGAGAAAATAATTAACAAATTAAACGAACAAATGCCCCTCGAAAAGAGATTTGGAACGCATCTGGAACTGGAACTGAGTATCTGAGTATCTGAGTATCCCTGGGATACCGCTAATTGAGGTTTTTGAAGAACAGACAGATAGGCCGCAAGTTTACATAGCCTAATTGTTATATAACATCTTGGACTTGTGAAATTCTTCATCATCATCATCATTTGCCACATTTGGGAGATGTGGCAGGTAAACTAAATAAATACACAGGCAACACTCGCCTGTCAAAATATCCGTACACATTTCAAAATGCATTTTGACAGGTCCTACCTGTGTCCTTTTTGCCTTCTTCTACCTCATCCTTTTTACCTGATGGCACTTTGCGGCTTTGATCGATAATCGCGGCCCACGCAAAAGTATTCTCTGCCGTCACGCTAAAACCCTAATGGCATTACAATATACATCGTTCCGAGTCCCGAGATCCGAGTCCCGGGAGTAGTTTCTGCGGTCGCCAGGACTCGGGACTCCGGATTGCAATCCCAATTCCGATGGGCATCTGTCCCTGCCGTCGGTTATCCCTTAATGTGCTTTGGCCGAGGGCCAAATCCTCTCAAGTGCAACCGAGCTGCATCAGATTAGAACAGGTTCGCCTTTGTCTCCCGGCCAAATAAATCCGCATCTGAGTCCGTGGAAAGTTGTGCCTGAATTTCGGGTTTTTGGCTTTGCTAATCCTATTGACGGAAAAGTTGCTTTTTAAGCCGCGTGTTGTTTCTAACTTTGCAATTAAAATCCCGGATACCCGAAAAACACTCACTTCACACCACTTCCACCGCTGATGGATTTCCATGGAAAACTGTCATCAAAACAGGGTAAGTTCCCCTCTCTCCCCTCTCTCCCTTTTCCTACCACTTTTGTTACCAGAGATCCCCTGAATTTCGATAACAACTTGTCACAATTCTGACGAGTTAGTGGAGTGTGCCCCGTTCTCCGTTCTAATGAAGAAATTATCTATAATGATACGCGGAAAATGCAGTGTCTGAAGCTGAAAATGAAAATGAAATAATTGTTCTGTTGCGATAAAAATCAAATTATGAGGAAACTGAAACCTGCTGCAGGCCAAATGCCACATTTTGGACATAAATGAAAAGGGTACGCCCGAAATATATAATAACCTACACAATGATTATGAGGAGAGTGACGTATTGTTTTGTGATAAGCATGTGAAATATATTTGATGGATTTATTACACAAAAATATGGTATCAACTGCTCTGGACGGGATTCAAATGGAGAGCTGGGAACGGGAACGGAGTGTGTGCGTGTTCAGGATGTGTCACTCAAGAGCAGGTGGAGTCACTCTCAGATACACGGGAATACGGGGATGATGGGGTCAGGTGGTGGAATTTAATTTCATCGGTTTTGATATCATGGGATGATGTATTTCAAGATAATGTTATGGCATAGAAATTATAGCATATTAAAACTAATATTTTTTATTTAATATTTAACAATTAAACAAGTTATTGAATGGCTTAGAACCGATTCACTTTCAGATACACGGGGATGAAGGTATTTTATTTCATCAGTATAAATATTCATAAATATAATGGTATATCATAGAAATTGTAGCATTTTAAAAATAGTATTTAATTTAATTAAATAATAATCAATAAAATAAGTTATTAAATGGCCTAGGAATAAGTCACTCTCAGATACACAGGGATGATAGGTGGTTGAAATTATTTTCACCAGCTATTAAAACATTTAAAATGAAGGAAAGATATATTTATAGATAATAGAAGTATCATATAAAAAACAAAATTTAATTAAATTAAGTCTTAAACAATAAAATAAGTTGTTGAATAGTTCAAGAACCACATTTTGTTAAGATACTAATCCAATATCAATTGGATAAACCACAACATCGTATTTGAAATAACCACAAAATCAGCTCCAGAATCCAAAGAAGTTTCGACAAACTTTGCATAGATTTCTGTGGCCTCCTCGATTGTTTTGGTAGAATCTGTTCTAGCCATAATAAAACCATTAACACCATCCGTTTTAGACACCATTGCATACTTTCTGGATCTGTGGCAACCGCAAATCGAATTCATTTTCAATTTCCCCGAATTCAGCCATCGAAAGCTGCAATCATTGGCAGCTGCAGCCAGGGCCAACAGGTGCAGCCGGCAGTTGGCCAACTTCTTAGCCATTCCGTTCATAACCACAGTGCATCTGCCACCCAAATCTAAACCCACATCCCAAGCCGAGACCCAACCACGTTCGAGTTGGTGTCAACCACTTGGAACAGCTTGACAGAAACGGTTCAGGGAATCGGATGAGTTCTCCCCCCGTTCTGGCCCTCCTTTTTTTTTAGAGAGTGTTTGGATGGCTAAAAGCATGTTATCAGCCATCTGTGTGTTTACATGCGTATCAAAGGCGGGCACGCAGAGCAAACCTAATCAATATGCTCGTCATTTGCGCCAAGTTACATTTTCCTTTTAGCCGAGTACGTGTCAACGGGTCTTGGCCGGGCTCAAAGGCAATCCAAACACTTGTCCCACAACAGACCAAGGACGTAGATATATTCAGACATTGTGTCTTTGATATTTCGGGCATTAAACTTTGATGAGTTATCGCACGAACGGAGGAGTACTGTACTGTACAGTACAGTACAGTACTCACTGCCCTCAATAAAATAATTATATTTTTGAGGTCTCCGAAGGTGTCTCTGGAATTTCGGAGACGCTCTCCCTAATTTATGTTCATGACATCTAATGGCCAGAACATCTCGCTCCCAGCTCCCATCAAACAAATTGCCACTGTATGCACATTGAATTCTGATGCGGATAAGGAGATGCGGGAATCTCAGTCCTGGTCCCGGATCTGGATCTGGGTCTCCCTCAATGCGTAAGATTAATTGATACATGTCCATTTCGTGTTGACAAGAATGGAGAGGGAGGAGGAGGAGGAGGAGGAGGAGGAGTGTCTTGGCCACAAAAGAAACAACAATAAAAAAGGCCAAAAAATAAATGATGCACACTAAGGCCAGGACACTTTTATCGCTCCCTGTTGATGATAAACAATCTGGGCAAAGCCACAACAATAACAACTATTCGGGGGGGAGGAGTGTCCTTTTGTTGGGTGACATATGTGCCGAGGACCACCCGCTGACTGCTCATCCATTTGACTGCTCCAGTTGCTGGGCACCGCTACGTGCTCCGACTCCTCCTCCTCCTCCGACCCAACTAAATCAACCATCTATCAATCAGTAGAGCGCGGGAGCTTTTACCATCCATCCACAATGGACAATGGATATCCTGGCCATTGTCCTGCGCTCCTATATTTCGATTCCGATAGATTTGCACGGCGTAAGTGCGGCGGCATTTACACTTTAATTACAGCGCCCACGTTGCGTATACTTGATGGGGCAGGGCTCCAATCAAAAGCCCGTCAACGGAACGGAACGGAACGGAAGCCTGGCAAAAACTTTGTCCTGGCCACGCCCACTCCCACGCCCACTTAATTAGTGCCCCAGCTCATTTCGCTGCGTTCTGCGCGTCCTCTCCTGTCGCTTGATTGTTTTTGGGGTTTGACCCATTTGCGGGAATGCAAAACAAAGCGAGTGAGAGGTCAACCGAGCCGCCCAACCAGCCGCGATTGGGAGCCATCTGCACATCTGTCCACCCACTCACTCATCCATTCCCTGTCTGGTGGCTCCTGTGTGTCCTGCGTCCTGTGTGTCCTGCTGACAGCGTTGATGCAGCTTTTGTTGCATTCGCAATGGGCATCGACTGGCGGACTGGCGCAAACAACAACAATGTGTCCCTTCGGTGCAACTGGCTCATAATTAAATTAATTAAATTCAATAGCTCCATGGGCATCAGCAGGAGGGTTGCCTCATAATTACCCCCTGCTGATTCCCGCCATCTAAAACAACAACAACAACAACAAGATATAAGCCCCTAACGAGGCTGACAATTTCGCCACCCTTTTGTATCTCAGACGCAGTGTATCTGAGACTCCTCCTTCCCCTCGGAAGACTTTCAATTGAAAATGCATTAAGGAGGGATTTTGGGGGAGAAAGCTGGAAGATTCTAAAGCTCTTCTTCCACAGCGGGTAACAGGAAGCTGCCTAGGCTTACAGTGGTCTACAAAAGTATTACATCAAGATAATGATTATTAAAGGAATTTGTTGCTTGAAAGTTACAGATACTTTCTGAAAATTGAAGAACTTTGTGCAAAGAAATTTGTTTGGAATTCCAGTAAAAAAATGTTTAAGAAATATATATATGAAACTAGTTTAATTTTTATAGTGACATATTTGTATTTAAGAAAAACTTAAAACTCATTGAAATTAGTATCTAAGCAAAAAGCATCACTTATAGATACTAGTTTTTAATCTAACTTGGTGATTAAAGATTCAACTGCTTTTATTTGTTAACTTCTAATACTTAACTTTCCCTAGATTTATATTTTATATTTCCACAAAATAACATTTCATTTTTAATGCATTTTAAAAATTTTCTAAATTTAAGACAACCCACTTTAATCCCAACTAGAAGCAATCTATCTCGATTTTATCTCTCACTTTTTTGCAACCTGCGGCTTCTCCTAGTCCATTGGAAAATCTCTGGCCTCCAATTTGCTGCCCATTGTGCGTGCCTCAGTCTTTTGCACCCGAATCCTATCTCCGCCATCCGGCAGTTGCTCCTCCGCATCCCCCAATTATCGATGGGCAGGAGGAGGAGGAGGAGGAGTCTAAGGAGGAGGAGGAGGAGGCAGCTCACAAATTGGCAATTTGACTTGATCCAGTCCCCCTGGTCAGGCCACGCAATGCTGCTCCGCTGGATGCCCCACGACGCAGACGACGACGACAACGTCAATATGATGATTTAGAGCACGGAAATGGGAGTAGTCTGGGAGGGGACTTGGACATGGAGTGATAGAACCTGGAGTGCGGTGGGTGCTGACAGCTTGGTGTGGAAATTCGAGCTCTTGTTTTCGCCCGGTTTCATAAAAAACACATTAATTCTAATTGCCAGCAATTGCAGAGCACCGCCCGGTGAGCGTTTAGTGACTCATGAATGGATGGATGGACCCACTGCATCCATTCTCTCCAGCAGTGTGAGAAAGTGATGAACTGGTGAGGAGGCCCTTCGTTTCGGTTTGGTTTGGTTTTCGGTTTTCGGTTTGTTTGTCTTCCAGCCCCGAGGCGGCAAATGCACAAAAGGTAACACACAGAAATATAGTTACACTAAAATTTAGCGGCAGTTCAATCGTCGGACAAATAACGTATCTCTATCTCAATCCCTAACCCTAACCCAATCCCTCGGGTCTTGTGTGTCCTCCCAATTCTCGCCTGCCCGCTAATTGGCCCTCAGTCCGTCGCTTTTTTTTCTTGTCTGGGCCAAATGCGTGCACTTTGTTTTAAGTGCAGCCGATCTCTGTCCACTCTGTCCACTGTCCAATGTCCACAGTCCACCTCCAGACCAAGGCTGGATTTCTGGGTTTCAGTTTCGCTTCCAGCGTGAAAACGTGAAAATCGAGGCGAGGTTGAGGTGGTATCTTTAAATTTTCATGTGTGTTTTGGTAAAGGAGGAGTTTTTAGTTTCAATAGACATATTAATAGGAACATTTGCTGTTGTTGGAAAATACTTCAAATAAAATATTAAGTGTTTTGTTTTATATTTATTTCGCTTTTTATTTTCAACCCCATTCCGATTTAATGAGGCGCAAAAATTAAATGGGAAAATTGAGGCGAGGTGGAAGTGGTATCTCTATAGTATATTTCAACTAAATATATTAATGATTAAAGAAGTAATTTGTTCTGATGTTGGAAAATATATAAAACCATTTATAAAGTGTTCTAAAACTTATTTATTTTGCTTTTAAATTTAACGTAAGAATTGAGGTTGTTGAGGTTGTATCTTTAACATTGAATGTGGATTTGGTGATGAAGAAGACTTTAGTTTATTTGGTTATATTAATGGTTAGGAAAACAAATTCTTTAAATTAAAAATACAATAAAATATGTTCTGTTCTTATTTCGCTTTAAATTAAATGTTAACCCCATTCCGATTTGGCGAGGCGCAAAAATCAAATTGGATTTTTGGCTGCACTTAAAATTTCAACCGCAAAGTGTCAAAGAGTTGGACACTTGAAACGGAGCACTTCTTCACCCACATGGAGGCCCGCATTAACATTTGGCCTCTTCTCTAAGGAATTTCATCTCTCCGCTGGAGAGTGGAGGATGGAGGAGGGAGGAGCTACCGGGGGGCAGAAGACATGCGATAATTAATTGCTTCATTACCGCGGCGAGTGAGAAGTAATGCAAAAGAACCGCAAAATTCGAAAGTTGGGAGAATCGAGTGGAATTCGGAGGATTCGGGGGGCTGAGAAGGGGGCAGTGGGCACCCGTTGTGATGGACAGCCGTACGGCGAGAGTTTGACAGGGCAGCTAATTGAATTGTCTTCTGCGGCGCAGATTTTGAAAATGTGCGGCTATCAAGAAATAAAGAATATAAAATCGACCGCAGAAGCCGCAAGAAAATAAGTATTAACTCCGTCGGCGGCTATTTTAAAAACATCACAGAGAGAGAGCAAGAAATAGTTTTGGAAATGTTTTCGAATTATTTTAATGTCCCGCCGATGATGAAGACGATGGTCTAGAAACGCTGCTTGTTGGACCAACACAACAAGATACAAGATACAATCTACAAGATACAATGCTCCGCCCCCTCGCTAATAGTGTCAAAAGTTTAATGACGAGCCACGGGCTGTCACTCTTTTTGGGGCCGTGTGCCATTAAGTACTCCCAAGAAGGCCCTTGCCATCTCCCTCCCACTTCACCCCTCTCACTTCCTCCGAGGAAGAGGAAGAAGAAGAGAAGCATCTGTCAGTGGAGAAGTGACAGCGCCATTTTGCAGATGGGCGGCCTTAATACAAAGATCAGCGGAAACGAAAAAGGGGGCGGGGACACACAATTAAATGGGAAACCTTAACTTAAAGAAGTTGTTGGGAAGGGTTAACCAAAAAAAGGGAATTAAGTTTAGCCTTAAATTTTACAGATAATTTTTGTATCTTTTAAATATGAAACACTAGGGAATTTATTTAAATAATAGGAAGAAAGGTAGATAATTAAGTGTTATGTGAAGGGTTTGCCAATAATTACAATTACTTTAAGTCATCTTTACTTTATTCAGATATTTTAGAATCTTTTTAATATTAAATATTATAATGACTATAAATATTATATGGTTTATTTTATTAAAGATACATTATCTATTAATAAAGATCAGCGATCCGAAAACGGAAACTAAAAAGATGACTAAAAAGCAATTAATTGGAAAACCTTAAACAAGGTGTGAAAAGTGTTTGCAAAGAAGTTAAGCTATCCTTAATTTATCAGATAATTTATAATATTATATACTACTAAATAGGTTTATTAAAGATTATTTTATTTATGTTATAAACTCAACATTTTTATATCTCGTGTAAATTTTATTAATAAATCGAATAGCGATAATATAAAAGATATAGAATATATTGAAATAAAGTAAGTTCAAACATATTAAAATCTAATATATACCTCCGATATCAAACTCCATTTTTAATATTCCATTATTTGTAGTTTTAAAAAACCCCTCTAAAAACAACTGAATAACTTAAAGACCACCTGTGAAAAGTCCCACAAACAAATGTACATATGCAAAGGAGATCCCTCTCTATCTGAGGAGTAGCTCCTCGATCTTTAGCTAAAGATCTGAACTAAAACCACAATATGCACAGAATCTGCAGTATCTGATTCCGAACCACCATCTGTGGCTAAAACCACACATTTACCAACCGCTCATCCCTCAATCTCTTCCACTAAATCTCTGGATGCCGCACATTTGCCTATCGGGGAGTGTGTGGTCAAAAAGGAGGTCCACCCGGAGGAGTACTACTCGTACCATGTGTGATAAGTTGGTACTAGAACAGGCAGACAGATAGCCATCTCTGCAGTGAGGAGAGCAGAGGATGGGAAAGGAATCCTCGTGTGGCTGACACCTACAACCAAATCCGCACATGTTGCAAGACGAGGAAAATTAAGAGGAAGTGGAAGGAGGAGGAGGAGGAGGAGGAGGAGGAGGAGAAGGAGGAAGGAGGTAGGCAGACCTTCCTTGCGTGTAAGGAGAGCAGAGATCCGATCCGATCCTATCCAATCCGATCCTTTGCCTATTCCTAGGCATATATGGTATATTGTGCGTAGAGCTATCTGCTGGCTGGGATCGCGGTGTGTTCGGTGGATCTAGATAGCATCAGGTTGGGTTTCTCCGGCCTCTCACATGTGGAAGCCCAAATTGCGTTGTTAAAATGCGAGAGGCGTTGACAATGGGCACACAAACACACAGCAGGGACACACACATATGGCTAGGAGCAGCAGCAGCAGCAGCAGGACTTGTTCCCGGCTCGTTTACAAAGCCAAACAATGAACGCGGCCTTATCGAGATGGCCCTATGATGTACTCGTAGTCCACATCCAGTTTTCAGTCCAAATCCCTGAGAGAGAGGAAGCAGCTGCCATCGCTTCCACTCTCCACAAGTCAGCGCCAAAAATCTCTTGGCCTTGTGCATACCCTGTAATTACCCGAGTCCAGCAGGTGTCAAAATAATTAGGCGCCTACTTAGCCAAGTCCGTGAGCTTTTGGGCCAATTACCGATGATTATCGTCAACACCTTGCACTCAAGGTGTCAAAATGTGCGCAGGGCATCATGCAAAATGGCAAAAGGCACTAAAAACCCCCGAAACACCGGACGTTGGATTCGGAATTCAGAGACTGGCACGCTAATTATGCGAGTCTGTCCAGGAGTCCATGGGTCCACCACTCAGTCACTCAAAGTCAGCGAAATGCAGTCGGGAATTATATTCAGCAAGTGTGAAGTTGATAGTCGGGCCCGTCCATTAATCATTTGGTTGTTAACAAGGCACTTGATGGCAGTGACAGACCCCGTTTTTTCTCTCAGTCGAAGTTTCGGTTTCTGGCGGGGAACAGCGCCCCAAATCTGTCTCTGGGTTATCCGCCTAATGGCATTTGCTGTTCGGGGGGAATTGGACTGTACCTAAGTGCCAGTAAGTCAGCTGTGAGTCATGAATCGGAGCATTTATGGAGAGCATTATCCTGACTAAACCCGAAAGTATCTCAACCGATCGACTCGCATTCTAATGATGAGAAATGGCTCATGTTAGATTCATAATCACGATAAGGCCACGATTGATTGGGGCTCTTTAAAAGCCACGAACTGCCTTGGCCATAAATAATGCAATTAATGGCACTCTGCCCAGTAACCTCTTTTCTGCCGATGAAGCGACATTCCCGGCACTTTCTCCCTATAAATATCTGTATCTATGTGCAGGTATCGCTCCTTTGTCTTGCCAACTAACCCACTGAAGTCGCCATGGGAAGCCACCAGCCTGATTAATGTTTATAGTCACACCTCTGGGACTGGAGATGCAGAAGGATCCAGCAGCACCAACGGCAGCCCGAGGAA
Source organism: Drosophila setifemur (assembly GCA_021224005.1). Taxonomy (NCBI): domain Eukaryota; kingdom Metazoa; phylum Arthropoda; class Insecta; order Diptera; family Drosophilidae; genus Drosophila; species Drosophila setifemur. The sequence continues at coordinate 1,616,807 of JAJJHY010005742.1, forward strand.
GAGAGGTGCCAAAATTTTACACCTGCAACGCATGCAAAATCGCAAGTCAGAAGCTGCGGCCTGCAGATACAAGATACAAGGCCCGAGCCGTAGCAGGAAGCCATAAATAAAAATTAGACATCGCGCCACAACAACTGCCTTGCAACATATGATTTGGAAACGGTTTCTAACACCAACAGGGGATTGGGAATGGGATTGGGATTGGGCTTGGGATTGGGAACTGCGATCATCTTTCCCTTTGCAGGTGCAGTCCCAGTTCCTGATTGGCCTCCATTTAACGCTGCGTGAGTTGGCCTGGCCCAAAGACCCAAAAATCGTATTTTTCCTAGGCGTCAACTGTAGTTGCAAGGGGCAAGAAACAAACGCAGCAGGATCTGGCACCTCCAATCCTCCGGCGGCGGCAGCAACTTTCAACTGCCAAAAGTGTTTTACCAAATTATAGGTTCGCTTTTTGGTTAATTAAAAAGATACAGCCGGCTCAACCGAAGGCAGCAGATCATTATGAGGTGAGGCATGCCACCACCATGGGGCATTCATCGGGAGGGATGAGGCATGAGGTTTATCCTTGACCAACAACACCTCTCTCTGTGATCCGGCGCCTTGGGCAATTAAAGTCTTGTTATAGAATGTGCGATGTATCTGTATCTGTGTAGTAATAAGCATTTATGGACCTCAGAGAGGCCAGTTAATTCAGATGATCCCCAGGGGCAGGTTGAGGTTCAGGTTGAGGTGATTACTTGCCACTCGCAGAGGAAGTATTCGGAGTTAAGTGAGGAGTTTAAATCGCTACTGCTTCGCAAGTATCTCACACGTCATGGCAATGAATCTGAGATTAAAATAGCCCATTAACATATTTTACCTAGTAAAAGTTGTAAATATTTTATGGAGGGAATAAACATATATATATATATATTCCAAGTGCATTTACCAATCTCCTGTACAACATCTGCCAGTTAAGAATCCCTTCAAAGAGATCCGCTTCTAATGATGCCCGAAAAACACTTAAACCGATGACAATCGTTGGCGCACTTAGAGATACATACCTCAAATCGCGTAAATTGATATTTTCCACGCTTCAAGCTAGCAAAAATTCAAGAAGATTCAAAAACCAGAAAAATCAAACAAAGAGATGGAATGATTTTCCCAGTCTAACCACGGACGGACAGAAAGATGACATAGAGAGGCATTCTTCGGTGTTCGGGCGCGATCTTAATCGCATCTCAGGCCCATCCTATCCTACCTGTTCCTACAGAGATAACCACAAATTGTTTCGGGGCCGATGTTTCGATGTTTTTTGAATATTTTTCCCCTCAGATTCTCATCAGCATGCAGCGTTGTCCTTTGGGTCTTCTTTTGTCAACGAGTCTTTGTCAACTCGTAGTTTGAGTTTGAGTTCAGATACGGAACGTATCTGAGGGCTGGCTCACGTACGAGAGAGACCAACCGCCAAGATTGCCCGTGTCTTTGTCCTAGCAGATATCGATCATTAGATACTTGCCCCAGCCATTGTTCCCATGCGCCAGCCTTCAGTTTGTTTTTCCACGCACACACAATCCAAACACACACAAAAGTATCTCACTCTCCTACGTGTGCTATGCGTCCTATGTCATCAATTATTATGTAAGTTTTATGTGTTTTCCCCGACTCATTCCTGGGTTTTCCTCGGGCATTCGTGGAATCTGTCGCAAGCCTCCCAGGACCATCGCCTCGTACGTTGATTAACTGGAAATATTTTGGGGCGTGTATGTTTTTCGGCCAAGATGCATCTTTCAGTCCAGTCTCCGGGGTCTCAATGTTGTGATAAGATGTTGATTTGGGGCTGATGGAGGGGCATGGAGGTTCTTTTGACTTGGAACTTTTGGTTTTCCAAAACAAACATGTTTTTAATATTCCTAAAAATAACAATAATATGTATCTAAAGCTCATGCTCTCAATTTGAGAATGCAATTCTTTTGTTAAACTAAAAATTTAAATTATAGAATTAAGTTCCTCCTAGAACCTCATAAGAAAAGTATTTAGTATATGGTGTTTTTATAATTTTATAAAATAATAATAGTATCTCAAGCATATGCTCTGAATTTGAGAATGCAATTCCTATATAAATCAAAGTTTTTATTAAGAACAAATTCATATAAAATCAATAAACCGAACCTTTTTAATGATTTTAATATATTAATACTCTATAATTTACATCTCTTGTTAGACTCTTAACCCAAGAAACTCGTTTCGAACCTCTCCCCGAGGCATTTCCCCGTCATATTATGTAAAATCAAAGCACTCAAAAGAAAACTCGATCCCCTTTTCTGCATGTAATCGATGCAAATTATCAGAAGAGGCGATAAACTGTTAAACAAACTTCGCAAGTGCTGACCCTCGGCTAACTGTATCTGTATCTGGCGGATTGAGAAATTGAAAAGTGATACCATTAGTGCGGTCAGCATGTGTGGTGTGGATGTGGATGCGGAGATGGTGAAAAGTATCTCGTGCAGCATGCAACACGTGCTCGAATGAATTATGGCCAGGAAAGTTTTTCGGCTTTAATATGACCGGTGGAGTTGGTCCACTCCTGGGACACATCTTCCTGCCATCTCCCGGGCTAACGAACAAAATACTTGCACGCGCTGGAAGTTCAGAGTCTAGAGTCCCAGAGTCCAGATACAGGAGTGTGCCCTGGAGTACGAGTACTCGTATCTCGTAAGTAGCGCAAACGAAGCTCTTACGCAATGGCATTATGGCATCGAAGCCATCCGACCTGCCAATGCCAGGATGCCCTGTCGTCAATAATAAATAAATATGTGTCTATGCTGTGGCATGCCAGGCCCTCGACCCTCGACGAGGAGCTCGGATCGGATAAATGGAGGCAGAGGCAGGATTGGCCTGGAGTGGGGCAGGCAGGTAAGCAACTATTACTATACACTCCGTCTGCGGGCCAGACAAAGGCGCACAAATAATACTATATATATATATATATATATCAGCAACGGAATGAGAATGGAATTTTATGGCATAACCGTTTTGTGGACCTCCGTGTAATAAGGACATTAACCCGGTCCAGACACAGCCACAACCAGAACCCTTGACTTCCCAACTCGGACTCGAAGTCGGAACTCTGCCGTCGTACTAATGATGACACACATTTCATATCTTGATATCTCCTAAGGACTTGGACTTGCACTCGGATGCTTGTCAAAATAAATTGAAGCACATGCTTAGGCGCTACACAATGCTATTAACATTGTGATGTGTCCTGCTCCGGGTCCAGGACCAGGACAACTCTCATAAGTAGGCATCCACTGACAGTCAGTGGGCGGTGACAAGGACTATCAGCGGTTTATGATCTCGAATAAATTGTGGCCAGGATGG
>JAJJHY010005742.1:1624069-1660464 GCA_021224005.1 Drosophila setifemur
GCACACAAATTGATGTAATAAACTCTACGCGACTCCGGCGCTGACAGGACAAACTTGTGGGTCTGGAATTGGGATTGGGATGGGGATGGAGCGGCCCTGGGGGGGTGCAAATCCAATGCGTTCTGGCCTATGTACCACCCCCCTTCACACCCCGCCCCTGGGCAGTCACTCACTCACAGAGTTTGACATTTTTGACACGGTTTGTAATTGACACTTGCACTTGGAGGAGCAGCCTGTGTATCTCCTCCATTCCATCATCACGTGCAGGGAAATGATTTATTTCATCACTTGTCCCTTGTTTGCGCCAAAAGAGATGCAAAGAAACCACAAGATACAGGAACCGAAACCAACCAACCCATCCCCTGCCATTATGTGATTTTTATTCGATTCGAAGTGGCAAACAAGTTCCACTTTAAAGCCCTGAAATTACCTCTTTCACTTAATAAACACATAAAAAGGTGACTCTGAGTGCATTTCACGGGTTCCTTGTCGCTTTTAAAAGTAGTTCCCGAACTCCGCCTCCAAATTTCCCGGGGCCCCGAACGAATGCCTTGCAAATTGTCAAAGTAACTCGCTACTTTGGCTAATTAATGGATCTCCTCTGCATCCGGAGGAGCCCGGAAAAAATCCAAAGGATCCCTCGGCCAAAAGCGCTGCGGGAATGCTTCGTGCTTCGACGCCCCAGTAATGGACAGGTTGTGCAAAAGTTGAGGGATTTAATTAGGCCAGGCCAAGGAGGAGGCCCCGCCCTCGGGTCATTCATTTTGGCTTTTTTTTTTTTTTTTTTTTGGTGTCCACGTCCTGGTCGTGCCAAACATCCCACTGCAACTTCCACGTTCCGTTTGCCAACTGCCAGTGAAATGCTCTTATCGCTGATGGCAATTTCTTCAATCTCGTGTGATTTCAAAAGTACACTGGAAAATAAACTACATATATTGTAATCATTCAAAAGATCTTGGAAGAGATTTTTGTGACTTTAAAGTATCTCTTTATATTGCAATTAAAATAGTTTTTATATATTTTGTTCTCCCAAAAACTATATAAAATGTACCTTAACTTATTTCTATATATTGAAATATTAATAATTATTTCATAAATTGCTTAAATATTTTGTAAAAAATAGCATTTACAATTAGTCAAGCTATTTCCTTCCGCCTTCATCCGTTTCTCCCTGTGCATTTGCCTTACAAGGCTGATTATTGATCGGCCGACAAAGAGGGAAGTGTTGGGATGGGGATCGGTTTTGGGATCGGGAGCCATTATGTTTCCGCTTTGGTGATTCGATTCAATTGGAAAGCGCTTTTGCGCATGCGCGCGCACCTTTAATTTGGCCCGAAAGAGGCCGAAAGAGGCCAAAAGGCGTCGCACTGGCTTTTTGCAGTTACTGTCGCAACTTCGGGCTTACTTGTCATTAGATTAATGAGACCACATTCGGCCATCGATCTCCATTTAACAGGTGGAGGGAAGGGGGGCACAAAGGAGGCGTGGCCCGATGCACCAGGTATACCTATACATATGTACGAGTATATATGTATTTATTCCCCCTTTTTTTAATGGCGTTCTAATTGCGCCAGAGCGAGGCTGTCTTTTTCCCTCTTTCTCGACGGCCATGATGCGTGAAATTTTTAACCAGGGGCGGGGGAGAAGGGGCTGGCTTAAAGGGGCGTGCCCACTGACCAGTGACATGTCTTAACTGGCCAATACAGAAAGCCTGAAATAAAAAGGCAACGCAACGCGTCACACAAGACTTGAGCCATTGTCCAGTTTCTGAATGTTTTTTTTGTATCTTTTTTTTGTATCTTTGTATCTGCAAAGTGCAACAAGAGCAGTTACTGCATTCTACAGACTGTTGCAGCTGCCCGTTGACATGCAACTGAAAGCTTAAGTTGAAGTCGGGCTTAGGGTAGAAATAAATTGAGTAAAGGGTGGAGAAAAAAATTCACGAATTAATTAAATGGTTACAAATTGTATAATTTCAGGCATGGAAAATGTAATTATGTTGATGAAGTACTTACCTCCAACTAATTACAACAAAAAAAACAGCCATCCCAGGCAAATGCCAAACTTGTTAATTTCCTACCTAGATATATCGTTGACAATTTCCCCCGATTAGGCTAACCCCATTCCCAGGGTGTATCCCAATGCGAAAGTTGAGAAAGAATTTGTTTGTGGCTTTTCTCACTTGTATTGATCTGTAATTGGCTGCAGGGCAATATCTTGGCACTATATCATGCCTGTCTCGATTAATGACAGCTCATGAACTAAGCCACAACCAAGTTGTAGTTGTTGTTGTTGTTGTTGGGACTGTGCCATCCCAAGGCTCGAAACTGGGTCCCTCGGTGGAGTCCCGGTTGTGTGCCCAGTTACCCAGTAACACGGACCGCAGCTGACAATTAAGATGCACATACATAGATTGCACAGGCCGAGGCCGCATCTCAGGCACCGACTGCTGCCACCTTTTATCCAGTCCACACCAATCCCAGATCCTCTCATCCCATCCTAGACCATTCTATCCCATCCCATCCCATCGCATCCCGTACGCAATTTGGGCGAACTGACAGTCGGGACTAAAGAGCCAAGCGGATGTGGCGAGAAAGTAACGGAGAAATGCTGCACAGGCGACATGCAACCAACATACAACAGCCAGCAACTAGGTACACTGAGAGAAAAATGTGGGATTTCTTTAAAGGTAACACAACATTTAATAATATGCATTGGGTAATCAATATTCACTTTAGAAAAGCAAGAATCGTTTTGAAATGCCTTTTGGAAAGTGAATAAAATGAGTTTTCTAAAATAATATTGCTTAAAATTAAATGTAGTTCCACATTTACTAATTTATTTGGCAATTCACAATTTACTTTAGAAAAGCAAGAATATATTTTAAATATTTTTTGAAAAAATTCTCCTGTTTTCTAGAATGAATAAAATGTGCTTTCTAAAGAAATGTTACTTAAAATTAACTCCCATTTCGAAGATTAATAATCCAAAATTATTTTAAGTAATTTTAAATTATATTTGAAACAAATTTCCCCCTGTGCATAATCTCTCGAATAAGCAGACAGCGATTCGTGTCTGAGTTGGGTGGAAGTTGTGGAAAATTGCGCAGGCGCACCTTTCGCCACCAAAAAAAAAAAAACGAGAGACAGACACAATTGTCGCCCCATCGCCATCGTAAATCGTGTAATTCGCCCCACCGAAGACCGAAGACAGAACCCAACTCTTTCAAACTACAACAAAAAACCCAAAAAAAAAAGATACAGATACTCGTACTTTTCCTGTGAACACTCTGAACTCGATGCTGGGTTCCATTGGTGGGCGTTGAGAGAGGCAAGCTTTTTAATTGATTTGTAGTTGGTGCTGCGGCTTTTGCCTCGGCTTGTAATTGCCTCCGACTAGGACAAGAAATCCAATTGAATTGGATTTTTGACTGGGACTGGGACTGTGACTTCCAATCCCAGTCCCAGCTGAAACTTGGAAACTGGGAATCGCATTAGTCATAAAAGTGCGCGGCTTGCAACGTCAAGGAATTCGCTGTGCAATTTTCCGCTTGCCACTTAAATGTTCGGCTCTCCGAATGTTAAATTATTGCCAAATCATTAACTCGACCAGTCGAGCATATGGTCGATCCGTCTGTCCCTCTGTTACCCTGTCCCCCTGTCCGTCTGTCCGTCTGTCCGCCAACAATTTTGCCAGATAATTTATTGGCACACAGCGCACAACGACATCAATCACTTTGGTCGCCTGACTTCGATTTTCGGTACGCTTTTCAATGCAACTTTTCCGCTGAATGAAAACAAATGTTCAATATTGCCGCCAAAGTATGTAAAGTTTTTTTCCACCTCTCCTTCTGCATAAATATATCATTCTCGTTTGCGTTTTGCAGTGTACCCTAGAGAGTGGGTTGATTGAAAAAGGGGAAAAATATTCGGAGTAAAAAAAATAAATTACAGAAATCCTGGAAATTTTGTATATGTTGTATAATATTTATTAAATGATTTTATTCCATTAATAAAATCCAAAGTATTTTTTTTTAAATATTTATTTCATACTTAATCAAAAACCAGTTATACATATATTGTATTATCTATTATTATATTTATTTTATATTTTTCTTAAAGAGCATCTAAATTTCAACTAAGTCAAATTGTTTTAGTTTTAATGCTCGTTGTTTCTGTTATTGTCGTGAATTCTGTGCTAATGGTTTTGCTTTTGATTTCAGCATTGTTTTGTGGGCCATGTGCATTGGGATTGAGATTGGGTATGGGCCTGGGTTTGGGTTTGGACTCGGGCCCAATCCCCATCCCCATCCCTATGGCAATTCCAATCTTTTGGACCAAAAACCCAGCCCGTCGTCGAACCTGCTTTATTGATGATTGCTCTCGCCGTTGACAGCACAAAGGCCACTCGAAACTTACCCTCATCCTGGGCAACTCCACTCCACTCCACTCCACTCTGCTTCGATCCCAGGCACTTTGCTCCTCCGGGGTCGTTGTGATTTGACTTACTGCTCGAGTTGAGTTGCAGTAGCCCCGACAAACAAAAAGCGAATTTGCATACAGTTGGAATGCCGAGGATGAGGCTGGGGCTGGAGCTGGGGCTGAGAGATCCCCGCTGACCAAAAATGGCCACAGAAGCCGCCGCCGCCGCCATGCAAATGAGAGCCGGCAAGACCTTCTCCAGTGGCCAAGAGATCCGCATCCATCTCCCGTAATAAAGTGATATGCGTGCCCCGCAAACAATGGAGTATAAAATTAGCATAATAAAAGCCAAAGGCCAACGCTCGAAGAAAGTGCCCCTTTCGGAAGGATTTTAAGTTCTCCGCGGAGCACTCAATCCCGCTGCATCCCAATCCCATCCCACAGCCAGGTCAACAAAGTGTCTCATCTCGCCTTGAATGTCAGCGGATTCGAATCACAAAAGATACAAAAGATACAAAATACAAGATTCAAAATGAATAAAAATAATATAACCTGCGAAAAGTGTGACACGCATTTTGGTCACGCGCATCTAGATACGTGCTTTATCCAGGAACACACTACAAATTATCTTAAAGATACATTTGATTTGGGTTAATAACAAGTTGGGAGTTATGGAATATTAACAAAATAATATTTGCAGTTTGTTAATGTTCAAATAGAAAATCCCTTCCTTCGAAATTTGTTTCACCATATATTTAATTCCTATTGAGTAGTATTTTTCTCTGTGTACGAGTTGCCTGTGAAGCTTGGCCAAGGACTCTCTGGGCGACTAGTTGCATACATGACACAGTTATGCGATTTATGTAACCGAGAATTATGTCTCAAAGCTGCAAAAGTGACAATGAGGCAGTTCCTCCTCCCTTTCTGCATTTTGCCGCCAGTTTGTTGACAAGAAAAATGATCAGAATTGGTAGTGAATAAATTAAGACGACTAAGGTATGCACTTCTCAGATACTGAAAAAATTATTACCCTTAAGAAAAATTAATTTTATTAAAATATTGAATTATTAATAATACTATTTTTGATCAAAGAATTGTTATTAAGTCTTTCCAAGAGAATAGTAAACCTGCATTTATTTGATTTTTAATGGAAGTTTCCAACTATTTCCCAACAAACTCAATCCCATTAATTACAAATTATGATCATTACTATAATAATTTTTTAATGAATATTTTTAGAGCAGTATTTTAGGTTTCTAAAAAATCTTAAGAAGAGTAATCAATTGGCATTTTATATATTTTTAATGTGAATTTCGAACTATTCCCTACCCTATCCAATCCCTTCCTCCATATGCTCCACATATGGCAGTGACTAAATTCTGAAATTATGCGTAAGAATCGCTCCGCATCTGTATCTGTATCTGTATCTGGAGTCTTGAAGTTTGAAGCTTGCAGTTTGCAGTTTTGCAGTTTTCATTTAGTGCTTTTGATGCTTGGACCTCTGTCCAAGTGTCTTGTGTCCTAGTCCCAATGGCCAACGGTCAGGCAATGGGGCCCACAATAAACTTGGGCCAAAATATGGCTGGCCCGAACGAACGACAATGGGCAGTCGGTTGGTAACTGGCAACTTGGCAACTTGGTAACTGGCAACTGGCGACTGGTAACTGGGCAGAGACCGGACTGGGACAGACGTGAAATGCCGTTCCACATTTCCACAAACGGCCTATCGCAAGACAACTGATATGCAAATAGCTTGCCAAGGCATCGAGTGACAAACCCAGCCCAGATCCCACATCCCAGACCCCGTGTCCAGGGTCCCGTGTCCATTGGGTGGAGGCCCAGATAAATCCACAAAAGCGAAACAAAACAGGGCGAGACCGTGGACCACGAAATTACCCACTCGGAGTGGGGAAAACTCCAGTTTAATTACGGATCCCGAGTCCACAGAAGGATCCACGATATGTCCGAGCATTATGAAATCGAAAGTCGCCAAGGGTTCAGTTTATATGGGGGGATATTTCCTACAGAACACTCTTTAAAAATTATTAAATATTTGGAATTTTCTTCGAGATTTTAGGTATTTATTTTATAAAACTGAAAAATGCATAGTTCTTAAATTAAATACATAGAAACTATTACTTTAACAAATAATTATTTAGAATTTTCTTATACATTTCAGGGATTTATTTTCTTAAGCTCAAAAAATCGCAGTTCGTGAATTATGAAATGTAAATATGTACATAAAAACTCAATATGGAATTTACTTGAACATTTTAGGAATAATTTTTTATACACTTCAAAGTTAACAAATCATAAATTATAATATTCAAATATATTAAAACTATTCAATTAAAACAATTAATTATATGCTATTTCTTATACTGGGATTCAGGGATATATTTCGTACATTTAAAAATGAGGAAATCTTAAATTATAAAATTTAAATACATGAGTTTCAAAAGTAGCCATTATATATAAAATTTAATTTTTATTTGGGAGATTATTATATTATTTTATTAAGACCTTCTATATTATCCAACTTATATGCCCCATCATTGGAATATGCCATTTTGCAATTGTTCCTCCGAGGTGTCCGCAACTCTGCGTCATGTTCCGCAACTTGGCGACTGAAAATGAGACCTACACCTCCATTTCCTCCTCCTGCATCTCCATCTCCACCTCCACCTAAACCTCCACCTCCTCCTCCAACCAACCCATAACCAACCATTCAGACCCACCTCCATTTGGGGCCCTGATCCCAGTCGAGTGTGTCATTTGGTGGGTGGCAATGGAGGGGCGGTGGGTCGGACCCAGGACTGTTAACTGTTGACTCTTGGCGGGTCGGTGTCGGTGGTTTGGGCCTCCATCCAACCTCCATCCCAACCAGCTGCTATCACATTTGCTGGCCATTTGTTGCGCCATAATTTGACTCGCAGAGTCGGAGTCCAGAGGCTGCTCTAATTAATAGTGGGTCGTTTGCTGTGGGCTCGATTTTTATCGCCGCCTTTAAACAATTTATGCCCGGCTGACCAGGAACCAGGAGGCTCCTTTGGGTCCGGGGTCTGGGCATTGATAACGAATTCCGAACATGATGCCCGGACCCCTATCATGTGCATTTTAGATGAGCCTCCTCTTCCACCTCTCTGGAAAAAGGGAAGCCCACGCACATTTTCCCCGAAATTTTCGTAAATTGAAAATGGCCATTTTTGGTGGGGGGAAAAACATTTCCAAATTTTCGCCTTCGTAGCGGAAATATTGAATTGGTTTGTGGAATGTTTTCATTATGCGAATTTTTCTCCTGCCTCGGGGATATATCCGGAGGGCCAACCAGGAACCATTTAATACGTATTATTGGAGGTGACCCATTCACATTTCCAGTGGACCAACTCCACGGGAGCTCTGGGCCACACCCGTTTTTATTTTGTTGTTGTTCTTGTTATTGTTGTTGTTGTCGTAATTGGAAATGCAATTTGCCAATCGCATTAAATGGGCAGCAATTGTCGTCGCCAACAGTGGCAATTTGACAAATTTTTTATTGTTTTCAGAGTTCAGGCCATAAAACGATATTACGTTATTAATACCTCGATGTGCAGAGAGACAGAGAGAGAGACTTATGGCCAACACGACCATATCGTGATGGAATGGCATTAAAGCCATATATATAGCCATATATATGATAATTAAGTGAGTTTATGATCTTGTTTTATTCAATGAAAAAGTGTGCGTGATTCTTCTTTTGTTTTTATTTTAAACAGCATTGTTTATTATATTTTAAAAATATAAAATCAAAGAACTTACTTCAGTTTGGACCCGGTTAAGACTCCTTCACCTTTAAGCCAATTATGCTGCAGTGACCTTCTTTGCCCCACTGAGCACCACCCAACCACCGAGAACAATAAAAGCACGACTCTCCTTGGCTGTCAATGGCAGAGAACTGGAAATATGATAAATCAATATCCGTTGGATATACATATACCATACATATATAGTATTCTGACAGGCCTGCAATATGCATTCTCCCCGATATGAGTACATATAAATATTTGAATAAATGCAAAGATTGCCAGATCCATGGGCAGTCAGGGGTTAAGTGGTTTTCCGCACGCTTAAATTTCAGTGGGTTAAAGGAAGTTTGGCTTTCGGAGGCAGTGAGTCAGTGAGTCAGTTTTACCGCCTGGACCTCCTGCTGCGCCTTTTGTTGTGTTCCTTGGCGTCTTGCGAATGGATTATATAACACCTACGCGGTGACAGCAGGAGGGTGGCGGAGGGGGCGTGGTTACTCCCCCGATCCGGTGGTGTTAAACAGCTGTCCAAAGGGGTGACTGGTGGTCTATAAATTTCCCTGATTGATTTTTATTGGAACGGGGTGCGCAGCTTGAGACCTGCTGACAATTGCATAAATATTAATCCCCTCAATGCGGGCTCCGATTTCCGAATGTTACCAACCGGCGATTTATGAAGTGACAAAGTATCTCTGGTCTTGGCCAACAACCGGTTTCAGTGCACCCAGTCTTCGGTCCACCCAGGATTGGACTGCTGCTGCTGCTCCTACTGCTGCTGCTGCTCCTGCTGAAAAATTAATAATTTCATGGGCAATTTTTAATCTAGTACGTGATTTAATTCGCTCCTCGGCATCCCGGCATCCCAACAACAATCCACTCAACGGGTTGGATCCAGCAGCGACTTTAAATACAATTTAGATGCTTCGCTGTAGTCTAGCCCCAAGTTAATTTGCAAATGGCTTTTCAGGCTACTGGCCACGTCCTTCTGCAGACGCCGTTGTTGATTGGCCACGTTTACGAAATTAGTCCGCACCGGCCGACGTCGTCGTCATAACTTGGTCTCCTCCGATCCCATCCGATCCGATCCGGCTTCCTTCTTCCCCAGCAACAGCAGCAGCAGCATCTACTCCAGATGATGAAGTGGTCCTCCAACTTCCTCACCTCCACCCTTTCTGGCTGTCCCTCTTTTTAAATCCCATTCGAGACAATTAACCAGGCTTGGAAGGTGGCCCTGCCTTAGGTGGCCATTTATGCACCCACTCTCCTTGACACCTCTTCCCAATCTTCTCCGGAACAGAGGAGCTACCTGTTTTTAGTATTTTAAGGAGGAACCAAGAGTTGGTGGAATTTGCATACAATAAAGTTCATTAAATTAAATGTAAACAACTAGAAAAAAGGTTTGTAATTGAAATCAAAAAATTAAACTAATAAGTATTGCTTAGAAAGGAAAACTAAATAAATACTTATAACATTTTATAAAAGTAAATATACTTATTTATATTAATAAAATATATTAACAACTCTAAACTATATACAACTCCAAAATTATACCCATACAAAAATCTATTTTTTATATAATTCAATAGTTAAACTGATAAATATTTTCATAAATTTTCTATTTCCTATTTATCCATTCATCTGAAGTTATCCAAGAAGAAAATCCTTCCCATTTGCTATTAATATAATTTAATATTTAACCTAATAATTACTCCCCCAAAATATACCTATTTAATATTAATAAAACATGTTAACAAGCCACAAAACGAAAACCCTTCCATTTGTTGCAATCCACCCAAAACTGGCAATTACAGATACAGATACAAGTGAAATGAACAGCTTACCTTCCGATGGAGCCATCAATGGTAGATAGCTTCAAATACCGGGTGCTGGGCACACATCGAACCACTCGACATTCCGCTGGCATATCCGGGGACCAGGGACCAGGGACCAGGGAGCAGGGAGCAATCCGCTCGAGGAGTCGCCACTTCACAGGAGCAGGATCCGCACGTATGCATAAAGGATTTTTATTTGCCTGCGTGCCCAGCCGGCACCTCAACTTGCGAACAATAGGCTTTGGCTTTGGCTTTGGCATTGGCATTGGCATTGGGTTTGGGGTTGGGTTCTGGCATTGGGTTTCGGCCCACTTGTTTTGTTTGGCTTGGTTTTTGTCTGGGTTGGGTGGGGTTCGGTTCAGATCGGTTTGGGCCGGGTTTTGGATGGACTTTTGCCGAAAAAGCGCCAACTAACATGGGGGTCGCCGTGTAATCCTGTTATTTGGCCGAGTGCAGCAATCAGCCACGTGAACAATCCAAACACGGAGCACCAGAAGTAGCTGCACTAGGAGAAAACTCTGGGGGATGTGGGAATTTAAAAAAAAACATGTATGAAAAATAAATCTACTGAAAAAATGGCTTCTTGTTTTAATTAACAAAATATTAGAAAATACCATATAACAAATTCAGGTTGTCACTTTCAATTATTTAATACCAGTAATTAATTAATTATGTATAACTATATAAATTATTTTATAATATTACCTTAATCCTATCCTTAATTTATCTACACCATTTATGTCTATAATCAATCACATATTTAACCACACTCTTCCTTCAACCTCTCAGAAATAACTAACAATTGAGAGCTCCAACAAATTGCTCCCAGTGCACCAGCTTCTGTGGGTGAGTTTGGATTGTGGCTGCGCATTTTAGGGTGGCTCCGGCACTCGAGATGGGATCCCAAACCCGAGCGTCATAAGCGCATCACAACGGTAAATGCCACATATAGCATACACCATACGGCATATAGCTTATGGAACTGAACAGCACAGACACTGCCGGCCAATATGCAGTAAAAACTGAACTGTGAGGATGCTGAAATGTTTGGATGGGTTATCGGTTTGGTTTGGATGGGTTTGGTTCGGTTTGGTTCAGAGCCAGGCCAATTAGAGCGGGAGAAAAGTGCCAACTCGACGTGAACGTGCCGTTAATGTTAAGCCTCCTCCCGGCACTTTCAGATACAACTCCCATCTGTACCTCCTCCCCCCTCTCCAACCCTCTCTTGGCCAACTCTAACGCTCCAGTTTGCATTGTGCCGGCGGCGAAATATTTCGCGCTAATCGAGTTGTTACATTTACGAGGCTCGAACAACGGCCAAGACGAGGGCTGCCTGCCAAATGTCAAGAGTTCAAACGCCTTGAACTTGAAGCGAAAACGTGGCCAAGATGTGGACGTGGGCCATGAATGTGGGATGCGAAAGGCAGAGGCAGAGGAGAGGAGGAGTTAAGGCCAACACTAACCTAAACTGCAGTTTATGGCTTTTCTTCGAGATATACCCTTTCATAAAACCGATTTGCGGTTGGAATGAAGGTAAGGAATAATGTTGTTTAAATTTTTGAAGGTTGTTAAAAACTTAATTTTGTAACCATTAAAAAAAGAAGTGTTAAAACTAAATTCTTTTTAAGGCATTATTTACTGCCCTATAATAAAATTGATTATTATATGGATGGATGTTTTATAAGGGAGTTTTTGAATAAATTTTATATATATTTATGGATATTTTTTATAGAAAATCTTCTACCCAATAAATTTTAAATTCCATTGACTAGACTTAGAGGGTATCCAAGATTCACCTGGACAACTCCAAACTCCCCTGATCTCTGGGATGCCTGGACCTCTTCCGACCATCGCGATATCTCAGCGTGCGCATGCGCGGCGGACTTGCAACCGCTTCCAACGCTCCTGCCTCGGGGGCAGATACCAAACAAAAACAGAAATAAAGGAAAATAAAAACGAAAACTATGACCATGGCCAGTTCCAGAGATGCAACAGGCACAGCTTGAAGTCGGAGTAAGAAATCATGGAGTGCGGCAGCGGCTGTGGGACGCTGAAAGGTGTTAACTGAGCGGCGCAGTTTCGCGCAGTGTAGCAGCCGCTGCTGCGGCCCATCAACGCCGATGATTATGATGCATGGCCACAGGACACAGTGGATGGGGTGCTCCTCCTCCTCCTCCTCCTGCCGGAGCCGGAGCACATGTGGCGCAGTGAAAAAGATGCCGACGCCGAGATGAACTCCAGACTAGAGTGGAGTGGAGTGGTCTAACCGATTCCTGTGGCGGATTGGAGCGGACATAATGAAGGCTCTGGAGGCCGGCGGGTCTCTTGGTCTTTGTCTAATTACATAATGCAATGCAAATTGCCTCGGCCACGCCCCACTTGCATTTCCATTTGCCACAATAATGCCAGCTTAACCCCCGGACCCGACCCCGGGGACCACCCATAAAAAATAACACAACAAAAGTTAACAACAAAAGTTAACAACAAAAAACAAACAATGACAGACTGTCCGAATATAAAATTGGGAAAAAATTTGCATCGCTCCGAAGTCCGAAATGAAAATGGAAAACCCAAGAAAACGGCTCTGAGTTAAACCGAAAACCGAAACCTTGACGTTCTAAAATGCCAATTATAACTAGCGCAAATACAAAATGCAAACACTGGGCTCGAAGCACTCTTTTGTGGCCGAAACAAAAGTCTGGGTTTTGGTTTGTTGTTTGGTTGTTGTTGTTCTGTAGCAGTTTTCCATTATGCTGCAGGCCATAAAAATTATTTGCTTGGGCCAATCCGAAATAAAAGCATTTGGCTTTTCTCAGTTGATTTGTCGTGACGGGGATATTTTCTTGTTAAGAGCCTATAAACTTGATTTGTGGAATGACATTTGTGCACAGTCTCCGATGGCCCAGGAATGTGCGATAGAGGGGAAATAAATATTAAGAATTATTTATGGCTTTTTGATGATCTACATAAAAAAATACTAGAACTAAAAACTCGATTGCCACTTGTAAACAGTATAAAACAATTTGTTCTACTTAATTGAAGTGGTTTGATTAGCTTATCATTTCATTTATTTGTGGTACTCGAAGTCGAAGATAAGACAAGAAATATATATGTATGTGCCTTAGGGTTTATTTTTTGTTAAGAACAGATAAGATAATGTTGGGTATTTCTTTATTTATAATTTCTTTGTTTCGAATTTATTCTTAAATATTTTCTTTAGAAGTGCAACCAATATTCTTCTACAAAAATTCTGAGTCTCACATGACTTACAATTGTATCTCAAAATATTGTTAGTGGTTAAATATTCGTCGGTTTATTCCAATTGAGATTTTCGCATTAATCGCCTCTATATATCCCCTCCAACTGGTAATTGGCAATTGTTTGCGGAGGAGGGTAAAAAGCCGGGCTTTTGTTTCGCCTAATTGAAGTTGCAATTATTGATTGGTTGCAAATTGATTGGCAATTGGCCAGATGCTCTGTGGGCCCAGTAAATTGAATGCACCTGCTGTTCCACCTCCGGTTAATGAGGTGGCCCTCCAGGAGGACTCTCGAAAATGATGTAATTCAAAACTCCTTTGTGAGAGTCCTCTCTCTCTCCTGCTCCTTGACAAATTTCCCTGGCTTCGGTTGGGAAAGTGAAAAGCCAGGCAGATGCGTATGTAAATGATACGGAAAGCCACAGGAAAGCAATGAGGATGGGGATGGAGATGCATCCTTGAGATACATGTGCTGCGTGCCTGCGTGTCTGGGGCAAAAGTTTAGTTTGGCTGGCTGAAAAGTTCTCCCTGCAGTTTGGCAGTTGGGATTCCTATGTTAATTGTTGGCATAGGTGGAAGTAATAAAACATTTTCCCAACATTATCAACTACCACAAGTTTTCTTGGCCTCCAACTCAAGAGCCGGGTTAGTTGCCCAGCTAATGAGCTACTCTTGTTCGGATTTCGAGTTAAATTACATTTTAACGAGCCCAGACTGGACTTAAAGCTGAGTATCTTCGGGGGTTTTATCTTCGGTGTTTTGCAGCAATAACCAATCAAATACAAACCCAAACCAATTCCCCAACCAACTGCCTCGATTATTGTTATTGTCAATGGTTATTAAAATGTTTTACAAATGTTTCTGTCCGCCGGCACAGCGCGATCGGTGATCTGACAATAAAAAAACTAGAACCGGACTGGGCCAATAACATATAGCATATGAATGCCTATCGCAAATGCCATGTTCCATGTTTCTGGCCAAAGAAAATTGCGCATTCGCCGCGTTGACCCACATGAGCACATGAAACGCACAAAAATGTTTGTTCAACGGGGGGAGGGGAGGGGAAACCCGTATGCGGTAAATTGATTGCAAATGCAATTGGCCAACACAATTATGAACTGCTACTGCTGCTGGATTTTTCGCTAAGCTCGCATTTTAATTGAATATCCAGCGATTTATTCGATGATTTTTCCGCCGTTGCGTGCTCTCTGGCGGCTTCAATCCGTATTTATTTGCTACCGAAAATTGCCCAGGCTGGCATTTGATTGATCCGCCGTTTGATCCACCAACGATTTTCCCCGTTTTCCACATTTTCCGCGTTTTCCCGCGAGTCGTGCCCAGCCATCATCGCCATCATCCGTTGGGGCAATCTCGGAGCTCAGATCTCTGAATCCAAGTTTCGGGGCCTCCGGCAGATACAGATTTATTCGCTGCTGGAAAGTGAAAGGATTTACATGGGCTTTCGATACCCTTTCTCTCTCTCTCCCCTCCCCCGAAAAACTGGCTTGCATGTCAAATTAATTGATCACCGAGGCATTTGCGAGTGACGTGCCAAGAAACGCTCGGATCGGAGCAGGAATTGCAATTGGAATTGGAGGCAGGTGTCGGGTAATGGCTAATGGGGATCTGATCAGGTGTCCCTCGATTCGGCCCACTTTTCCACGTTTTGCTGCTGATTGAAAATGAAACAGAAACTTAAACTTAAACTGAAAATGAAAATCTGGCCGTTTGGCATTTGTTGCCAACAAAGTGAAAGTGCAGTTTGCAGTCCCGAATAAACGAGCGAATTTATGGCCACCATTATCTAGGGTAAACGAACAGTTTAATCGATCCAATAACATATGCCAATCAGGTGGAACTACCCAATCCCAAGCCCAAGCCCAAACCCGAACCATTGATGAATCGCAGTTTAAGATACACAACGGAGATAGATACAAAATGAGGGGTAATTTGATTTCCAGCAAAGTGCACGACAGAGTAAATGTTAGGCTAACCAAATTAAATGAGGTCTTAAAACATCCCAAAACGAGTAGCGATTAGCAGTTAAAAGGGTTTTAAAAATAAACTTCAATTTAATTTTATTTGCATTTTCTACAGCCTTACTTCTTTATGTGTACTATATATATTATTTATTTATTTAAAGCAACCAATTTCCAGCAAAGTTTACAACAAAATAAATGTGAGGTTTTCCAAGTATCCTAAAAACGAGCCTCTGTATTAATCACTAAAATAGTATTAAAGCTAAAACATTTTACTTTCATTTTTAAAACATTTTAACTAATAAAAGTTAAGTTACTTATTGTTTAATGTACCCGAAACAGTCATAAATTCCTTTCCATTTCCAAGGCTGTTTAAAATATAGTTGTGAATTGCAGTTAAAACATTAAATAATAAAAATATATACATTTTAGTTTACATTTTATTAAAATTTTTCGGGACATTACTTTTCAATGTTTTTAAGTTATGTTATATACAGTTTTAGTACCCGAAACCGAAAGAAATCCATTCCATAGCTGATTTAATTATAATTTTGAATGAATGCCTTGCCAAAATAATACTGCAGTAAAAATATTTAAAAATAAATTAAGTTTAATTTTGTTATAATTATACAAGTATACAAGTTACATTAAATATAGTATAAAGTACCCGACACCTCCATTAGTTTCACTATATTTTTCAAGGCTGATTTAATCAAAATCTCGAATAAATATCTTGTCAAAATAAATTTCTACCCCTTTTCTGAAAATCACTGAATGCCTTTTGTAGCTATTTAACCATTAATATCCCCCAACATTCTCGGTGTCAACAGCTGCGTAACCATAACCCCAATCCAATCCCGTTCAGTCGGGTTTTGGCCATTCGTGGACGTGAGTTAAATTCGGTTCTGTCACCTCCTTGGCCAAGTGTCAGAACTCGACTTGGCTGACAAATTTTTGTAGGCATATCATTGGCGTATTAATTTGTGTGAATGGTCTGCATAATTTCCACATTACCTCACTAATCACCAGCGACAGCCTGCTTTTGGCTCTTGGCTCTTGGCCCTACCTACCAAAAAAATAGAAGCCATGGGCGCATATTAATTTCGATCATAAATTATCAAAAAAAAAAAAAAAGAAACTGTCATACCGAACCGAAATATATATTCTAGTATATGTGGAAACGATGAAGTGGAAAAAGTGGGAAGCCGTCTAGAATTCATAATGCCTCTCCTAAGGCAGCTCTATAAAATATTAAAATTATATTTCACTTGCAATTGTCGCAGGCAAGAAGTCGGGCGAATACTATAGCTTCGCTCCTTGGAGCCTTTGTTTGAGATATAATAAATGTCTGCCACTCCCCCGAAAACCCCCCCCAAATAGTGGGGGAGTGGGTTAAAATTTATGCCACATACGAGCCTCGAGAGCCTTCATATGAATTGCGAACTGTCAGCGGCTAAAAGCGGTCCAAAATGTTATAGCCGAAACACTTTCCGATTGCCAGCCAGCCCAGAAAAATGGTTAGCGCCTTGCAAATGACATTTAATGGACACTTTTAGCCAAGTCTGGGAATTAAATTCAAAGTATATTCGCAATCAAAGTGGGTGGCACTCATTTTCCTAGATTTATTAGCCCCGATTTCGGTTCGTTAAAGTTTGCATTATGATTTATGTTTTATTACAGGGAATTCAAGCGATTATTCTTAGGAGATTTAAAATAAATATTAATCATATTTGTATTTAGTTGGAATTATTAAATTGAAAATATATATATTCAAATTCATATATTATGAGTAATGTTTTATTACAGGGAATATAACTGAGTACTGCTAAGTAAATAAGGAATATTGTACAATATTAAATATATTTCATATTTAATATGTATTTCTTTAGTTTTGGTAAGCACCTCACACCTCGATAATTACCTAAGGACAAAACCAAATTAAAGTGATTTGCATAATGCACAAGGGGGAAGAAAATATGGAAATAATGCCGTCTGACACCTCGAAAAATAACGAATATAATTCTGGTTATGCGGTGTTGAATATCAATGAGAGTGCTCAATAAATAATCGAATCGAATCGAAACGAATTGAATTAAATAAATATTCTGGGAAATAATCGTATTATCAGTGCTTTTGGGCCAGATGATGGATGGAAAATAGACATGGCCCGAGGATTCCTCTAACATTCGGGATGCCTTTCGAGAATTATCATAAAATAACTATAAAAACGCTACAAAAGGGTTTTTGCCACGGCTGACAATCTCTCAGGTTGTTCTGCAGTTTGCAGTTTGCTGTTTGTATCTGGTAGGTTGTCCTTATGACAACTCTGTCGCGGATGGGGCCACAAAAAGTGGTGGTGACGGGTTGGCATAAATCAATGTTCCTCGCCGATCCGGCGATCGGTTGACATATGGTACTCGATTGATCGGAACGATCGTTGCGAACTATAAATTATGGGATATTTGACAGTGGAAGTCGTGTAATGGGAGACAGAGAGAGAGGAGATCACCAACTGCTTAATTGATAAGTTTCGGACCTGGTCCTGGCACTGGTTTCGGCCTTATCGCTATCATTGCCTGATGTATTGTTAGCCGTGACCAAATCGTGTAATAAGCCGGCCCATAAAATTGCCAACTACGCAGAGATAATGCCACCGACTAAACAACTCTCCTCCGGTTTATCGCCGCTGTTAATCTGGCGACATTATGTCAAACAAGGACAGGCTGGTCGGTTGTTCGGATGGATGGTCAGTTGGATGTTGGATGGTTACCTGGTCAGCGAGTGAGTGTCTGCTCCTCCAGTGGCTGCTCTCCTCCAGATCCAAAATGATCGATTGCGCGCAAACGCATTGACATATCGACATGAATCTTGCATTATTAAGCAACGCCAGGAATCTTAAATGAAGAGCGAGGCGAATCGCAGTGCAGCGCAGCGCAGTATCCACAAGATACTCGCATCCATCCGCAGACGTTTAGCTGCGATTGTTATCGTAATGATGCGTTCGAAGGAAAAGGTAAAGGAAACCCCGGGACATTCCACACTCACCATCACCATTCACACGCCGCTAAAGGAAAAGCTGGACAGGATTGGGGAGAGGAGTGGGGAGTAGGTAGTGGAGTGACCAGTGGAAGGGCCAAGAAAATTAATAATTTCGCATCGACACCCAATTGGCGGGGAGCAATGACAACCAAATGATAATAAATTATATTTTATTTCTTTTCGATGCTAATGACAACATCTTCAGGTGTTTTTTGTTCAAATATCTCAGAGATACTTGGTATCTTTCGAAGGCTCATTAAAGTATCTGGTTCCTTAAAAACAAGCTGTGGTTTTTTGAATGATTTCCCAACCAAAGATAAAAATTAATTAACCCCTTTTATTTACCAAATGCCATTTAAATTTAAATGGAAATCCATGCAACAATAGTTTGCTAAATAATAATCCATCCGCAATGTTTGTGGCAGTAATTAAAAAAAAAAAAACAAAAACATAAATACAAACAATTTGTAATTATTGGGTGCGTGATTTTTGGTTAAAAACAATCCTGTCTGTCACCTGTCGGGGATCCTGGGTCCTGAGGGTCAGGGGGTCATCCGTTCCGTAATACAATAAGTGCAATCAATCAAACTGTTAATTAAGTAACCCACAGCCGATTCATGTTTAATTTTTAATTAGTTTTCAGTTTGTTTTGCAGCATAAATAAATCCAATTCGGATGGCATTTACAATTTACAATTCGCTGTTTATTCAAGGGAATATCGAATGGAATATGTTTGCATTTGGCTGATTTGAAATGGAATCAATAATCGTTTTTTACCAATACTCAGTTTTAAGTGCAATTTAGTTGGCCAACTGTGTCAGATGTCAATTGCAAGGGGCACAGATACATTCCGGTGCCCGTAACCCACTAGAAGATATGAAGTATCTGTGCAAGTTTTTAGCTGAAATATTAAGTAGCTCTGCGGGGAGAGAGAGAGATTTATCTTGGTATTTCTAGCTGATTTTGGCCAACATCCTTTTGTTTTTTCTTTCCATCTTATTGTATTTTTTGGTTGCACTTTGTGATTTGTCAAAGCGCAATGTGGCTGGCTGGCTGGCTGGCTGGTTGGCCAAAAGAAATGCCAGTGCAAGTTGGCTAAAAAGTTGCTTGCTTAGAATTTATCTACTGTCAGCCCAGCCCCTGTCCAGGACATTAAAAAAGTTATGACAGTGTCCTTGTTGACTGCGTTACAATTCTTTTTTTTTTTTGTCCAGCTCCCGATTCCTTTCCTTTTGTTGGCCGAATGGCGAATTCTTGGCCAGTTGTTCTGCAGCTTGTTGTTTATTTGTTTACGGCCAGGAGCCGGGAGTCCGGATCCCGGAGCAAGTTTTGATGTCCTGCGCGGGCTGAGCGTCTGGCTCTTAATGTCAGAAGTTTTATGCATCCTTGGAGCTCCCTTGAGATTTATGTGGAGCTCCCTTTCCTCTGCTCTTCTCCTGCTCCTGCTCCTGTTCCCTCCATAAACATTTTATACGAAAAACGCCCTCGAAGCTCATTAGATGAAGATGGGCTGGCAGAAGGAGATGGCCAGCTCTGGACTTTCAGTTCTCGGTTCCTGGCCAGAACCAGTTGCAGAACGATGTGACATGATTGCAGACAGATTGCAATATAAAGCCAGGAGGAGCAGCAGCAGCAGCGGCTGGCACATAAAACACAGGTCCACACAAGTTGTCAACCGGGTTGGCAGCTGCACGGAAACATTTGCTTCCTTAAACAGTCGCCCCATTGGCCATGGCCAAGAGCAATGCCAACGGCTTGAATTATGGTCAATGGAATTTTTATAGATTTTCCAATCCCGAAGAGCTGCTGCTGCTGCTGCTGCTGCTGCTGCTGCACTGCCTCGGACTGCCTCGGACCGCACAAAAAGTGTGCAACAAAATTAAATGCATTTCATAATTTTCAGCGGCTATGTCTGGGACCCAGAGATCGGGCCTTGGCCCCCAAACCAGACCCAGCACCATTGCCATGGCCAATTGCAATGCCAACTCCACATTCAGAGTCATCCGCTCCTCCGTTTGGCCAAGTGCGGCAAGTGCAACATTGTCTGTCTGTTAACTTATTGACACCCATATTTGGGATTGAATCATTAAAGCCAGTTTAGCTCGGCGGCTCTGCGCAGTATGTATCTGCCCCATTACCGCTCTTACTGCATCTCTCTGCACCCTCCCCCCCCTCTGTTAGCCTTTGTTTATTTGGCTATTGTCTTGGCCGTTTTGGACAAATTTTATTGGTTTACGCACGCGCAATGACGTTGACAATGTGACCTTGTCAGCATTAGTGACAAGCGGTCGGGGCTCTTATCATATCTTCTAGTCCGGAATCGGATTGAATGGGTAAACGGCGGGGAAAGCCTCTAAATAACGATCGGTATTGGATCTTCATTGGTTTGCCATTGAAGCACCAAAGGATCACCATTGGAGCACTATTAGAAAAAGGGGTCAGCTTCCCGGTTTGAAGTCGGAAAGTGGCCAAGAGTGAAGGACGATAACTAAAATCATTTCAAGGAAGAGAAACAAGAGAAATCTTCTATATTCATTAAATAGTATATATATATTAAAAAAACAATTTTCTTTTGATGCTTTTAATTTTTGGGCTTAC
Source organism: Drosophila setifemur (assembly GCA_021224005.1). Classification (NCBI taxonomy): domain Eukaryota; kingdom Metazoa; phylum Arthropoda; class Insecta; order Diptera; family Drosophilidae; genus Drosophila; species Drosophila setifemur. The sequence continues at coordinate 1,644,978 of JAJJHY010005742.1, forward strand.
TTTTAGAAGTAAATATATAATAAAATTAAGAAATTCTATGGAAGACTGCACAATTATCAAAATTATGAACCATTTAACAGCCACATTAAATCATGGGAAAGGTGATTATTTACTTTGATATTAGTAGAAAATATTTTTAAAAAAATTAAGATACTCTGCAGAAGGAATTCTAAAAATTTTTCCTTGAAATTTATTATATTCAATATTATATTTTCGATCGCAGAATAATCTCCCATCCAATTGTATTCTACAAGTATTACCATTTAAGAGCCAGCTAGAAATGGAAAAGATTATTATATTTTTTACTTTTAGTAGTTCATATTTTATTATAAGTATTCTCCCTTCTTCATTACATTTGACAAACATAAATTTCCATTTAAAATTATTGTTATTTACTATGATATTAGCAGTAAATATTCAATAGAACTATGAAATTCTGTGGTAGCAAAAATACAAAGATTACCCAACTAAAATATACATAATGATGTATAGAGTAAAAATTAATTTGTTACAATCGTAGAATAATCTTCTATCCCTATTATATATATTCTACTATATATCAATTACCATTTAAAAGCCACCTCACCTCATGGGAAAGAAATCAAGTTTACAACTCAATCAAGCAATTCGCTAGCATATTAATTGCAGTTGGCGATGTGGCATTGTTGTTGCAACAACTCCGTCCATCTGCGCCCACACTGCCACACTGCCGCACTGCCGATCATAACAATCTAATGAGGCACTTAATTCGCTGCCACACACTCCAAATCGAAATCTCGCACCGCCTGACAATCGCACCTATCTAATAACTTCATTACCCAATCAATCAAAGTGGCACGAAACTCGATTCGATTCGGCCAACGACGTCACTCGGCCCAAACAGCTGTGGGCCAAAAACAAAAATATATCAACAAAAACAAAAAGGAAACAGGAGAACACATATATCCGAGAAAAGCTAGCTATCTGAATGTTCTGAAAGCTCGCAGCTTGAAAGCGTGAAAAGCTTGAAAAGGAAAGGCCGCTCGGCTTTTCCCGACGCCTCGCATATGTGGAAAAGCTCTCATATGGGAGAGCCACCCCAAGAGAGAGAGAGAGAGAGTGGGTTAATTGCCACAATCTCATTTCCGCTCACTGCTCTCAGATGGGTGGTGCAGTGGGTGGTGGTGCTGCCCCAAAATAGATACCGGAAGTAGGAAATTGGGTTACAAAATGCATCTCGTGTGTGCGGGCCAACATTTCCGTTACGGCCACCGCTAACAGAGCCGCAACAGAGCCGGCGAACCGAAAAGGCCAAAACCCGAGAGCCGGATGGGGATGGGGATCCGGAGCACTACCGGAGACTGCTGCACACGCATATATATTCCGAGCATCGCAATCACACATTTTCGCACTCGTTCTGGGAGCTTGTGGAACTGGTGGAGCTCTTTGGGGTTCTTGTCTCCGCTAAGGCGCGCTCTGCCACTGCAATTTCAAATTGCAGCAGCAGCTCCAGAGCAGCTCCCCATTCCTCGCAGGATTCCTCGCCCATATCCCTCTCTTCCCCACCAATCGATGCCTTTGAGCGAGCAAATTGAATGCCATCAAATTGTGCGACAAATTGCAGGCCAAGGACGATGAAGTTATGAAGGGAGCCAAGAAGGAGCTAAAGGCCAAGGATGCGTGAAACTTTGTCAGAAAGTTCTCGCTTCGGGGAGTTAACCAAATTATCATAAGCATCAATTTTCGATTAGGCCACTTTTGGTAACACAAATGGTAAAAAAAAGAGGGGGGAAATTTGGGTATATAAATATATTCACTTTTGAAGAGAATGGAAATAAGTCTGAGATATTTAGCTATTAAATATATTTCAAAATTTAATTGGGTTTTTAATTTTCATATTAAATAAATGAATTAAATTAATGGCAATTAAGAGTTATCGAAATTATCATAAGCATTAATTTTAATAAGGTAATTTTTGGTAAAAGATAAAAAAACAGGAGGTAATTAAAATTGTTAAGAAGAGGTTTAATTTATTCAAATACAATGAATATACTTTTTGCTTTAGTGTAAACAAGTTTTAGATATTTAAACACTTAAACATAGTCGCCAAATATATTTCACAATTTATTTGGATTTTTTTTCCAATAAAATAAGTGAATTAAAATAATTTCAATTAAGAGTAGGCATTAATTTTGATAAGAGATTCCTTCTCTCTTTTTGCTGAGTACTGAAATACAAATATATTTACTTTTAACGACAATAAGTTTTAGGTATTTAAACAGTTAAGTATAATCCACAATTTACTTATTTTTTACTTGCAAGTTAATTAAGTAAATTAAGATTCTACCGACCAGTATAACCCGACACTTATTCGAGCTAATTAAGACACAAAATCGAAAGAGAGATATTTATTGCCCCGGGAAATAAGTGAAAGGGTTGATTTCCACCGAAGATTTTCATTGCCGTCAGCTGGTCTTAGGTAAAAATCTGCTACCCCTCCCCACCTACCCTCCACCCCCTTGGAAGTACTCCCCTCCGGGCAAAGCCTTTAAGTAGTTTCGTGTAATTTAAATATAAATACTCATTTAATTAGCCCGGCTGCTGTGAGACTTGCTGGCAGACCTTTGATCTCCGGCGAATGTGTAAATATTTGACATTAATTACAAGTTGAATGCAGCCCTCGTCGTCGCCTGTCTTCATCTGAAGTTAACCCATCGAGTCCCGGCTCCCGGCTCCCAGCTCCCCCAGATCCTGGTCCCCACTCTCCTCTGCCGTATCTGGCAGTAGCTGGAAAATTTATTTAATATTCACTTATGAGGCCCACGCTCCGTTGGCAAACGGTGGCAAATTACTTAAGCGCTTATTTGTCAACTGCCAATGTGGGTGGGCCAACTTCGCATATTCCCATATATATTTTCATGCATTATGCAGACAGCCAGTGGAAAGTCATTAAAAGCGCTTCACGAGTACAGTAGGGCAAATATCGGTATCGGAATATCGATATGGGAATTTGTAATAATTTTCTATATAGTAAATAAGTGTTAGTTTCCAACATAATATTCAGAAGTTACAGGAAATTTTTCTAGCTTTTTTGTAAATTTGTTTGGCAGCTTAGTAATTAAACTCTACCGATATATTGTCGATATTTTCGATAGGTTTAATATTTATTGTAATGATGTCTGCATATGCTGTATGAAATTTAACACAAACTTAGCTGAGAATAACTTTTAACCCTTTACGCCATAAATTATTAAAAACGATTTACAAACACAGTAGGGCAAATATCGATATCGATACGAATTTTGAATACTATTATATATACTTAATAAAGTGAAGTGGTTATTTTTTATTTTCAAAATAATATTATGTTACTACTGAAGAATTTAACATTTTTTGTAGTTTGATATAATACTTTAGAAATTAAACTTCACCGATACATTGTCGATATATTCGATAGGTTTACATTTTATGGTAATTTGCTCCATAAAATTAAAACCCAATCTTAGCTGCGAATACCGCCTCATCATTTTACCGGCTATTTTATCCCTTTTTGAGCCCTTAACCCTTTAGGCCATCAATTATTCAGGCGGCACGCGATTGTGAAAGCGCCAGACGACGAAAAATGGCCGCCAGGAAAATGGCGTCACTGAGATGTAGCGTTTCCACTCGCTGGGGAAATTACATGCATTTGTGTGTGAGGGGGAGGGGGTGGTTGGGGGGCTTGGGTGGGGAGAGTGGTTTTGTGGGTGGCTTGGAGTGATCCAAAGTGCGTGGCCCGCAAATAGCTGGGGAGCCCCAGAAACTCAGTCAAATATCAACAGCCAACGAACGACATCTCCATATCCCCCGATTTCCGAGGTATTGGAATTTCCATATGCACAGCTTAGACGAACTTTCCCCTAAGCAAACAAAATATACTTTCACTTGGGAGGCAGGATAGCTCCTTCCTGATATCCTTGTTGTTATTGCTATCTATGGAATAATGCATTCATTTGGGCAGACACAGCTGCCGCTCTGCAACTTTAATTATAAATAATTATTTGGGGTCGAAGGGGGTCTGGAATTCGCACTCAGTTATGCAGGGTTAAAGGACACCTCCTGCCCCTCCTCCTCCTCCTCCTCCCACTCCTCCTTCCCCCTTTTAGCCATGTGTTATTAATGATGAGTAATGCGGCAGTAAATATTTGTTGATTAAATTTGCATTTGCCAGGCTACTGAATTCGGATGTGTGAAATGTATAGCCTCTCCCAGATCTCAACTGTGCTTGTTATTATTATCATTAATGAATGCATAGTTCCAGCTGAATATTCAATAATATTGTTGCACAAAACTGAATCATAATTATTCACCTTGTGAATATTTTAATTGGGTATTATTACCTATACTTAGCAACTAACAATTATGGTTATTACTCTCAGAAACCCTTCAAAGGGTATTCTATAAACTTGAAGATACGATTGTAATTTGTATATGTATCTGAGTAATCTGCAATCGCATCTTCCACACTCATCCGGACCAATTCTGGGCCATATTTTTCGAGTGCAGCGATACCAATATCGTGTTGTCCATTCTAATTAGCCCTGCCCATGCTCGCGGGCAGCTTTCAACCTCCTCCGCCTGGAATTTACATTGGCCACTCGCCATTCGCTTTTTGCCAACATGCACTATAGTAAATCGGATGCATCCGCTGGGCCATAAACTTGGCTGGAGGCAGCAACTCCTCGGGTGGGAACTGGCAGCTCCTCCTTGTGGCCAATTAATTTACGCGCACTTTGCGAGCTCTTAGCTCTTAGAGAGATGCTGCACCGCTGCCGATGCTTATCGGGCGGATTAAGGCTATATCATTTCATTATTATTTGGACGCTAACGGTGGACCCAGTCAACGGTGGCGCTCCCTTTGGTGGTGGCCCAGCCCGTCCCAGCGCTGTTGATGTTGGCCACATTTCTAAATTAATTAGCAGAGGAGCCGAGACGGAGGCGAAGGCTTGGCTTGGCCTGGCTATATGCTGCTCCCGGGTTGAGCAACCATTTTTGACAGCATCAGCCGAAAAAAGTTAAGGAGAAAAAATGGAAAACGGCAACCGGCACCGGCGAACAAAATAAAGAAAAGCCAGTTAACATTTCGGTAGTTGGAGTCGGGTTGGGAGTAGGAGCAGGAGCAGGAGCAGGAGCAGGGGAAGGAGTTAAGAGCTGGGAGTCGGAGTCGGAGGCCCTCTTATCTTTAAAGCCACACGATGCCAGGCGACGTCGACGACAACGACAATTTATTGACAAGACAATGGCGCTCAACGTATGTAATTAATCTGGACATAATCTGAGTAGATAATTTTTGCCGCTCGTTGTTTGCCGTTGCTTGTTGCAGATGCTGTTGCCTACACAGGGAGAAAATGTCAATAAAATCATACAAAATACAGTTCTTAAAGGTTCGAGGCTAAGAATGCAATTGATTATGGTTAAAAGTAAATAATTATAGAGCAGAAGATACATTAATCAGAAGACACGCGAACAAAAGATACTTTGTGGACTTTCCTTTTTTTCACCCCTAAAAATAATATTTAAAAATTCAATATTATTATTATTAATTTAAGTACTATTTTCCCTCAGTGTCCCTGTTTTTACTGCCTGTTTGTTGCAATCCGTTGGCGGTCTATTTTGGTGTGTGTGTGTTTGTCTCCTCGTCGCCCGCTTTGGTCATGTTCTTTTATAGCCGCTTCTCCGGCTCCTCCTCTCCAGCTCCGACTCCTCTCCGGGTTGGCTCTTTGGTGGAATAGGCCCTGTCAGGTTTATGAAGTGCACAGGCACTAGCCCCATAGAGGGCTAGGGACAGCGATATTGTCCTTTTACGGCCTTCCCCCGCATCGTTTGGCCTTTTTCAATTAAGTAAAATGCAACAAATGCAATCTGCAGAGAAATGCATTCCATAAACTTCGCAGAACGCTCTCTCTCTCTCCATCTCTTTCTATGCTCTATATCCATCTCCCTCGCTTGGGTCGGACTTTGGCCTACTTTCCGCTGGGGTGCAAAAAAAAAATACCCTTGCCATTAATTTTGCGAAAAACTTTTCCACGGCGAGCCAAGGCATATAGGTTGCCTCTTTTTTTTATACCAGACAAGGGAATAGTTTAGCCTAATGGATATGAAAGGGTAGATACATTTTATAGTGTATTTGGGTAAAAAGTATTAAGCGGGAAAATATTGAGAATATGCTGTAGTGAATGATAAAATAATGCTATATAATCTGTATGATATTAATATACTATTTATATTTATGGGATAATTTCTCTCATGGGATTTATTTATAATTTAAGTATCAATAAATATAATAAGTCGAAAATAAATATCAATGGTAAGTCAAAATTCATTTATAATATATTTATAATCCAAGTTCAATCATAGATTTATAGATCTAAAAGTAATTTAAAATAATTTATTACAAATATATTTATTGTTCTTGTAATCAAATTTTCATCAAGTGGTTTAAGATTGCTTTTTAAATTAAATGATTTGAAAATATAAGATCTAATATTTTTAATTTTCTAATATTGATTAATATTTTACTCTCTTTTAGTTACCCATTTTCCAGGGTATCCACCATTCGATCGCTTTTATTCCACCTCGTTTTCTACTTAATGGATTATGCGTACGTGGGAAAGTTGAATTCGTATCAAAAATTCAGTATGAATTGTTGTAATGCAGGGCTACTCCTTCCTTCCCCTCCCTCCTCTCTGGGGTTCTGCAACAATGAATTTACATTAATGATGAGGCAGGCTTACATACCACTGTTATCCCTCTCGCAACCCCCCCTTCCCCACCCATGGCAACCTGCGCATCCTCGGCCAAAGTTTTGCTGAATCGTAAAGCAAATGAAACTATGCGAGGCAGATTTTTTTAATATTTCTCCGTTTTTTTTTTTTTGTACCCTGGCTGCATGCAATTTTAATGCTCATGGCTGGAGGGGGGGGGGCCACCATCTAACCCAGTCCGGATCCCAATCCCTAAACCCCGCCCCTCCTGCCCAGCGTTGGCCTGTGTGCATCCTCATCTCCCTGGGTGGCCATTTGGCCGGCGTTGGCAATTTTTATGGCCATGCATATTTCAGATAGCGAAAGTGAAATTATGAGCCGCAATTTTTGGCAAACTTTTAAAGTGGATGGATTTCATCCGAAGCCCCAACAAAGCCGCTCCAAGCCACACCCACTGGTGCAGCCAGCGCCTCCATGTCCACATCCCACATCCCCATCCCACATCCAACTAATGTCAGGCGACGGCGTTTTTGACAACTCATCAGAAAGTTGATTGCCATTTAAGAGCCGGGGTGAAAATGGCTGAAAACGATATTAGAAGACGACGCCGGTGCCGGCGTCTTGGTACTCGTAAAGTTGTTAAATTAAGTGGAAGTGGCACAGCGAAATGTCAACTGCCGTGACGACTCCTCATGGTTTATGTTCGGCTGGGGGGCCCGACATCTGGGAGCGGTGCACAGATAATCTGCTCTGATATAGTCAGCCAAATACCGGGCCAAATAGTTTGTATATTTCCCCCAGTTTCCTTGCGAAACTTAAGCACAACTCGGAAAGTTCTTTGCATTTTTTAACAGAGTTCCGGCTTAACAAGCTTCTTGTTTAACAAGGAAAAGCTGGAGCATCACTTAAAGAAGGGGTGGGAAAACAGTTTAAAGACTAAAAATACTAAATAATAGTAAAATTATAAATATAAAAAATACTTTACTATAGTGTTAAAATAATAAAAATAGACAAAACAAAAAAGTCTACAACACTTTACCCCAGATGGGACTCGAACCCACAATCCCCGGCTTAGGAGGCCGATGCCTTATCCATTAGGCCACTGGGGCTTGTGCAACCAGTCGGCCAAATGCCATTTTGAGTCGGCAGTGTCAGGCACACACACAGCAGGCGAACGAAATGCAAACAGAATGTGTACTTATTTATTGAATATTTTAGGGTGGAAATATATTGTGTGCCGTGATGAAATTGCTTTGCCGATAAAAACAAAGGAAATTGGCAAACGACACGGGTATATTGGTTTTGGTATTTAAGAGTTATTATGTATTATTAAACGTAACTATAATAAATAATCATTTTCAATGGGTGCCGAAATAAACATAACCCAGAAATGTATTTACACACGTTTTTGTGTAGATATGTTTGTTTACGCGCTTTGTTTACGAACCAGCAACAACAACAACAAAACTCTCCGTTTAAACAGTTGTTTCTCTACCAAAGGAAAATATCTATTTATAGTAGTTAGTGCTTAGTTGGTTCTAATTTTTCTGTTCTTAACCCGCCTGCTTCTGTTATTAAGAATGAGCCAGCCCGAATCACATGCCCCAGTGGCCTAATGGATAAGGCATCGGCCTCCTAAGCCGGGGATTGTGGGTTCGAGTCCCATCTGGGGTAGAGTGATGTAAACTTTTTTTGGTTTGAATTTGAATTTTTGAGCTCTATTACTCATCAAGTAAGTATGGATATATATAAAAATGAGTCATGAATATATTAAAGAGAAGCATTTAATTTATATATATACTCTTATAGATATATTTTCCTATTACAATACCCTTCACAAACATTTTGTAGACAATCACCTCATTCTTGCCTCATTTATTATATGCAAATTGATATTGCATAATCTGGTCCACTGACAGGCAGCAGCAACTGTCTGACTATTGGACTATTGATTTTTTGTACTATTCATTCCGTCTTTTTTTCGGTTAGTCGGTGGATAAACGGCGCATTTATTTATTACAACTACATTAAACCGAAAATGCCACGACATTAATTTCGCAAATGCGATTAATAAACGTCAGCATAATGTCATTGTTTGCAAATGTTGTTGCTGTTCGGGGCCAGCAGCCATTATGTACAAGCCATTGACCACAAGTCAAGTAAAGTCGGGCCACGTCTCAGCCAGAAGTCAGACATCGTGGCCAAAGCAAACATGATTTACACCCATCCATTGTCTGAGCCCGAAATCCTTCGTCTCCGTCCTTCGTCCCGCCCCGAATCCTCGGAGTAGCCCCCGCCAAGGTGTCTGAACCGAGTGGTGCGTGCTGCTGGTCCAATTTCGGAGGATCGACCCACTTCGGGGGAGCTCTGAGCCCATCTGAGCCTGGCATGCGGTCTCGTCTAGTTGGCCAGCTGGAAAACGGTCCACTAATGAGAGACCCAGTGGAAATTAAAAACTGGCAAATTGCGAAATCGGGGACAGCGGCTGTAATTCGGCGGCGGACGGCGGCGGCGGCGGACGGTGGGCGTGGCAGAAAGCCTTGAAATGTCGCTAGCTGGCTCAAAGTGCACTGAGGGAAATTATCTACTATTTGGGAATATTTTTGTCTTCTCTGGAAAACATTTTTGTAGTTAAAGAAAATATAAATTTGGAACAATTTCTGTTAAAATAGTAAGTCAAAAGAAGAGTTTATCTTGTATTACAAAAATTATATTACACTTAAAATAATTTGGTCATGGAAAATAATAGAAAACTATATAATTAACAGAAATATCCAATTAAATAATGATTTAGTTAAGTTTCGAATTCTGCAAGAGAGTTTAAATGAATAAAAATTTCGAGACTATTTTGTTTATCTTTAAAAAATATTGAAAAAATCCCAAAAACATCAAGTAACAACTTTTTCTCTCAGTGCCGAAGTAAAACAATTTTCCAGGCCACAAATCGCTTTGGCAGCCGAGCGCATGCAAAGAGCCAATCTCGATTACAATCAGTACGGATATCAGGTCTGACGTCGGCGGTGCAGGAGGAGATTGGGTTTGGGATGAGGGTTGAGGAGGAGAGAGGGGGCAGGGCCTGGGGGAGGGTTCACCCAGGCCCATCAGGCAGCTTGTTTGCATGTTGCCGGGCGATAAAGATCAAATGAGAAATGAATGTCGCCGACGGAGCAGCAGCAGCAGCAGCAGCAGCCTCCAGATGACGGCGTGGCGAGGCGAGGCGAGACGGTTGCATGTTGCATGTTGCGTAGATATTTGCATCGCCGCATCGCTGCATCTCACGGTGACAAGATTTGTGTGCGTCCAGATGCAAATGGGAGCAGAGCGAGTTCGCAATTAACAAGCGAATGAATAATCGGAAAAGATTGATTCCATAAATTTTGGAGTTGCAAGAAATCTGATAGCTGCGAATTCGAATTGATTTTGCAAGTCTACCTAAGAATTACATTTTCCAATTTTCCGCCAGTCTGCATCTGCGGAACAGGTTCCCCCGGCTGTATCTCTCGGCTGTAAATGTATCTGAAGTACCTACAACTAATTGACAGCTTCCAGTTCGTTGGGAGAAGAGTTGCTAACGGAGTTTCGTGATATGTCAATGATCGTACGGAACAGTGTCTGCCATAAGTCTGCCCACATCTTCAAGCTCCACCTCAATTATTTTCGGTCGTAAATTATCTTTTCTGGCGTGGTGTGCAAATTAATTCCAACTAACTGACAGACTAGCCGCTTGTCTATACTATACACACAGATATTTCGAATGGCCGCCAAATTTGGCTATCAATTTGGCCAAAATGGCAGTGACATTTCAGTTGGCCAAACACGTGCTGTTGGCCAGAGGAAAATACTATTTCATGGCACTACTCATTCTACTCTATGTTCATACACTTTGATCTTTTGAAATGAGCGCCGAAAATATTATTATTCGCGATTTGAAATTCGCAAATTTTTTGGGAATGTTCGGGGATGGTTCTGGGACCGTTAGCTGCCACGCCCCCCCTGACATTGCAACAATGCTGGGCGATGAACTATGACATGACCGCAGCTGGCATAAATCAACTCGCTCTGCCCGGGCCCATTGTAAGTCGAGTACGAGTACGAGTACAAGTATCTTGAAGATGCGCCGAAGTAGGTTTGGCTTTCACGCCGTCTCTCGGGTTGGGGCGCACCTGAACTATGGGCTGTGGAGCGCAGGGACTATGGAGCCATCAGCTAGTCAACGCAGCTCAGCTAACTAAATCAACAGCCTCGGAACAATGGAGTGACTAAAGGAATCCCTCTCCCCAGTATACATATATATCTTCGTACCATACATATACGGAACGAAAAGAGCCGCGCAAATTAAAGTTAATCGAATGCCTTTGACCTTTTCACACAGCCCTTCTCCTCCTCCCCTCCCCCCCTGCGCCTGAAAGCCAACTGCATTGCATTCGATTGGCAATTTCAGATAAAAAGCCAGTCAGAATGTATTTTAATATGATTTGTTTGGGTTTAAGATACACCCTGCAAAAAAATAGGACAGCGACATCTAGCGGGGGGTTGGGGGAAGCAGCAGTGGCGGCATCTGTTGAGCATTAGAAAATACTGATCGATGATCGATAATAATAGTTTTTCCCGAAAAAAAAACGAGTTTTGGTATTTTAATAAACAAATAACGAAACTAAAAATATTTTGATTAAATTCTTTGTTATTAGAAATATGAAAATATGGAATTTTAAATATTTAACAACTCCCTCTAAAAAATCGCATCTATTATTTATCTTAATCTCGAAGTAGTTAATACCCCTTTGCTACCCTTTAATGCGGCTTTTCCCGCCTGAAAATGTTATGTGAACCGAACTGCCGACTGAAATAGCAACAAAAAAAAAAGAAAGAAAAGGCGCACTGCAAATTAACCTTAATTAAATTTGTCATATCTGGGGTGTATGATCAGGTATAGAGTCAGGGCCTGTGTGTGGCCAGATATGTCCACATATACCCGATATATATATATATAGTGCTCTGTGGCCGACCAGAACGAACTCCCAGCTAATGTCACCGGCAACATGACAGCCGACAACATGACAACCAACAAAAAAGTGCAGAGACTAAACAAAGCAAAGGCGAAATCTATGTTAAAACACTGGCCGATTAGAATCGTTTTGGCCCGGCTAAAACACACCTAATTGCTGGACAAGCTAATTGAAACACTCGCCGCCCGCCTCCAGACTCATTTTTTTTCTTCTACTACATTTTTTCAAGGTCCACTTTGACTAATTTCTGTGTGTGTGCATTTTTTCTGTTCTAGATAGGTTTATTTTTTCTACCACTATTCGAGTTTTATTATTTGATTTCAATTTTATTTACCTGTCTTGGGAGTGGCCAGGGCCAGCCACGTTTTGCTTTCGGGCCAACGAACAAGTTGCAAATACTTGTGGCAGAAAAAAGTATCTGGCGGACAATAAATACAAGCGACCGCCCATTTTTATGGCAATCAAATGCGTTGTTTAATTCGAATTGACTTCTTGATCTGGCTGGGAAACTGGGAAACGTGTCGCACGTGCCCTCCACTCCATCCCAGCTACACTTCTACTCCTCCACTTCCTCCTCCTCCCCCACTTCGAGCTCCTAACTCCAATATTTCCAGTGGGGAATGGTCGATTATCATTCTGTCTAATCCAGATTGCAGGGAGCAAATGTCATTACTATATAGAAGATAAGTACGGAACAAAGAACTGACCCTTTATTTAGATATATATTCTGATAGCGGACACTCGAACTGCAGTTTATAGATATTTAATGATTGATCGATTGCCCCAGATACTAAATGGTGATAATGGTGATTTTCAAGTTAATTATATTTTTAGAAGGGGACAGATAATGGTAATTTTGAATAGCATTATATTCTTTGAACAGTACAGAGAAAAACTATTATTATTTGGTAAATAAAACACATAATCTTTGGAAAATCGCTTTAATGAAAAATGTATTAAATTATAAATTTTCAATGGAATTTCATTTGTTACAGCACTGATTCCGCTCTTCTTCATCTTTATTCTGCACTTGAAAAAATTCCAAATAAATCCCCCCTTGAAAGTTTTCAGTGTAGGCCCATTGATGGTAGCATAAAGTACCCAAGGCCTTGCTTTCAGAACTATTGCACAAAACACCCGGAAAACAAAAGCCCATTTCTCCCCTCCCCCCAAAAATGAGGAACTAAATGCAATCAGTGGGAGGTCCCTGAGCCGCCTCCTTTCCCAATCCTTTTTTGGCCAGAATTGGATTGCGGTGGGCAACGGTTGTGGGCGGTGGGCGGTGTTCGTGGGTGGCGAAACTTTGTGGCATAAACTTTTAATGAGTTCTTTTTATTTGCGATTTGCATGGCCACGCCCCCCATTTGTCACACAAATGAAATCTGCCAGAGCGAAATTGCATTAAGTTGCCGCTTGTAGGGGCATTCATATCCACACCCAGCCCAATCTCAATGACATTGCCTACTTGGAGGCAAACTTTCGGTCAAAGAGTCCTTGCTAGGGCCAGGATGCCCTCCTCCTCCTCCTCCTCCCTCTTCCTCCTCCTCCGACTCAATGATGAGCAGAAAACAAAAATTGCGAAATAAAATAAATAAATATGCCCGAGTGCAAAACTTTTAAATTGAAAATGCGCTTTGAATATTTCAGCATTTCGGATCCTTCGGATCCATCCTTTTCCCCGCTCTTTCCCCTCTCCTTTTCCATCTTTTGCGCCATTGCACTCGCTAACTGCACTTGTGCTCATCTTTGTCTCCGTCTCCGCTTCCTGCTCCTGCTCCTGCCCCAATCCCTGCCCCAAACCCATCTCCTGCCCCAGCTGACGACGTCTGCGAAAGGCGAAAATAATTTGAAATTTTAATTAAAAGTATTTGGGCAAAAGTTGCTGCGCTGCTGCCAGCGGCTCTGCTTTTCTATCACCAGACAAATACGACAAAATCAAAAACACAAAAAACCGAATTACGAATTGCGAATTGCGAATGGCGAATTGCGAATAAACGGAATTGGCAAGCCCGGAGCCTGAGAGGAGCTTGAAAACTATTTCCGGGCCAGCTTTCAGCCTCATTCAGCCTCGATGGCATCTCGGCTTCAATTTTAATATTGCCGCCCAAAGGCACAAATTGTGCACTTCAACAGGCATCAGATGTATCTGGGTATCTTAGGGATGAGTCTTGCTACAAGATACTTTCCAAATCGCACAACTTTAAAGAAAAGTATGAGATATTCAAAAGTCTTGCTTAATTAAATCAGTTTTAAAAACTCGAATTTAACCTCTGCATAAACCTTTCCCTTCTCTGATTTGCGTATGTGTGACATCGAAAATAAAAATCAGGAAAAACTATTTTTAGTGGTGGTGGACTCTGTACTTTTCTCTAGCCATAATTAAACCTTAGTAGCTCGAAGCTGGCGGATGCGAAAGGGAAAGAAGCCTCAAGGCATTCAGATGCCAAGAAAAAAGGAAGAACACTGCAAGAAACTACTGATGAAATCTCTTAGAATTTAAAAGAATATACCTTAAATAATGGCTAAATATTTAAGACCCAAGAGAGAATATTAGTAAATTGCCTTCAAAAATTGTACTTAGTAATTTCTAAGATTGAAAGATACATATTTTTGCAAGTGAAGTGTCTTTGCTGGAGGAAGGCAGCAGCAGCGCAGAGAGAAAGAAACTTTATTAATAAAAGTTTTTCCTTTGGTATTTTACCCAAGTATTATTAAAAACTTTCATATACGCAACGTTGGCAATTCCACACACCGCACACACAGATACACACACACACCAGCACACGTGCCGAAGCCAACATATGTCGACGTCTGTTGGAACATTCAAGCGTTAAATTGTGAGAGGCCCTTTTTATATGCATGCGACAAAATTTGTTGCTGTCCTGTTGCTGTACGAGTACATGTATCTGTATCTCGCCTTTATTAATTCCGTTGCCATGACATTGAGTTTGCCAAGTTTCGGGTGTCGTGGGTGTCGAATCAGCAGCTAATTTGCCTTTGTTTTGAAGTCTTCACACGTCAATTGCTGACAAAAGATACGAAATTGAGAGGCAGCCATCACTCACATTTTTTTTGAATGCAATTTAAAATTATTATTGTGTGATTAATTTAAGTATCTTTTACCCCGCACCATTCACTCAAATGTGTATCTTTTAGAAATGCAATATTTAAATTAATATTTTTGTGATTAATTTAACTCCTAACTGAAAATATCTTTCAACCAACAAACTTGAATTTATTTCAGCCGCAGTATCCCCTCTTTTTCCCTCCCGCAACCAGCAACTGTATCTGTATCTATTCGTTGGCTCTCAAACTATTTGCACATTGAGTGCATGCATATTAGCATTGGAAAGAGAATATCCAATGAAGTGCGTCCCGTCCATTAACTGGGGAACGCATCTCCTCTTAGTTTAGTTCCATTAGTTTGCGCAGCCCAAGTCTGGTTCCATCTAGCA
This sequence comes from Drosophila setifemur, assembly GCA_021224005.1. Lineage (NCBI taxonomy): Eukaryota > Metazoa > Arthropoda > Insecta > Diptera > Drosophilidae > Drosophila > Drosophila setifemur. Next base: position 1,660,161 of record JAJJHY010005742.1, read on the forward strand.
TCCACTCCCAGGCAGGAGTCGTTCTTCTTTGCGGCACTCACTTAGCTAGACAAACTAAACAACTAATTAAAGTAAACCGAAGGCATTTAGCCAGAAAATTCGTTGACCAGATGGGCGGAAGCAATTGCTGAATGTCACAGATCCCAGATCCCGGATCCCGGCCAATGAATATGCAAATATGATGCTGTCATCCAGCTCATTTCCATTTGAATTTCCATTTGGATTTCCATTTGAATTTCCTTTCCCGTTGTATCTTCGTGCGCTTTTCCCACTTCCCTCAATTGGGTGCGTTGTTCATTAATTT
>JAJJHY010005742.1:1666840-1703758 GCA_021224005.1 Drosophila setifemur
ATGCAATTTTTATTTTAATTATTTTAGTATCGCTTCTTACTTTCTATGTTTTTTTTTCCCATTGAAAAATCAAATCAGGTGTACTCCAAAAAAAAAATCAATAAAATTAAATAAGTTCATTATTTAAATAAATAATATTTGAGGAGCTTATATTAATAATATATTCTTTTAATATATATATTAATTATATAAATAAAATAACAAAACTTTCACAAAATAATCATCTTGATGTTGAACTATTTTAATAAATCAATAATGTTATTCCAACTAAATTTCTACCACTTTTTATTATGCCAAATGCAGTATTATGCCACAAAAGATTTTTTAACATTACAAAATTTTAGTTTTTTTTCCAGTGCATAGCTGGCATAGAGGCCATGCTGATAAGGCCGAGTCAGAGTCACGTAGATATGATTTGAAAGAAATCATACATTAAATCGCTGGACTGGACGGCACGTTTAATTGCGGCCGATAAGGTGTTCCGCGGAATTCACGACCTGCGACTGGGACTCGGACTCATCCCCATACCCATCCTTGGTCCCATTCCAATTTCCATCTCCATCTCCCCGCAATTAGTCAAACGAATTTGTAGCGCCCAGCTGAGGAATTAATCAGAAGTCGTCGCCTGCCCGCATTTAAAATGCAAAATGCGTGCGCTAAATTACGACGAACTGTGAGCCACAAAAGCCTAGGTATTTCTCATTTTTCAGCATGTAAAGAGCCGGCTCCTTTGTGGCCAAGGAACTGTGGCCCACTCCACTCCCCAGCACTCCACTCTAGGCTGCTCCATGGCCAAGTCCAAGTTGTCTCGCAGATGATGATGATGACTCGTTTTGGCGTCGTGCTCGCTGGCGCGTCTACATTTGAATACTAATTGCATTTGGCCTGGTCTTTTGGCTCTGGCTAAGGCTCTAGCTTTGGCTCTGACTTTGGCTTTAACTTGCGGTAAATATGATAAACAACAAAGCGCGTCATTTTGACATTTGCCTGTTTTATGCGCCCACGTTGCCACCACATCGCCTCGAAAACTCCCACGACAGAGCCTCAGAGCTCAGCTCCTCCAACTCCAGATATGGCTTCGAACTCAGCCCCATCCTCAGCCCCATCTTCACCTCCATCTTTAGCCCCATCCTCATCCTCATCTTCAGTTCCAGCTCCTCGGTAATCGCAAATAGATATGCCGCTCAGATAATGATCGTCTTGTCGGTTGGCTGCTTTGAACTTAAATGGGTTTTGTCTCCGTGCTGATGTTGATGCTGCTGCTGCTGCCGCTTTGCTGTCTGCGGTTTAGTTTTTGTATCTCTCAGATACTATTCCAACAGCAAATTTGCCATGTGCTGGCCGAAAAAGGTTGCTGCCGGGGGGTTGTGTGCATTTTTGAGTGCCACTTTTTTGACTCTGCAACTCGTCTCAAGTGTCGGGGGGCTTTTTGTGTGGCCAAAAGATACATTTGTTATTCATTAAAATTATATTTATTATGTGTGTGTATTAATGTTCATTATTGCAAATTAATTTAGAAGGAACATTATAGGAAAATTTAGAATATAAAAGAAAATATTTTATTAAGGAATTTATTGTTTTAAAAACTTTATTTGGTGAGCTTTCTGTCTTTCCTGTTTTGTTATTGGTAATTATAATAGCAATAGATATTTTTCAATACAAATATTTTTTAAGAAAAATTATAAGAAAATTTGAAATAATAAAGATAAATATTAAATTAAGAAATGTATGAATTTCTATAATTTAAAACCTTTTCCTATTTTTGTGCATTTTTATTTAGTGAGCTTCATCTTTTTCCTCTTCTGTTGTTGTTAAAAAGTATCTTATAGCCAATTTTTGTCACAAGGAAAACCATAAGTAAATTTAAAATACTCAAGAAAAATATGTATTAAAGATATGTAAGATTTTCTGCTAATTTAAAACTATTCCTGTTTTAGTACAGCTTTATTTTCCTGTTCTGTTGTTGGACAATTAATTCCAATGGCATTCCTCTCAACGCCTTTGGATTCCCCACTAGCCACCAGTCGCCAGTCGCCAGTCACCGGAATATATATCTACAAATTGCTGCCAGGCGAAAATGTTCTGTGTCGGAGCCCAATGAATAATCATCGAGTGACTACTTACAGAGGAGCCGCCAAGGGCCATTCATTTGGCCAGAGATTCATCAGAGCAGCATCGTCGTCGGCGGTGGCGACGGGTTTCGGGGAGCTGCAAAAATGTCTGGTAATTATCACTGAGACGCGCCGCCACTGATTAAGTATGCGACACCGCCAGTCAGTCGCTGCACGGCATCCACTAGCCTACTCCTCCTCCATCCAATCCTCCATCCACAGGATGCGTTTTCCGTGGCTCCTCCGCGAATTCTGACAGTTTGCGTACACGGCTGACATGACAAGCTGCCAGTGCCGATGACGCTAAAAACTTGCCCAGAGATTCGGTATGAATCTGATTCGGAATCGGAATCGTATTCGGAGGAGGAATGGGAGAAGGAATCGGAGGAGGAATGGTAGTTGGAGGAGGAATGGTAGTCGGAATGGGAGTCGGAGCTGCAGTTGGACTGAGGGATGAGTGCCGCTTTCTGGGGCCAACTGACGCCTAAATGCACTGGGAAAATGGAGGATGTTCTTTTTGAATCGGTGTATTTTTATTTAAATTACAGTGAAGAATAATACCTAATAATTTAAACGTAGATATTTTAAGAAATTTTTTAGTTGTAAATAATTTTTTTTGAAATTTCTTAAGATGAATACCATAACTGGAAATTTTTGGAGCTCGTCTGATTCTACCAGAAAAATAAAATAAGTAAGCAACCCAAAAATCTGTTTAGTAATCCCCACCCGATTTCTCTCAGTGTGTAAGTATTGAAGGGCCCTGGACCGAGAGCTGCATATAAATGAGGCGTGCCCAATGTTGACAATGAATATTAACCTTGAGTAGTGATTCCAGCCGGTTTTTGCCTGACCAAGGCCATCTATCCAGATCCTCCTCCTCCTCCTCCTCCTCCTCCTCCGGTTGCAGGAGGAGATGTTGGAGATGGTGCGATGAGATTGAGGTCGATAATTGCCAGAGGCAAATCCAATCTCATTGATTGTCAATCGATTCACAGTTGGTTAAATAACTTATACACTTTATTTCCAGTTTTTACATACAATATTTTGTACTAACTTAAATGTAATTGTTGGACATTTATAACTATTATTATTGTTATTATTATTATTATTGTTGGGTTAAAGATGACTTGAATAGATTCAATTTGGCTTGGAAAAACACTTCTTTCCCGGTGCAATTTGAATCGATGGGTTCACATGCGAAGTTGGAGTCGGAGTCCCATTCCCAAATCCCATTTCCATTCACTTGGCGTGCTTTTTGGCTTTTGGAGCTTGGGTCGACATTAAAAGGCAACAGGCAACCGGCAACAGACTGGTAACTGCCAACTGCCAACTGGTAACTGGTAACTGCTAACCCAGTTTTAATAATCACGAAGTGGAAGCTAGTCTGCGGTAATTACCTTTTGCATTTGCTAGATTTTTCAATTCTTTTCGGTTGGTCTCCGGGTTTTGTCTTGGTTTCCTCGTTTTCCTCGGCACGAAAGGCACTTGGACTTGACTGACATATCGGATCGCATAAATCGGAGTCGGAAATTAAGTCCAAATTTAATAATACCAGAGCTGCGAAACTATTAATCCTACACTGCGCGAATAACCCCAGAGTCCTAGGCGGCGGTCTTCTTCTCCTTCTTGCCAAAGGCCTCGCCATCCTCCAGGGTTTCCGGGAGTTGGGTTCCTCTCGTCTCCGGGATGAAGAAGGTTCCAATCATGGCCAGAATACTGAATATACCGAAGATCAGGGGGGCGATCCAGGGTCCAAACTTGGACAGATCCGTGATCAGGGGGGCGATGACGGACCCAAAGCGACCCACCAACGAGCAGAGACCCATGCCGTTGGACCTGACGACGGTGGGGAAGAGCTCGCTCCCGTACAGATACACATTGGGGAAGCTGATGGAGGCCCCGAAGAGTCCGACGATGGCGCAGGCCACCTGCGCGTAGGGGCTCTGGTAGGAGACACAGGCCAGGACGATCAGCCCCAAGGCACTCAGTCCGTTCGAGATGATCAGGGTGATCCTCCGACCCAGGTACTTGGTCATCACCACACAGATACAGGTGCCGGGAATGCCGACGCCGGCTGCAACCAGATTGTTCACGAAGATGTCTCCTCCCAGCTTGGAGATGTACTGGGCAGTGCCGTAGTAGACCATGCACACCACCAGCCAGTCGTTGGCCATGAGGATGGTCTTCAGTCGGAGGAATGGCGTCTTGAACAGATCGCACACATTCCCCTTCTTCGTGGGCTGCCTGGCGGCCATTGCCGCATGGGCCGCCTCAATCTCCGGACGGATGGTGTCCGTCGGTGCCTTGTTGCACTTGGCAATCTTCTCCAGAATCTTAATGGACTTGTCCAGCCTGCCGGTGGTGAAGAGCCAGCGCGGTGACTCCGGCACCAGGCAAATGTAGAAGATGAAGACCACCGAGAAGATGGTGATGCTGAACTGATACCATCTCCACTCCCGCACAAAGTAGGCGATGACGGGCAGGGAGGCGTGGCCGATGTTGAAGGGTATCTGGTAGAGGATGCCCACCAGTTCCCGCTTCCTGGGTCCCACTATCTCCATGAGGAGCACGAAGCTGACGGTCATGATGCCTCCGGTGGCCAGGGCCACCAAAAACCGAAAGACGCAGTAGAACCAGAAGTAAGGAGACACACTGACCACCAGACCCGTGATCAGCTGCAGGAAACAGCAGGCCAAGAAGGCGGGACGTCGACCCCATCTGAGGGTTAAAAGAGGTTGAGATACAAATTAGTATTTAGAATCAACTTTTGACTGGAAGAAGTTAATCAGAAATTGACATTTTTCCCTCTATAATTCCCAACTAATTTTTTAGCTCATCTCAAATACATAAATACAACTTTTACCTATCAGAAACTTCTATAATTCCCAACTAATTTTTTTTATTGATACCCACTTCATCTTCCCCTGCCTTGGGTTTGTTGTCCAAGTACTCACCGATCGGATATCATGCCGAAGGACATGCCCCCGAACATGATGCCCAGCATCACGATGGACTGGGACAGGCTGGCCAGGAAGGCGTAGTCGCAGGTGAGATTCCACTCCGTGATTATGGTGGTCTTGAAGATGCTGGTGTCGAAGTCCGGCTCCTTGCAGGCATCGCTGCAGGGATCGGTCACATTGGCCGTGTTGCAGGACAGCGGCGTGGGGGCGGCCAGGAAGATGTGGCCGAGGGTGTGCCAACCGGTTCCGAACTTACTGGCCACGATCACGAAGAAGAAGAGCAGCTGGTAGCGCCGGAAGTCGCCGATCTGGGAGATGATCGGATCCTTGGTCTTCTCCACCGGCTGCAGGTTCTCCGGACTCTGCTTGTTGCGTGGCTCGGCCATGACGAGAAATTTTCAGGGGTAGCTGGAAGAGTGTGAGGTGTCATTCGGCATACCCAAAAAAAAATATATATAGATACATTATGAGAAATTCGGTTGAAGTTTTTCTGCGCACTTAATTTTCTTCGAGTGCAGGCCTACCCAGATGAATTTTTTTTTTGTTTTTCCCCCGTTTTTTTGTTTTTTTTGTTTTGGTGGGCGGACTTTCCCAAATATTTGCCCGCTCTAGTGCAAATTGGACATATCGAGAGGTGCCGTACGACTGGCGTGAAAATACGGAACCCGCTCAGATACCGATTTCTTTCGCAAGGTAACCAACAATAAGCCAACTTATTAACCGGTTTTTGGTTGGCCCAGAGAGAGAGAGAGCCAAGTGACAAGTTGGAATCGGAGTTGGACTCGGAGCTAGTAGACAGTAGATCCACCACCGAAATGGCATTTGGAATAGGAGTACGGCTCCCATCTCCATCTCCATCTGCATCTGCTAAAGGCCACCAGACTGGGGCTAAACTTTTACTCTTTACTCTTTAAGTAGGTAAATGAAGTCGGCGGAATGGTTAATTGGAGGAGGTGCGCCCCGGGGATCGGGATCTAGCTGGCAGATTAAGCCATTGTCTGCTGCCAGATAGCTGCCGAGTCCCAGTTACCCATTAAGATGGCTTAATTAAGGAAGCACCGTTCGCCAGTGAAAGTTGGCCAAAAGCCCGCAGAGAGAGAGAGAGAGCGGGGGAGAAAGAGCAGCTGAAACCAAGTCTCAGACTGGAAGATTTCTGGCCGAGATTCCGGAACAAGTTCCCACGGCAACGACGGCAACCTGTCTGGAGGCAGCGGCGGTGGCTGGCAAAATGTCACAACAATTGCAAATAAATTATATATGCAAATTGGCTGGCCAATCAATTTGGCCACACGTTCTCCCCGTAAGTAAATCTGGCTAAAATAAGGTAGCCACAAATCACACACTGGGGACTACAAAATCATGGCCTATTCGATTGTTGATTTAGCCAAGATTTTATGCGGTAAAAAAATGACTTTGTTATAAGTTATAAGCCAAGTAAATAATATTTTTACAAGGCTTTCATAAAATGCAATTCTAAAAGAGATTAAAAGGAACAATAAACCTATAAAGTTGGTTTTTGAACGAGGTCAACTAGATTCCATTGAGGCAATTAATTTATCATATGAATAAGGAAATTAAATCTTTATGATACAAAATTATTTCAAATACAATTCTAGTGGAAATCAAATTTATTTGGATGGATCCAAGAAAAAAATATACAATATTTATATAACTCTTCTTTGTTAATCACATTTGTATCTATTATTATTTCTACAGTATTTATAATGTATCTATGCATTCTTTTATGCAACTATTCAGAATATTTAGTATGCAACTATTTATAAATAATATTTTAAATAATATTTACATTTTCTGGGGGCTTGTCTGATTATATAATCCACCGATTCCAAAGAATTCCCGGGTGTTATCTCACTTTCTGGGATTGAATCCAAAGGCCCGTCTGGAAATCTCCGGGAGATGCTGCTCCGGTCGATCCCGGAATACTACTGAATCGCAGATAAGGCGATCTGTACTTTAGTCCCGCTACTAACTGATAAGAAGGGAGAAAGAGGAAGAGAATGTTCGACAGACGTCGCAAAAATAACAACCTCCGATCCGAGCAGAAATTATCTCCCCGAAGGTAATCCCTCGGATAATTGCTTAAACAAATATTGAATGTGGCTTTTTGTTCACAACTTCTGTTTTGTGGCAATTATCTTCTCCATGAATTAATGGAGATGTCTCCGCATCAAAAACCAAATCAAAACTAGAAGATAATCAAATCCGAAAATAAACACGCACTGACCACGCACCGGCCAAATGTATCTGTAAACAAATAAACAATAACAAATTAGTGCGTGGAGCTGTGATTTATTTATTTAGGCAGACGATAATTGCGTTTAATATTCCTAATCTCGTTCGCTTTTAACCATTTGCTAAAATCAATACTATTATTTTTGTTTTTTATTCAATCGAATTTAAAAAAAAGATACAATTTTTAGGTATCCCTCAGTATTGGTAGTAATTTAAATCATAGAATCCAATTAAAGAGCTCCGTTTAGTATTTACCTTTTGGCCTAAGCCGCTTTCGGTCGTGGCCCGCTAACTGAACTGAACTGAACTGAACTGAACTGTTGGCCCGTTTAGGCCAGATACTCACTGGACTCGGGGGGGAGGGGAGGGGGTATTTATGGCCGGCAACGCTCCAATTAGCACAGAAAAGGATTACAGAGGGAAAATGCCGAAATTCTGGTGGCCCAGGGAATGGAAGGGAATGGAAATCCAACATTGCGGTGGCTCCTCCAAAACTGAAACTGAAGTGGACAGTGGACATTCGAGTGGCCGGAATCCACTTGAGGGAGCGGACGGGCAGGCAAATCAAGCAACAAGCATTTAATTTCCACTGCCCCCTGCCACACAACACACCCAACCACTCCACTCCACTCCAATCCTCTCCTGCCGCACATGGACGCAATCAAAATATTTTATAGGTTGGCCATAAAGAAATTCATAAAGCGAACAGCAGCCAAGCAGCAACTGCAGTTCTGCCAATTCATACGAAAATTGCTAACTCAGCGCTCACATATATCATTTTTATGCCCTGCCACGCCCCTTTCAGCTCGTAGTAAATTGACAAATGCAGCGAAGGCCAAGTCTCTGAGATGTCTTTGCCACTATTTAAGGTCTCTTATGAGGGAGGAGGAGCAGGAGCAGGAGGAGGAGGATGCTGGTCGGAGTTCTGGTGGGGAATGAAAAAGCGCACCAAAAACTATGAGCAACGCTTAGCGAAATAAAAATGCTTGTAATATGTAGTTAAAATCCAAGTAAGGCGATTACCCTCAACACAAACAACGACCTCGAGATGCGCTTAATAAAAAATAGTTACACTAAAATATATATAATCCAAGATATTTAAAGAGTTACTGCTGATGTTAACACTTCAACTGTTCCGTTTCAACTGACTAAAATCAATAAACTGACATGGAAAAACTGCTGAACTACCCTTGTAACTGACAAACACACCTCAAAACTACCTGTTTACCTATCGAGCATCTGCTAGATATAGTCACCTGGCAATTAGCTACCTGTTCAGGGGGAAAGATACAGATACTACCTCACACTATGCGAAAGTAAAACATTATTATAATGTAAGTTCAGGTCTTCGAGGGACTATTTTACTTGTGATAGATACTTCTTAAAACTGTCAAAAAATAAGATATTTAATTTTAGTTCTATTGGGTATTTGATATCTTTAAATGCTACTTTAATTGTGAACAAAATTCTATATAATAAATATTTTGAGGTTGCAGGGGAAGATATAGATACTTTTTTAAGCTGCACGAAAATGGAATATTTAATGTTGGTTTCTTAGTTAGTTTCAGGTCTTCTTCGATCTATAGATACTTCCTTAAAAGTATGTGAATGTAAGATATTTCAGATATATCAGTTTCTTAGTGGATTTAAGGTATAAAAAAAAGGATAAAAAAATACAACAATGAGATATAGATACTTCCTCAAACTATGCCCAAGTAAGATATTTAATTTTAGTTCCTTTGTGGACTACCTTCCTTCTGAGCAATGTAAAGGCCAAACTACTTCAGATTTCATACTATATCCCGATTGGATTGGAAGGGTATAGCTCCTGGGAAGAAGCAGCTAGAAACAAAGCGCCGCATCAACGCTTTTGGCCCGTTTGGTTGCCTTGGTTGGCTTTCTACCCTGGCCCTATTCCTCTCTAAATCCGCTTTGATTAAGTGCTCAGTCTTTTATGTGGAGATTTTTTAATCGTTACCAGTCGCAGGAGGGAAGGGACATACGGAGGGCAGTGGACAATGCGGAGTCCGAAGTCTGAAGTCTGAACTCCCAAGTCCGATGTCCGAGGTCCGAAGGGCGTGGATGTGACCATGCCCCATAGATTAATCGCTAATCTGTCCCCGGAGGGCGTACTGACATTTTTAAAAACTGCGCAGAGCTCAGCGGAAGAGTGAAGACGCGGTCCTGGTCCTGGTTCTGGTTCTGGTCTTTACTGCTGGACTCCACATTCGGACTGCGATTCGCACCTCTTTCGGTCTCCCATTTTTTTTATAAGGGCCCCGCAAAATAAATTAATAAATTTAAGGCCGCATTAATTATTGTGCAGCCCCCCGCGACCCGCCAGATTAATGTTTTAATTTCGCTAGTCTTCTAGGCCCCCGATTAATTTATGCGAAATCCCTGTTCGCAATTTGTGCGCCATTTTTGTGAGTAATTTCCCCGGGCCCCGGGGCTCTGAAATGTATTAACATGGAATGCGGCTTCCGCTCCAGGCAGCTAAAAATTGTTAATTTGGAAGAGGTAGTGAGTTGCATTTAAGCCGGGTCTCAACTCCATTTGTGTCTCAGATAAATCAAGCTCTGCATTCTAGTCACTGATTTCTGTGATTTCCCAGAGATCCGTGAGAATTGCAATGAGTGGTCTGACAACACCTTCCAGATTGATGAGTTGGCAGCTCCATAAGTTGGCTGACTTCAAATATATCGATAACTATTTGGTAAGACCCTTAAGTAGGCCCAGAGTTGCCTTTTGGCAACTGGAAAACTATTTAAAGGGCAACTCTCGGAAGTTTCAGGTTCAGTCTTCCAGTTGGTGCAAACGAAAAAGGTCCTAATTTATTTTGTTCATCTCATTTATTTATTAATTTATTTTATTTATTTTTTGAAATATTCCAAAATGTAATCCATTGGAATAATATGTTCACCTCCTTTGTTTTCTTGCTAGTGGAGATTGGATAGGTTCATATACCTGAAATCCATTTTTGTTAGAAGTTATTTTGTTGCTACCGAAAATGATTTAAACTATTAATATTTTATTTGATGTAACATACTTGGTATGTTATTATTATTATTACATCTCATTTCATCATCTCCATCTCCTTGTCATTTATTTTATATGAAACATTTTAAAATGTAATTCATTGGAATCGGATGTCCCACCTGTTTAGACGTTGTTTAATTTAGTGCTTTTCTATCGGTTCTTATTTGATGGCTATCGAAAAATGAATAAATTATGCTGCTATTGGTGCTGCACCTCTTTTATTTTATTTTTTAGTATTATTATTTTGTTGCTACCGAAAATTATTAAATATATGCTGGTAGATGCTTCACTTGATCACCCGTGTTTTTTACAATTAGTTTAAATTCAATCCTCCGGTCAAAAAGCAAGCGAAACTTGACTTAATTTTATTCGTCTTATTAAAGTTGTTATTTGGAACGAACCGAAAATAAATAAATAAAATAATCAATGTATTTTTATGATGTACTTTGGCAGTAGTGTTACCTGATTTTTTTTTACAATTATTCCTTTTGTTGATTTTAAATTCACTCGTTTTAATAAACTTGGTTACACACAATACAATATGAATTTTCCTTGTTGTTTTTTCTCCATTCAGTCTTTAAGACATGGAATCCTAGTGGCCTTTGGCGGTCTTTTGCTATTACCTGTTCCGTTACCTGTTACCTGATTTTCCTGTTATTTTCCCTTTTATTTTACCTGTTCTAATTTACGCGTGACGGGCACGCAAATCGAGGCGTTTAATTTCCGCCGTCGACAGCCGCTCCAACCGCAGCCTGTCAGTCAGCGGGGCAGCTGTCATAATACCGCTCCACAACCCTCAACCTTTGACCCCCAACCCCCAACCCAACCCCCAATAGAATTCTCAAAGAGGGGGGACTGTTGGCTGTTGCAAGAACAACATCGGTTCTGATAGCAGCAGACCAGAAGGTAAATAAATCCCCTCGTCGGGTTTCGCAGCTTTATGCATAATTAGCTTTTGCAGTGGGCCACAACTTTGGCCGGGGGCAAATGCTGGAAACTTTTAATTTATGCCTAGGACGACGGCGGCGGGTTATAGTTTGTCGTTCAGTTTGCTCCACCTATATAGTACTGCATAAGCAAACATATTTTAATTTGAGGTTGTGTTTACACGCTGCTCTCTCTGTGGCACGCTTCAAGTCACACACAACACACGGTGGCAAGCTGCTGCAACAGTAACAATAATAAGAACAGGACCTCGAACAACAGGACTAACAGCATCAGGAAGTCCTGCCAAAACACCTGACTACACAAATGCATTCAAAGGTGTTGAAAGTTCTCACTAAACTGATTTGTACTTGGGGGATATAAATCCTTTGAAGTAGTAATTCATTTATAAATTATAGGGTATAAGTAACAATTATTAATTAACTAAATTGTATTAAATGAAATTAACTACTTCACTTTACCTGGAATATAGTGAAATATAAGATATTAAGAATTTACATATGCTCCTTTTTAAGAGTGTATTTTATTTTTGCAAATAGAAGTGTGACTAATAGAAGCTCTCAATGTTGTTAACTATACATTCGAAACGCTTAACTCCAGATCCATAAAATGTTCAGCTTTATTTTTGGGGTTCTCCCCGTACCATGTGGTACAGTGTGGCCACAATATATGGGAAGGTGGGACGGCCACATACGCACATATTCAGTGCATTATCGCCAGTGCCATATCAGACACAAACATAAATGCAAACAATAATATTTGCTTAAAATTGGCTCCGCCCCGGACACCAATGCGACTATATAGTACTAACCGATATCGGGGCGGGGTTGGGGGATATGTCGGTTGTGGTCCGATGGCAAAAGAAATAAGGGGCAACATGTGTTTCGCCCTTGGAAGGAAGGGGCAGGAACGTGTTTGCTGTTCAATCAGTCGTTCAGTTTATGGGCCCCTTTCGAATGGAGATCCCCCCCCCCCGAAAAGCACACATGCTGCATGCAGCATGCTGCATGGTGCATACTCCATGCTGCATTCGACCAACTCTCCCGGGTGTGCAACTTCGCAGTCTTGTTTGCTCTACGGTTTGTTTTCGCTGTTGCTGCTGCTGCTGCCGCTGCTGTTGCTGCATTGCGTATACGCCGCGTGTGCTGTGGCTGCCCATTTTGCACCTGACATTTTTGCCTCGGCCTCCGCTTTGTTGTTGCTGTTTTTGCTGCTGCAGCACTTTATGCAAATTCAGCTCTGGGAACGCTCCTCTGGCTGTTTATTTTGGTGCTGCAAAAAAAAGTACTTACATGGCCAAATGCAACATGCAACACAAGAACATCCAGTCCAAATGCCAAGGCCTAATGGTTGTCTCTGGTTGCCTCGGGAGAACGTCAACCCACGAGTATTTCAGGTGGAGCATTTCAAAGACATTTAACTCAGTTTTGGTCACCAGTAGAATACATTTCGAATTACCAATTTAATTGAACATTTTCGGTTGCAAATATGTAATTTCCCAACTGCCACTTATCGAGTTATTTACAATTTGTTCGCTGAAACTCTTGGTAATTCCAACACCAACATCGCATCTAGTTGCCTTGGTAATGGGTGGCTAATGGCATATGGCAGTATATATTGAGTAGAGTACAGTGCGCGCCATGAGCACAATGATTTAATCCCTTGGCCGTGCAAAATGCATTTTAATTACGTGCACGCAGCGCGGAGAGCGCTTTTAGCATACTTAACAGGGCCACTTGCAGCGATTTTAATGCTCCTGGATGCATCCGCATCCGCATCAGCATCTGCATCTGCATCCCCACTGGCACACTCTAACTGTCCTGGCATCCTGGCATCCTCGCATCCTGCGTCTTTTCGGTGGCTGCGGGATTTTAAAATGCACATCATAAATGCATTCATTTGTGACACTTGATGTAATTTGTTAGTGCGGTAATTACATAAAAGTGCAATGGCCAAACAATCACACACTTAAAAGGCTTTTCCCCTCCTCCCCCCGGGGAGGAAGGGCAACCGGAAATGGGGGGAGGAACGGAGGTCCTGTGGCAGATTGGGAGCACTTCCGGTGCATGCGTGTGTGCGAAATCGCATTAAAATTAATGTAATTTACAACAATGACCATTAACTTAAATTAGCGATGAAATGCAATGTGTGTGTGGGGGAGGGGGTCCTGGCAGAAAGGGGGTCCTGCACATGTCCTTGCGGCATGTGTGGCATGCAGTCACGTGCATTTCGCAGTGCCACGCCGTTGTCTGGTCAGTCAGCAGCCTTTGTTTTCAAACAGGCGCCAAGGAAACAAATCATTTGCACACACTGCCCTTGCTCCTGTCCCTGTCCCTTCCCCGAGTTGGAGACCCAACTCCTCCTGCCCCTCGTCCGTTGCCGTGGCCAACAAATTAACGACCATAAAGCGATTTTCCAGCGATGTGTGGGTGAGGAGGGGGGTTCGGGAAATTTACGATGGGGCAACGCGAGGCGAACGCCCCAAAAATTATAGCGTACATAAATTGTTAAATGCGAAATCCTTTGATTTTAATTACGCCGAGAATTTTTATTGCCAGACATGCGGACTTTCAGCTTCCGGCGGAAGATGGGATCTTCGCCAGGAGCTCCTCCTTGCCTCCTTGTCTGCCTTTTCCTTACCAAACCCAGCAAAACCCAGCTAGCCAGGCAAATTAATTTTAATTGTGGTTCGGCTGACGTAATTAATTGCACGTGGGCAATGGGCAACGGGCTTTCGGCTTTCGGCTTTTGGCCGGGCCAAGAAAAGAAATCCATCTAAAATATGCCGGCCTATCAAAACAAATCAAATGAAACGCATATTTCTGCTTCAATTAATGGAATTAATTGAAATTTAATGAAGTTAATTGTTTATGCGGCTCCCCTTAACCACCTGCCGGCGGTTTTTTGGAGCAAATGCAAATGCCAAACGGAAATGGCAAGGAAAAGGACTCCGAATCCCTGTGAAAATCAAAGGAGGCGGCAAAGTACTCAAAGCATTTCCTGTGCTGAAAATTTAATAAAGTCCCCTCCGACAAAATGGCCACGCGCCTGTCAACGATTCCCACAGGAATCTCTGTGCCGGGCTCCTATTTACCCAGCTCCCCCTCTTCCCGGTTGTCCTGGCGAGTCCTGGGAGTCCTGGAAGTCCTGGAAGTCCTCCTCCTCCTCCCGAGTCTCGGGCATTTTTCAATTTCTTGTGATTTTTAGTATGGGCCAGCAAATGACAAAGTCTCAACATTTTAACAACGTATTATGGCTAAGCAGGATAATAACACTTGGACTTCCTTTTGGTCCTTCGGAGTGTGTGTAAGTATGTGGGCATATCTGTGTCTGTGTATCTGTGTGCAAGTGCAAACAAAGCTGAAATAAAGATACTTCCGGGCCGTGACCAGTGACAAGCACTTTAGCTGCGGCCAGCGGACAAAGGACTCGAAATCGGAATCGGGAACGGAATCAGAGCCAGGACCTCCTCGTACAAATGGTGTTGGGAATTTAGAGGATTTTTCTGAAAAGGACTTCAATCGGAATTTAGCTAGATTTTTGGTTTCGCCAAAAGGAGATACTAAATGCATAATTAAAATGGAATGTCTACTCTGGAGTGCAAACACTGAAAGGAAATTCGGTAATTAGTTATTTTGTATTTATAAAATAAAAAAAGGATTTTTGGAAAGAAAATTCTTTTTCAATATTTTTTTAAATAAATAATAATTATAGATCCTATATTTCATTTCCCAAATTTATATAACAACTCCCAGATTTCTTGATATTAAAATGGAATTTATTTACCAACAATGGGTACTTTTAAATCTTTTTAAAATATTTCTTAAATAATTAATAATTTAAGACACCATATTTTATATAAAGAGGATAACCCAAGGTGAAGGACATCCTCTCATTTTCCGATTTATTATAACAACGCCAAAGTTTATTGTGCGGCTGCTTTGTGCCCAACTTTTTGTTTGGGCCAGCTGAATTCGTAGACGCCAACTTGAGTTGGCTAAAACGTTTGTTTGAGTTGCCTGTTGTTGTTGTTGTTGTTTTTTGTTGCCTGTTGTTTTTTTTTACGAGCAGCCAGGAGGATGCAGGACTTTGCTGGTCAACACTACACAAATTGTTGATGTGACCGGGTCCCGTGTCCTGCGTCCTGCGTCCTTTGTGCCTCTGTTGTTGTTGTTGCTGTTGTGCGTCATCTTCTCCTGGTTGTCCTCGTTCATTGTGTTTGCGCCATAAATCGCTTCCGTTTATGTTTTAGAGCCCAACAATGGGAGGAGGAGCAAAGGAGGAGTCCTGATCACAAGCGTAAACAATAAAGTTTAAAACAACTAAGCAAGATACAAAATGTTCTACGGAATTTCATTTCGCACTGTCCGCACTAGATGTATCTGTATCTGTGACCCTGGTCGGTGCTAGTGCAAGTGTATGTGTGCTTTATGGCCATGGCTCGCTTCACGCTCTTGACCATGTGACCAGCTAGCCGTGTCAGTCATTTTGAGCGCCGTTCCGCCTTTGTGCCCCCGGAGAAGAACAAATCTCATCTTTGTGTTTGTCCTCTCGCTGGCATTATCCTGGTCCTGGGTCCTGGGTCCTCGGTCTGGAGCGGCATAAAATAAGTTAGTCCTGGGCAAACGTCCTGTCCCCCGGACACGGACACGCAATGGCCCAGCTCATGTTGACTTTTCCTATTTTAAGTCCGTTTATTTCTTTTACACTTGCTCCATCTTTTCGCTCCTTTCGCTCCTTTCGACCGCCCCGAGTCCGTCGTGTTGTGTTGGTGCAAAGTTTTCCACTCGCCTGCCAAGTGGCAGGATCCAGGACACAGGACATAGGACACTGGAGAAGGAGCAGCAACAATGCCGTGGACAACTGCGAATTGCATTTGCTTGGCGAAAACTTTTAATGATCCGAGGCCATGGAGAAGGTCTCTGTATGCTGGGTAAATAAACGGATCCGAAATGTCAACTATATAGTATATATATATATATAGAGGGGGGGCAAAAAGGAATCCTTCGCCTTCAAAACCTAATATGACTAATTAAGAAAAGTGCTGGCAATATCCAAGAAATTCATAATCAAATTCAGAGGAAAAGGAATTAGAATAAGTTGTTATATATGTTATATTAATATATCTTCCATTGAACATCCTCAAAAAATAATAAATATTTCCTTAAAGAAACAATTAGAGAAATTAAAAAAAATGTAATTTTGATACTTTGATAAATACTTTTATTTTAATTATAATGTTCCAAACATTACTTCCATTCAACAACCCCAAAAAAATAGAATACAAATTTCCTTAAAGCACACACTTGAGTTTTTTCCCGTGTTATCCTTATCGCTCAACCTCCCGCTTCTTACCCATTAATACCCTCTTATCGTTCCTAATGTTCTATATTGTAGGCAATTCTTAGCTGCACCGACTTCGCAGGTTCTTTGGGGCATATAATCGAACTAATCAATTTGCGTAAATAAACTGCTCACGGTTTATTATCGACAAGGTGCCACGTGCCGCTTTTGGTGGCGCCCCGCGCGACATAAATCTTTATTTACAAAAGTGTAAACAAAAATTACTCACTCAGGCGCATTCGAGAGGGCGAGAGATTCGGGGGAAAATCGGAAAATGGGAAACTGCACACAGCAAAAGGAGCGGGAAAACGGAGCGTGTAAAGGCTGAAATGTGAAAAATCAACGACTCTGGCAGAGGGATAACAATGGGGATAACCCCTGTTCCCCTATACTCGTATGTGTGTGTGTGTGGGTGTGCGAATTAGCATGTGAGCCGTTACATAAGCCACCCACTCAGCACCACCCACTCAGCACCACCCCCTTTGGAGCCTGCTAATGGCCCTCCCGTGAGTCTGAGTCGGAGTCTGGGGCTCCGTTGAAAAGTCAACGATTGCCGCGCTGCGGAAATTAACGGAAAATCAGCAGCAGCGCACAAAGAGAGAGCAAAGCGGGTACAGTCTGACATCGCTATAGCGAACTTGAGTCATTAAGTAATAAGGAGTTACAATAAATTGAAGAAAATGTAGTTTGTTATACATTTTTATCATTTTTAAAGTAGCTTAAACAGGCTTGAAAAAATAATATTGAAAAAGAGGATTTGGGGAACATTTTATTTGATTTATCAAAAATAGATTTTAAATTACTTAACCAATTATATTAATTGGTATTATTCATTATTTGTTTCTTATTTCAATATTCTTGACTTAAATTATTTAGTCAATAAAACTAGCCAAATATGTCTTACTTCGCTATGTCAAATTCGAATCATTGAAACTACAATTAAAAATACATTTTTAAGACACTTCAGGTAAAATTATAAACAAAAAAACAGGAATTTGAAGATCAATAAAATAATTAGAATTTAATTGAATAATAATAATAAAAATATTATAAATTAATTGTTAAAGTATTTTGTTCTTCATGTCATGTTTGTTGTTAAATTGATATTTTAAATGTTTATATAAATATTTTAGATATTGTTATTAAATAAATAAATATTATTAAAAACTACTAAATTAAATTCTTGTGCTCAATCCAAACCCTTTTGGTATTCAAATACTATAAAGTTAAATCATTAATCTAAATTCCAAATGTTTTACTCATACATATTTGTTGTACCTTAATGGGTTCTATTTATTAAGGCTCTACTGTACCTTCGGTTAATAGCAACAAATGGCGAAGGATGCTTGATTTAATGTACAAAAGTTTTTGATGTTTCTCCGTTGGATGTAATGTAATGTTGTTGTTGTTGATGTTGTTGATGTTATTCCTCCGTTGAAGAGGTTTTCCTCCTTGTGTGTTGGCTGACTGTCTGCCTTCAGCTTCAAATTGTAATTATGGGCCCGCTTTTCCGCCATTTCCCCGAGCACCGAGCACCGAGCTCACGTGGGTGTCAGTGTCAGTGAAGGGTCCTGGTTCTGGGTCCTGCTCCGGCTCCAGCTCCCTGTCAGTCGCGTTGCCAACTCATTGGAGCAGAATGCAGCAAATCACGCACCCCGAGAGCCGGGGTCCCGAGCCTCTATGTTCCGCATTTCGCATAAAATGTATACAAATTATGCGTATTTATCAGGGAAATTCAATGAACTGTAAATGGTGTGGAAGTTGTGTGTGTGTGTGTGTGTGTGTGTGTAACGGTACATGGCGTTGCAAAGGTGTTGTGCCATTGTTGTTCTGCGGTTGTCTGCTACCTTACAACATTAAGCCCATCGAAAGAAGGGGGAGGGGGAGGGCTGAGAATGCGCACAGGTGTGTGTCAAAAGGGGGTGCCCCTTCCCAGGGGCGGGGTTTTGCATAATGAACGGGGTTGGGTGAACTCTGCCGGGGCATTTTCATTAAACCCAGCAGGGGGTATCCGACAGATACGTGTGGCTTTTAAAGCTGAAGTTGAAATCATATAGTATAGTAAATACCAAATATCTGATCTCTCCATATTTAGCTTGATTTATTTCCGTATCTAAATCGGTCATTTACCTTATCCCTCCAATTACTTTCACCTGCGGCAAGTTTATTGATTCGGTATTTTTTGGGGCGGAGCGGTGTTCAATTTGTATGTGACAACCTTGACCCTTGACCCCTTGACGCCGCCTTCGACAGGCGGCACAGAGTCCATAAATATTTCATTGGGGGAAAAGGGAAATGGACAAACTTTTACGACCAACACGCCGCGAGGCAGTTATTAGTTAATAACTATTTGCTCTTTGTTTATTTATAATGTCTTAATTGCCCGAACGTGGCCCAAAAGCTCTCGCCACCTGCCGAACCTGGCCAAAAAAGGGCGGGGGAGAGTTGGTGGCTATCCATTCAGGCTTTGTAATTTAATGGCCGGCGCACAATTATTTTCCAATTCACAGCCCAATCTGGGCGAGAAGGGATCCACATCCACCAGAGTCCGCCCAATTTGAATGCCAGCTTGGGCTTGGGTCGCCAGTACTCATTCCTCAATCCTCACTCCTCACTCCTCAATCCCCAATCCCCAATCCTCACTCCTCATTCCCAGCTGTCAAGTTAATTTGCTTGCTGCACAGCAGGTGTTGAGTTTGGCTAATTAATAGGCAGCCCCACAGATTTTTAACGAAAGGCTGGCAGGAGGAGAAATCGGGAACGGGTCACGTCCTGGACCGTAAACGCATCCGTATCCGCATCGCAAACTATGCGGGCAACAGCTGCTGCTGCACGGAGAGAAAAGTTGGTCGGTTTTGGTAAAATGGGGAAATATATTCAAAGGAATTTAAGCTTTAAAAGGAATTGTTTAGTGAATTTTAAATAATATTTTCAATAGGGAGATAGGTGAAATTATAATAAAAATTCATTTCGATCAACTAATTTGTAAAGATTTAATTAAATAAAATAATTTTGTAAAATTTTCTTAATAAATTCTGTTTGTAGAAAGATCAGATTTTAAACACAATTAATTTTAATTTTAGTATTTATATTATTACAAATTAATCTTAGTAAAGATATTTAATATTTTTGTGAATATTTATTTATAAATTCTCTTTATAAGTAGGTTAGATTTAAATTAAAATTCTATCATTTTTACTTTTTAGCACAGCTAAATGGTTCTTCTTATATATATAATCTATTTAAATAATTTTGTGAACATTTACTAATCAAATCTCTTTGTAGGTAGGTCAAATTTGAATTAAACTGAATTTAGATCAACCAATTCTAACATTTTAACCCTGAAGCTTATTTTTCTTTTTAACGATTTCCTTTAATTAAATTATAGAAATTCTTGAGGAGTTTGAGGATGGACTTTTCTCTCTGTGCACCCCTCCTGGCTGTGTGCCTTTGCGTGTCTGACATCGTTTTGTTTGGGGCCTGCGTTCCCGAGTTATTACTAATTTTTAATTTATGTGCATTTAATTGAAATTCGGCAGGAGCCTGCACCCGGACTCCAGACTCTCCCTCTGGATTTGGCTCCGACTTTGACTTTGACTTTGGCTCTGACTCCGAGTCCAAGTCCAAGACCGCGTCCAAGACCAAGACTGTGACCCACTTGCCAGACAAACACGCATCGCATCGGAGGTTGGCCATCGCGGATCGAACATGGCCAACAAGTTGCAAACAAGTCGTCGCCAAAATCGCAGGCAACATAAATTTTCGCACATTTTCGGCTGAATTCAACATGCAACCAGAAGGCAGGAAAATAAAAATTAAAAGAAAAAAAATATAACTGTCTGCCAGAGTGGGGAAAGAGTTATGTGGCCGCAAACGTTTCTCCTGCCTTCTGGCCACAAATTTATTGCGTTAATTAAAATAATTCTTAATTAATCAGAGGCACAGATGCGGGCATTGATGGTGCAGATACAAAACGGGGGGGGGGGAGAGGTAGAGGCATCCAGGGGATAGCTGGAGGAAGCCCTTTGATGTCACTCTTCAGCTGCAGACAGTTTTGTCTAGTAATGCATGGCACATCAATTATGGAGATGCCACGCCCCCAACTCACCGCCCTTTTACAAAGACGCGCCCACTCGGCGAGTTTCTCACGGAACTCGCTTAAAAATGAATTTAATATGCTTTTTAGTCCAACCGAAGGAGAAGCCACCGAATGGCAGAGAACAGTGGGCCAAATCGGGTGAAAGATAATGGTTAAAATCGGGACTTTAGGGTATATATTAAAATGATTTTTTAGTATATCAAAAATGTAGTTCAAATAAATCAAAAAAATGCTTACTTAAAATTCAAAGTAATTTGTAAGGCTGTATCTTTTACCTTTTAATATAGATTTTTCAACCTTTGGCTATACTTTTCGCTCCCACTGTGGCCCCATTGGGTAACCTAAGCTGCACTTGTCCTCCGTTCGCTGCAACTCATTACATTATTTTCGTGTGTTTATTGTTTCTTTGGAGTCTCTTGCCGCCAAAGCAAAAGCAAAAGCAGCAGCTCTCGACTGGCGCCCTATTGTTCCCTGTGTTCTCCTGGGCTCCCTGGGCTCCTCTGCTTGACTCTGTCCTGGTCCCGGTCCCGGTCTTGTCCAGAAGTTTATTATGCAGCAACGCACCCCCAAAGCGGTTTAGATCGCTCGGTTTGGTCGGCTGGCAAACAGACAGCGCCTGACAATGAGTTTTTAGTTTGCGCAGCGTTCATTTCGCCGCTTATCTGCGCTCCGCCAATGTTGGCTGTCATTGCAAATTTCCGAGTTTGACAGCTTACAAGCAGCCAGAGTTTTCAGCTACCCGGGGGTGGGGGTTGTAGGGGGGGTAGCGCTCCCCCCTTCTGACCAACAAACCACCGACCGCAGGCTCAATGTCCATCGGCTTTTTGGCCAACAACCCGTCCCGCCGGACTCTGCGGCGCTGCTTGACGCACAGCGTCTTCGCTTAAGTGGCGCTATGCGTCGACGTCTCATCTACCTCGGGCACTGAGAGAAATTGGGGAAAGTTTTAGTAGGAAACTCAAATTTAAAGGGGTTTCAGGTATGAAAGTTCAGCTATGGAATATTCAATTGCAACAAAATGTCAAAAATAAATTAAATAAAAATTGTTTAAATATATATTTTAACATCAATTACTACGTTCTATATTTTTATATATTTTTTTAATTTTAAGTGCTTTACTTTTAGTCATTATAAAATAAGTAAATGAAACCGTAAGTGTCATGAGTTCACATCGATTTACATCAGCGGGTTGCTTAAAGATACAAGATTCTTTAATGATTTTTATTTATTTTTAATGTTGGCCTAATTTAATTTTTAATTAGTTAAGAGATAACGGTGAAAGTTCTTCAAGAAAATTATATTTGTTTGGGATATAGCATTGTCTTGTAGATATCTTTAAGACAAAATAAAATGTATTACATTTTTTAAGGAAGTTTGAGATATGAAAGATAAACCAATCGAATGTAAATGAATTTTTTGTTAAATATACATTTATTCATTTTGCAGTATCAACCATTAGTATCTTAATGTTTTTTTAATTTTAATACAAGTCCCAAATTAATAACCATTTTCTCGCTGTGCACATATCCCGCCTTGTACATTCGCATTCTCATCGTCGGCGGTTATTAGTTGGAAACTGGCACTGCGTCGAGTGGATGTGGATGTGGATCCGTCGTAGATACGTGGATATGTGGTCTTAATGATGTCAGACCAACCAACCAACCGACCGACCAACCAACCGACCGACGAACGGTACAGTGAACAATGGCATGGAGCACCACGAACCTGATTAGCCATGTTGGCCCCTTTGGGGCTTGTGTCTTGGCCATCGCATCTCGTATATTGTTTGAGAGATACACGTAATTAATGTGGACTTAGCAGTTTGGCACTCGGATAACAAAAGATATTGGCCAGACTGGGGCTAAGTTGGGTTTCTTGGAGGGAAGGGATTGGGAGGAGGAAAGGAGGAGGCACTGTCGGGACGGATAATGAGTTCAAGTTCCTTGGCACTGCACTTGGATTGCACTCGAAGATCCTTGGAATTTAATTTTTTCAGCTTGGTAAAATTCATAAAGAATAAGCGAATGTATCTTTTCTTTAATATTTGGTGTATCTTTTAAGTCTTAAATTGTTCCAAATTAAATTTCATAAATTCTCGTATCTTTTTTCGCTGAGAGCCTCATAAATTATTGTGCTAATAGTAATGACTCTGCAATTTCGCTATCCTTGCTGATTTTCCCCGTATCCTGGTCCTGTTCCTCGTCCTGTTCCTGGTTAAGGAGTAATCGTATTACGAAACCCAAATCCAAAACCATTTCCGCCAGCATCTCGAGCTTATAATATAAATGTTGATGCCAATTTGGCTATTACATAAGTGAGTCAGCTGAAAGTAGCTCCAACTCCATCTCCATCTCCATCTCCTACTCCACCTCCATCTCCAGATACAAACCGATGATGGGAGACGAGTACAAGCTGCTTTGTGGGTAAGTCAGTAAGTGAATTTGAAGGGGGGAAAAGTCGGAAAAGCTGGAGTGCAGCATCGGAAAAGCGAGTCATCATTAGTTTGATTTGCAGAGATCCAGAATGCAGGTTCATTTTCGAACCGAATCGGTCCAAATCCCCTGGGAATGTCAAAATGACTGACTGACTGACGGACGGACTGGTCCTTGACTTGCTGACCCAGTTGGCTTTTGTTCTGCCTGTTTTTGTTTTGGGCCCCGCCAATAGTGTTTTGGCCATAAGATATTTATTTGCCTTGCTTTTCCATTCGGAATTTCCCAATTTTTGCGTTCCGTTCCACCGTCTGCCGCTTATTGCTCTCGAGATGTTTTCACTTGGGAGCCGGGATGACGGGGTTCTCCAAAGGTCATCCAATGCAGCACCATCGACTTGATCCATCCGTTGCCAGTCATCGTCGTCGACGAAGTCTTCCTCCCCTCCTCAAGCTACTTTCACATTAGTTTGTGTGTGGGTCGACGTGCTCTATCGTTCATCGTTTATATATAGTATATAGTACTATACTATCGGCATTGGCATCATCATCATCATCTTCGTCATCGCTTTTGGGCCATGGCGCTGAGTTGGCCTTATCCGTTTTGGCCAATCTCTGCGCTCTCCCGGCCAATTCCCCTGATTACCGCACCCTTTTCGCTCTTTGTTTCGGCTGAGGTCATCATAAATTGTTTGCTTTCAAGTCAATTATTGATATAGGATTCGAAGCCGTGATTAGATGGTTGCCTCCTGCCTCCCAACTCTTCCAAGTGGGTCAGTGGAGTGTGCTATTGTTTCAGGCCTTCAGCAGGAGAAGCTCCTCCTCCTCCGGCGAAAGTTCAATGCCAAGCAACGATTTGAAAAAGCCAACCGACTGCAGGCCAAGTGCATTAGCTGGCCCATAAAATCGGCGATAAGCCACCGATAAGGAGGAGGACCCACTCCCAGATCCAGAACCATTCCCAATCCGCATTCCCCCCTGCAAATTGTAGCACTCATAATTTGTTTTTGATTGCCTGGCACTTTGTCCAGACCCTCGGACCTAAGCAAACCCAAATATAAATCCCAACAAGTGCTCTCTGCGCCGTCTAGGGGACACTCCAAGCGCCGGGCAAACAAAACAGGGACAGGCTTAAGGGACGATACTCGAGGACCAGGGAGAGGGAAGAGGGAAGAGGGAGCAGGGGCAGGGAGAAGGAGTAGGGGCAGGGAACTCAGAACCTGGAACCAAAGACCAGACCCTCGGCCCATCTTTATTTTTTTTTGTTCGTCGGCATCTTTTACTTTTCGCCGGCGCTTCCGTCGCTGCAACGAGAGATGCAAATGGGAATTTATGCACCGGAAAAAAAGGAAGGAACTTAAAATAAATCTGCGATTTATAGAGAATTAAATCTTTAAGAAAAAGTTGCTTAATAAGAATACTAGGGGAAATGGATTGACACCCAATGCTGATAATTTCAAATTATAAAAAATTCTTTTGCAAAGGAAAAAATTTTATTTTGTTGTTTTATACATTTAGAAAATTAAGAAAAATATATGGGGAATTTAAATAAATCTGAGATTTCCAGAAAATTAAATCTGTAAGAAATAGTGGATTAATAAGAGAGCTTAAGCTAATTATTTAGTAACTTAATATTATTTATTTGAAATTAAAAATTGGTTAAAAAAATATTCAAATACATACATTACAAAAATAATAACAAATGTTCATAAGAATATGTATGTATGTATTTTAGTTCAAATTAAATTCAATAAATTTGAATACAGATAAATAAAATCTTGAATTTCATCCCGGGTTCCCCCCTCTTTCTTTGAGTGTATGCGCCTGAGCCTGTTCAAAAGTCTTTTGACAATATTTGCGCGCCCTGACAATAAAACGCAAAGTGAAGTCTTGAGCTGCAGCTCCTCTTATTTTTTTTTATTCTTCATTTTTATTTCTGTATTATTTATTCTTTTTCCCCTGCCAGATTTTTATGCGGCGGGTCATTTAAATTTCATGGTAAATCAAAAATTCCTGTGTTTATTATTTGTTTTGTGTGTTGGATGCGGTTGGATGTGTGCGCCGAGGGCTCTTCCTGTTTGTCTCCGAGTTCTAGTTCATTTCACTCCGCTCTGGAGGAGGGGGGAGCGGCGCCTATGTCTTCCCTTTGTTAGCCAGGCAGGCGCCCTTGCCCCATCCTGGAACCGCTCCCCCTCCTCCTCCTCCATCAACTCCGAGAAGGCGGCATCCTTTGTGGCCTGCACAGGATGTCGATTACATTTGTTTACTGCACTCGGTGCACTATAATTTCCCCCGCTCCTTCGCTGGGTTCTCTCTTTAATGAACAGGTGCCCATGTTGTGGTTGTTTTTGTTCCCCTGCCGATCCCCTCTTGGTTACTCCTGGCCTCCTTTGCCATGCCTCCTCCATCGGCATTTAATCTCAAAAGCGCATCACCAGATTTACGCCCGAGACAAGATCAGGACGTCAACTTAGCATTCAGCAGTCCACCAATCTCGGAACTGGGAAATCCACTCCACAGGCCCTTTGGAGTGGGAGCTGTAGTTGGACTCCAGTTGAGTGCTGCTAAATGGGAGCTAAATAAGCGAGATGATTTCTAAGAGATTTGAAATGGCGAATCCATTTTTTTTCCCATCAATAAAACTATGATAAATATTTCCCTGCAGGCACAAAGATATAAAATCCTGTCCATGTGGGATTAGTGGAGTTAAGTCTCTGGAATTCTGTTCCCTGAATAACAAGCGATAACATTTTAATGTCGCTTTCCAGATCGGGAGATGTGGATGTGTGGTTTCCAGAGGCGACCAGGTCATTTCTCAATCAGCAGGCCATAAATGCAAGCTGATTAATGCCGGCGACGACAAGTCTAACATTTCCGGCTACAACGCAGGGGAGTTGCATACACTCAGAAAAAAGTATATAAAAAAATTTAAAACTCCCAAATTAATCAGTCACTTATTTATTTTTAATTGGATAAACTTCTGCAGTTGTTTTTACATATTTTGCACTCTTTCACTTTGAATTAGTTTAGATTTTTTTTCAGTGCAGTTTGTTCGAAGTACAGACGTCGTCATGCAGTCTGCGGATCCCGAATCCCAAATTCCGAATCCCGATGATAGGCCTCCTCTCATTTAGGGCCAACGACAATGACAAGTGTCAAAACGCAGGTTGCACTCATTTAAATTGGCATGATTTACGTCCGGACTTGGAGATACCCCTCTTCCTCTCCTCCGTCCTGTCACTTATGGATGCTCCTCTGCCATTGCAATTCCAGCAGCTGGCAACCGAGAGGAAATGACAGGCTGCTGCTCGGAACGGGGACAAGATGCTGACAGGGATGCTGAATGGAGAGACCATGCGATCCGGATTCCGGACTGGCGAGGAGACTCCTCCTCCTACTCCTCCTCCTCCCAGAGGCTGGTGCACCCAACTCGGAGGCCGAGGGTCGCCTTTGCCCCATGTTGGCCATGTTCGTCTCCATGACCATCTCCGTCTCCTCCTCCATCTCCTCTTGGCTGCCATTTGGTGTGTGCATGCAAAGTGTTGAATAATTTGTTGCGAAATATTTCTAGCTGCGCATTGTCGGCGATTTCTGGACACCACACAAATTTGTCAAAATACAATAGAAAGAGGGGGATAAAAAATATATATAATATAAGTATTAAAACTTAACTTATTTTATGTTGCGTAAATATCTACCTTAAATAATTCCATTTTTCTGAAATTTAAAAAAATTGAAAGCCATCTTTTGAAAGCAACTTTCTTTGAATTAAAGTTAAAAAAGGTTTATAATTATAGAATATTTACTAAACTTAATTAATGTTGCTAATATAAAATATCTAAAATATACCACACAACCAAAATTAAATAAAATATTAAAGACTTCCTTTGACATCACCTTTCTTTGCCTCGTTTTGTGGGGGGTTCGGTGGCTTTGTGCTCTGTGGCATGTTGTTGCAACTGCAACACAGACTGAAATTGCAACTGCAACAGCAGCATCAAAGACGAAGACTGCGTTGCTGCGTAATTAAGTGGGCGACAGTCTGGTAAATGCAAATTTCTTGGCCTTGTCGCGCGCACCTCGCCGCAGGACATTTGGCCAATGGCAGATTCAGATACAAGATGCAGTTGTTGCACTGGCACTCGCAGTGGCAATGCCACTTTCCGTGGCAGGAACAGGGGCAGATGATTGCCACTGATATGGGGGCGATAAGCCGGGATGATGCTGTGTTGTTGTTGTTTTTCGGGGGGCTTGTAGACGGCGATAAGCACTCGCCTATGATCTATGATCCTGACCTTGGCTGGCGGCTGGCGGAGGAGAACATTGCGCATACGCAGTGTTGCACATTCTTAATTAAAATGTCAAAACTGGTTTAATGGCGCTAATGAACGAACAGATCGCGGCTCGTTAGTGGCTAACAAGTAGCTTAATTCAGCCATAATGTTTTGGCTGGAATATAGGAAATTCCTTTGATCTGCTCTTTGATTTATCACCTATATATATATATATTTATATATGGAGCTGCGGATTTGAATGAAATCAGCCGACATCGGCAATGGGGAAAATGGAAAGTTTTGCGCCATTACCTTGACAGTTTGCGTAAAGGCCGTTGATTTATAGAAATCAAGTCGGCTTTGATTTCTGCGAGCCATTGTTGAATTCGTTGAATCTAAGCCGGGCTTATTGTAAACTTGGCCAAGTAATCCAACAGCGGGCCTTGTTTGATCGTTGTCGTTGTTGTTGCACAACTGAGTGGTTGTATAATTTATAAATACCATTGAGATAGCAATAAACTATTTTCGTATATATTAATAATTTCTATATCTAATTTTATGGTACCTAAAAGTATCTTTTGTAGCATATTTTTTTACCTTCCAACAAATATCTTTAGGGTTAATATAATAAGTGTTATAATTTATAAATATCATGGAGATTATTACAAACTATTTTTTAATATTTATTTTTAAATTTTCCCTAACTTAAAACTATCTTTTTTTTGTACCATATTTCCCAACCGTCATTATAATAATTTCTCCTCGTATCTACATATTGGCTGGTTATTGGTTTAAATTGGTAACTCAACTGCGAGGGTCCTGCCTGCCACCCTTCTATCGTACTACAGCAAACTGCAGCTGGCGGCGCTGCACCACCGCACCACCACCGTACCACCACCACATCGCACCACCGCACCACTCGACTCTTGGGGGATCCTTGTCTGCAAAGTTGTGTGATTTATTTGGGCGGCACATACACAGCCGCTGATGTTGTTCGCTCTTTGTGCGCTGCGCTTTTTATTACAGAACAATTTTTTTTTATTTTTATTATTTTTATTGGTGCGCACTCGAGTGGATTTCGTGCCACAGAGTGGGGCAGGGGCAAAGGCGGGGGCAGGGGCACCACTCCCTTCCTCCCCCGCCCGAGGAAAGAGCCAACCGCTGTGGGTAGGCACATTTTCAGCGTCATATACTCGTACGTTGCATTTATTATTTTACTCGAGTTGCTCGCATTTTGCAGCAACGATCTGTAGACACAATAAATTACCAATTATATTTTCATTTCATATTTCTGTCATTGATTTCGTTGCCAGTTTGCAGACTTTGCGGGTCCGAGGCAGTTCCTCAATGGAATCTGGGCGGGAATGGAAATCACATTGCGATGTAAAAGACAATTCGTTTTATCAATCAACTGGATTGTATGGCAAATAAATTGAAAATTGATTTGTTTTTTATACAAGTTATGAGCTGAGAGGTAATTTATATATTCATTTATTAGTTTTATGAGCAAGGTGCATATCAGAAATTAAATTTATTTTATATAGAAAATATCTAAGCATCAGAAATTGAATATATTTTATATAGACTTACCTCTTTTTGTATCATCAAAGAAAGAATTTGATTTTAATAAAAAGTATCTTTAATGAAAACCGGCAGGCGGAAAAGTGCAATCTTAACCGTTGGGAAAAACAAAACACCAACCACCAAAAGAAAAGCGCGAAAATCCCTTTGTTAGACTGTTTTTATTTTCGTCTGCCGACGGAGGCTATACTACTATATATGTATATATATATATACTTATTTCCTTTGTCGCTCTATAAAGCCGGGGGTCCAGATGGCTTTTTGCAGAGCCTGCGCCACATTAAGCCCCTCGTCCTTTGCGATTTGGGAATGGAAATCCGAAACCGAATCCGAATCAGGAGTCGTCGTTAAAGTGTCTAGGAAATTGTGCATGCATTAAATAAATGAAACTCCCGACAGCACCAGGACAGACAGAGTGACCAAGGGATAACCCCGGTCCATCCGGTCCATGTACAAATTAAAATGGGAAAAGCAGTCAACAGAGGTGATCGGAGAGAGGAAGGGGAGTTTCCCTCAGTCAATCGGGGGTTAAATTAAAAAAATTAAAACATTTTCCACAGCTTTCACTTTGACATGGAAAGAATTTCCCCGAAAAAAGTGAGGAAAGAAATGTTTTATTTTCTAAATACTCTAATAAATTAAATATTGAAGAATTACTTTTAAAACTCCCCCAAGACATTTAAATAAAACAATCCCAATTAAATGAAATATCAACTTCTGACCCTCATCCTTTCCCCACAATTTCCATCCTTTTAATTGCCTTGGCCAATTATAAAGTTGGTCAGGGGAAAAAGGCTGTGAAATTAAACTAGCCGAAAACTACGGAAAATGGCAGAGGCCTGTAATTCAATCTAGCAGCTCAATTTTTCCGAGCACCCCGAAAGGGAGGGGGGCGTGGCAGGTGGTCTAATTAAACTCTCCACTTTTCATGGTTCAGGAGAATTCGGTTCGGTGCGGTTTTCCATTTTCCGGGAGAGTATTTTGCATATTTTACCATAATTTGCCGCTCTTGTTTGTCTGCCATTTGTCCTGCGAATTGAAAACTTCGAAAACTAGCGGCAATTAAAGTATTTTCCCCTGTTCCAAGCCAAACCAAAACCAAATCGAAATCCGAATCCGAGGAATACGAAAACGAAACCGAACCAAAACCCAAACCCAAACCAAAAACTTGGACTATTTGGCTGACTGTGCGTGTAATTATAATTTTCTTTAAGTCGGTTTGCGCAAACTTTTCTTTATGTCAAAGTTTTCGGCATGCCCGCTCCCAACCACAAATAATTCTGTGGAAAACTTTACTTTCCTTTTGGCCCGGCCAACCCCCTTCTCCAACCCCCTTCGAATGTGCTCGATTTTTTTTTGTTGCCCCATGTTGTTGGTAATTATGCTCTTTGTGAGACGCAAGCAAACTTTTAGGTACATCGTCTGAGTGTATTAGTTGTAATGTGCTTCGGTTAGCCCAGGGAAGCAGGAACAAGTTGCCAAACTTATGACAACAATAACAGCAGAAAACAAGCCGAGGACTAAGGACCTCCTCATGCTCCTGCTCCTGGAAACTCACCTCTTGGATACCTCCTCCTCCTGGTATCCAGATCCTTCGGCTAGACAATGTGTCTTATTAGCGGAGCTTTTGCCAGAAGCGGCAAACTTTCCAACGATTTCCATTCATTAGAAGTTCGGCCACAAATTTTCAGCTAATCACGTTGATGATGAATGGAATCGCAACTTTATCAACAGTTTTCCGATTTGCCTCATAATTGTTCTCGAAATATTCGCCGTTTTTCCGGAAAATTGTTTCGGTTCCGCCTTGAAGGCGTTAATTTAAATATGCTGAAGGATTCTTGTGCAGCTCATAAATTAAGTAGCCAATCAGCCAAAGGCCAGGAAAAGCTTTGGAAGTATAAATAAATATATAATATATTAAAATGAATCTTAAATGTTACCTATAAGAAATGTGAGTAGCAAAGTTTCACCGATTTTCCGCCATAATCCAAAAGAGTTCATGCATTGAGGTAAAGATTGAATTCTCATCACTACCCAAAAGATACAGCAAAATGGTATGGAAATGATTGTAAAAAATGCAAAAATTATAGGTTCCTAAATTAAAAATAGTTTGGAGTAGTATAAATTAAGCAAATATTATGTATAATTACCACATCGTATATTACTCTTAAAGTAAAAGCAATTCCAATAACAAAAGTTGCAGGAACAAGTGCAATAATATCGAATAAACTGATTTCGAAAACTAAAAATATAGGAAAAATCAGCATTTATTTTATATAAAAAGAAAAATATGAAATACTAACAATGCCTTAGAAGACCTATTAGAGTAAAAACCACTGCGATTCCTCCCAAGATACACACAATTTCTTTTCTACTTCTCCAGCACATATTTAAAAACTTTACAAATTTAAAAACATTTTTATATAAAATATAAATAGTTTGACTCTGAAATAAAAGCAACTCTCTGAATCGAATGAATAAATCAAATCCATCAACTTGTTAGCCCTAATGAATACCATTCATAATAGTGGCCAACAAATGGCAGCGAATTTCAGTGGTCCGGCACTTAACACCAAATCACGACTTGGCCATTTCTGCTAATGGCCAGATATGTGGAAAAATCCGATGGATAACTACATCTCTCTTCCCCCGCCCCCCTCCTGAAATGACAATCTATGGGATTACTCAATCTAATATGTGCAGGTAAAATAGATATAGATAAAATAACTTGGAGATTTGGTTTGTGGATTTGAAGGTTCCTTTCCATTCCCCCTCCCGGAGAGAATTCCTCAACAAAAGCCATGCTAATTCAAATGCAAGCCCTCGAACATCCTTGAGAGGTTATGCAAATGCAAATGCTAACCAGGAGCTGCCAAATGCTGAATGTGTTTTCACTTTTTAGTTCGTTTATCAAGCGGGTGTCGGGCTGACTGGTTTCTGTCCAGGCGCCATCCAACCAGCTCCAGCTCCAACTCCTACTCCGAGTCCAACTCCCCAACTCCAACTCCAAGCTGCAATATGACCAACGGCAACAAATAGCTGACAGGAACAGCAACAACAAAAACAACAACAGCAACAGCTGCAGTAACAGCTATAGATACAGATACAGGCAGAAAACCAGAAAAGGACCCGAGGCAAATTCACGACTCGCATATTGAAAACAAAAACTGCAGTCGCAGTGGAGTTGGAAAAGGAGTTGGAGTGGGATCTGGAGTTAGAGCTAGAGATGGGGATGGAGTAGGAGCTGGGAGTGAAGACAGCCACACGTGATGCGGATATTTTGTGAATGTGTTTACGATGTGGCCAAAACCAGGGATAAACAGGGTAACACTTTTTTGGTACCACTAAAATGTACAAAATATAATATATATATATCAAATATAATAGATAAAATGTATAAAAAATAAATAAAATAAAATACTAAAGGGAAAGGGTGTTTTTTTATTTAAGTATTACATTTTAATATGTGAAGTTTCCATTAATAGAATTTCCATATTTAAAAAGAGCTTTAAAAACTAAATGAATATAATTTTATGGTAACAGAAAGTGTAGTACCCAAAACCCCTTCAACTCTTTCTTTTGTAGTATGTATTGATGTATGGATGCTGGGATGCTGTGGATGCTGTGGATGTGGAGCTAGTGCAGCTGTCCAACTCCCAGATACCCAACTCCGGCACTCCACCCACCGCAGCTCCCTTGATGTGAAGCGAAGTGAAAATGAAAATGAAAACAAAGTTTAACAAACCGTGGCTAACGAGCTACATTATTAAAACTTCAAAAATGCATAAATTTAGCGAGGAGAAGAGTGGATCGAGGGAGGGCGCCTCCTTCTCCTCCACCTCCTCCTCCACCTTGTGGCATTATAATAATATAATGCATATCCTGGGCAGAAAGGCATTTGAAAGCCATATTGACACCTTCTCCATCTTCCAGCAACTCGTGACGCGATCAAACTCTCCTGCCAGCCAAAAGGTGTTGCAACATCCTCTCCCCCCCAAAGCTGCACGATCTGCATTCGCTCACCCAACCTAGTACCCAATCCCAATCCCCAGTAC
The DNA here is from genome assembly GCA_021224005.1 of Drosophila setifemur. NCBI lineage: Eukaryota > Metazoa > Arthropoda > Insecta > Diptera > Drosophilidae > Drosophila > Drosophila setifemur. The sequence continues at coordinate 1,699,932 of JAJJHY010005742.1, forward strand.
CCAATCCTCAATCCGAAGCCGGAATTCGAGCCATTCGACATTCGAGTTCGCGACTCGCCTGCCAAGTGATTCGGCGCATATTAGTTGGCCATTAGGCGCACACCATTGTCAGTCAAAATCGCATTAAAATTCAGCCGGTGTTAAATATTACAAGCGCCCTCTTGCTACCTATCTATATATATATATATATATATATATCCATATACAGATATATATATATATATGTGTGGCAAAGGGGAAAAGGTTCCGCGCTGATTTGCAGCTGCCCCTCGGTGGGTTGGATGCTTCTCTGAATCCCAGACTGGCAGCTGAGCTCGGAGGAGCTTGGGAGCTTGTGAAATATTGTGGATACGTGATATGCTAATCCCAGAGACCTGGTCTGGTGTCTGGTATGGGAAACACTTGTTGGCTTTGGAATAACATATATCATTGTAGCAACTAGGAAATTGTGGGTTTTATAAATATATATAAAAACTATTTTTAAAACAAATTTTTAACAGATTTTATGTGCAATTAATTTTCGAACTTCTTTTAATAGGATGAGAAATAATTGTTTACTTAGAAATAACATATATCACTGAAGCAACTAAGAAATTGTGGGCTTATATTATTTATTAAACTAATTTTTATCCCGATTTTATGTGCAATAAATTTGGCTATAAGTTTCCATTAAATGTTGAATATATAAAGTGGCACTTAGTTAGCATTTAGTCTTTAATGAAAAACAATTGTTTAATCTGGGATAACATATATCATTGGAACAACTAGGAAATTGTGGGCTTAATAATTTATAGGAATATTCCAAATATATTTTTAGAACTAATTCATGTGCAATAAATTTTAGTAATTTGTATTCATAAAAGAATTGAAAATCGAATTCTCTGATAATGCAGAAAAAACTATGTTTATTTATTGTTTCGAACTAATGTTTTTTTTTAACAAATAAAATCCTAAATAAAGAAATTATTAACAAAGGAAGGCGACATAAGGTATAACGGATGCTTAAAAAAATTACTATTAAATTATAAACAAAATGCTATTCTCAAAATAAAAGAAATAGCCAAGATAGTTCACTGAAAACCTAAGATTTATCTCTAAAATTTTATTTGTAAGTAATACGTAATGAAAAGTTTTATTTAAATATTGAATATATAAAAAGGGTTTTTATTTTGTTAAATTGGGCAATTTTGTTATATTTTTATTTAACTTTTATAGCCCATTTAAAGTTCAGTTAAGTTCAGTGTTTCCTCGTATATTTTGAACATGTAATACAGATGCTTACAAAAATATTATTATTTAATTATAACCATAAGACGTCTAAGATAATTCAATTAAAATTAAAGATTTATATTTTTCTTTAAGTGCCAAATATTTAATATTGTTAAATTGTGTTAATTCATATTTATTTTTCATTGCACTTCTGTAACCCCTTTAAAGTTCACCTAAGTTCACTGTTCCCTCGTATATTTTGAGCGGAACAAAAAAAAAACCTTGTACCTACCAAAAATATAACAAGAATGAGGGCCAATAAACTTGGTTGTAAATCCCCCAGATAAGCGTTCTCCGAGTGACGTCATAATCACGGGCATTAGATGATTTAGCCGATGCCTGAGTTTGGGCCCGAATTAGCCGGGAATTATTTGCCGGAGTGGGCTCTAAATCTGGGGGCCGGCTTTAATCGCCTCCTAACTCAGCTGCCAACCACGGAAGACGTCCCACATTTGGGGATTCCAGTGGAGTGGTGTGCCAGTGGATCGAATGGTTCGAGTGGTGCGAGTGGAGTACAAATACGAGTGGTGCGCGCTCCCAGAGCATAAAGTGCAATTATAGCGGTTGCAGCGATGAACAGGGCCATGAAATACCAACACCCGACAGCTGTAAACAACAATTTGCCGGGTTGCGGCCATAACCGCATCCCAATAACTCCGGCCAACAGAGAGATCCACCTAAGAGTGAAGCGTCTAAGAGCGCTTATAAAAAACGTTATTTAAAAGCCCCAATCCCAAACATCTACAACCACAATCCACTCCACTCCACTGGAGGCCAGGCCAATCCGACATTGGCAAATGATGATGAGACGTCCGAGAGTCCAAAACCAAGACCAAGACCAGGTCCAAGACCAAGTCAGGTTCCAGGTTAAAAGCTTAGAAGCCGGCCCAAAGACGAGGATGAAAACTTGAATGAAAACACACACAACACAACAAACCAAAAAAAAGAAGCGAATGTAATGAGCGAATTTATGGTCAATTGATAATTTAGTGGCATTCGGTGTCATCAATTATGGACCATCTCCACATCGGTCTCTTTGCCCAGGATGGGGATGGGGATGAGGATGAGGATGAGGCATTGTTATGGTTAGCAATGTGGCGCAAATTGTGCTAAATATTTATTTCGGGCCAAAAGCACACGCAGATGAATTATATTTATGTGGGCATCATCAGGGCCAAAAGCCATATTTTATATAATTCCCTCCACTGTCAACCCTTGGCCAAAACGGCTCAGAACACAATAACTGGGTCAGAGGTTCGGTTCGGAACGGTTCGGGAATCTCTTCCTGTCTACACTGGGAGAAATATGTTATTAAATTTTCGAAAATATTTTCATATTTTTCATATCTTTTTTCTTGAATTTCTTAAGGTACAATCTATGTATTTTCTTAAACAAAATACAAAATAAATATTAAATAAAGTAGAAAAGAATAGAAAATCTAAAAGATATTCCCATTTTCAGTGGCTTAAAACCTCTTAAAATTTTAGATTTGAATATCACATTTGAAATTTGAAGTTGTAAAATCTAATACTAAATTTCAGTAACCAATTTTGTTAACAATTTCTCCCTGTTGACCTCATATTTATCTCTGCTTTGTTGTCTAGGCCTTCTTGGCTCGCAATTTAAGTCGCTAATTGAACGCTTTGTCTGACACATTGGATAAATCACACAATTTCCAGCTTGCACCTTGCAATGTAGTCCTCGTCCCTCTTTCCTCGTCCAGGTACCAGACCCTGTCCCAATCCCACTCCCAATCCCAATCCCAGTTCCAGTTCATTTCAGTTGAGTTCAGTTCACCGGACTGCTGCACGTCGCCATGTTTATGCCAATAATATGCCATAAACTATAGAAAGGAGCCGATGGAGCACACAATGGAGTCGGCGGAGTGCACATGGAGTCCAAAAATGGCTGGAGGAGCGGCATCCTCTGATAAACTTTATGACATCGCAGGGAAGTAGAAGTGCAGCCACTTTGTCAGCGGCCATCCGCCTGGTAACTGGTTGTTGGTTGGTAGTTACCCCATGCTCCTGCTCCTGGATCTAACCCCGATCCTTCCGCGGCGCCAAAGTTGAGGCTTGGAGCGAACTTTACGCACAACTTGCACACATAATTCAAGCCCTCTTTTCCCCCCTCTGCGTAATTATTGGCCAGAAGCCGGAGTTGGGATCGGTAGTGGGTCTGGGTCTGGGTCTGGGTTATATGTGAGTGCATTAGAGGCGACCACAAATTGTTTGGTTTGGTTTGGTTTAGCGCAAATTGTAGTCATAACTTGCCGTCTCCACCAACAGCGAATGATGGCCCGAATGCAGCTCGTTTTGGCCGAAACGGAATCTGAGAAAAAAAAGGTTAACTTGGCCTGAACCCGTCTCTGTCTACATTACGGCGTCATTTGATCGAATTTAGGTAATGGCCGTCCGTTAACAAGCCGCTTGGGTAACCTTTTGCTGGCCAAATAAAATGTCCGACACACCCAGGCCAAAAAGTAAAACCAAATGTTTTTTGGCCCGAAAAACTGCCAGCAATTAGAAAGTAATGTGAATATTAAATTGCAGTTAATT
>JAJJHY010005742.1:1703822-1743791 GCA_021224005.1 Drosophila setifemur
ATAAGGTTTCCACTCGCACGTGCCACAAATCCCACATCAATCAAATCGTCCGTTGCCCCAGACAATAACAACAATACACCTGTATCTGTGTCTGTGTGTGTGTGTATCTGTGTGTGTGTTTGTGAATTGCGATTGCACTGAAGGCAAATTAAACCCGGCTTAAGTAACCGCTAAGTACAATGGCACACATGCAAATTCTATCGCCCATTAATCGGCCAAGTCAATCACAGAATGTCTCTGCTTACCAAAACACCGATTGTGGCGACATCTTTAAGATACAATTTAGGTGAGAAAGGTAAGGTAAACCAACTTCTTATTTATTCCAGATAATAAAGTATATTTTTAAGTGACTCTTATGTTTCTAAAACAATTTATTTTTCTAAATAAAACATTTATTTCCTGCGAATTCCAAGAGAAACCCATTGATTAAGACCCAATTTTCTTTTGAATGGAAAAACATGTATCTCCCTCCGGAAAATATCCCTTAGTTTGCTGTGGCCCGCAAATGACTTTGCATGCAACATATAAAATTATGCCACGCCCCTCACCCGCCCCCGGAACACACCTGGGGCTGGGGACTGGGACTTTGACTTGAATTGAAATGGCCCAGGACCGGGCCTGGGCCTGGACAAACTTCCTGGAGCCAGGAGCCAGGAGCAGGATGTGTCCTTCGTTTTCTGCATTGATTTGGAATTTCCAAGGAAGTGGTGCGGAAGCTTGTTAGTTCGCCATCCGCTATTGCTAGTGCTGCACCACCACCCACCGAGAACCACCCAAAAGCACCACCCACCCATAATTTACTTTGCATGCAGTTTGCGGGGGAGAGGGGGAGGGGTCGGGCTATTACGCTGGCAAATTGCAATGTAATTAGTTTTTACATTTCTATATAGACGGGGAACGTATAATTGTGGAAAATGGCATTTCTAGTTAATTAATGGCCCGCCCACGCCGCCCCCTCCCCCAAGCGGAGCTGCGCGAAAACTTTCTGCACACACTGTTGCCACTCGCCGTGTGCAGTCAACAAAAGTAACAAAAAAAAAACACAGAAAAAGTAACAAAAAATAAGTAAAAAAAAAAGTGCAATGGCCCCGCCCACCGAACGCCCTCTGTCAACCTTTGGTAACTTTGCTTGAATTGCTTGAAAATTTAATTAAAATGTTGGCATTTTTGTGTACAAATCGATTTGAAAGGAAGGGAAAGGAAGGGGGAATTGTACGAGTAGAAACATCATTTCGATGCACAGTGTCCTGCCAGGATACTGCCAGGACATCCAGCTTGTCCGTCGCATTGTAGTCTGAGCCACAAGCTGTTGATTCAATTACAAATACATGTTTGATTTAATTTTTATTTTCAATATGCAAATATGAATCCGTGTTTTTTTTTTTAATGCCAAGTAAGTCCTTTGCACTGAGATTTTAATTGTTGAAACACAAGGAAAAAGGTTTATTGAAATCGAAACTTCAAAGGAGTTTTTCATTGTTTATCCCCGAAATTATATCTTTAAATTTTCAGCAGGTTGTGAAAATGAATTTCTTATTCTAGATGACATATTTTCATTTGACCTCTGTTTGGATTTGAATTTTATTCCCAATATGCAAATATGAATCAGGTTTTTTTTATTATGCCAAGAATTTAACTATTAAATCAAAGGGGATAAACTTCAAAGTATGTTATTACTATTTACCAATATAATATTTTTAAATTTTTATTACCAAAATTTCTTATTTATCTTCCTCTCCTTGCAAAGTGTTGTGATTTTTTCCAGAGCCCGAATTCAGTTTTGAATATTTTGCGGAACTGAACTTTAAAGAGGGCCAAGAGCTAAACAAATAGCAAATAGTCAGCGACCGGGCGATAACAATTTGCATAGAATAACAGAAACAATAACAATGGGGGACAACAAATCAAATGCGAGTGTTGGAACTGGGATTGGAACTGGAGGATTGGGATTTGGGATTTGGGATGGGGGATTGCCTCGCCCTGCAAGCCAACCGTAAATAGAAAGTGAAAATCGGTGGAGTTCACTTTTTTTTTTGGATTCGGGGGACTTTTTGGTCCGCTTTTGTGTATTGTGTTTATTTGTGCCTAATTTAAATAAACATTTATTTGCACAAAGGCTTTAATACGTTGGCCAAATGACTTCCTGAATTTGGAGTCTGGCCAATTGCATAAGCGGTGAGACAAATGCGACGGATTATGAAATCCTTCGCTCACAGCACAGCAACTGCAACTGCAACTGCAACACAGTAGAAAACTGCAGCGGAGACGCCACCGATCTGGCAACAACAACCTGTCGCATATTTAAAGCGATTAACAGCACGATTTCAGTTGCTGCCTGCCTGCCAGCAGCAGCAACTCGGGAGCTGCAACAGCAACTGCAACATAGCGACATTGCAGCAGCAACAGCAGCAGCAACATTCATTGCAACAACAGCGGCAACACGGTGGCAAAGCTTCAGCCTAGAAATTGAAATGCTTTTGGCAGTGCCAACACTTGTTTTTGGACCACTATTTAGGGTACTACCAACTTCACAATCATTAACCAAAATATTACTAAATAATTTTATAACAATTTAAAATTGAATTAAAAATTGGGTTTCTTTAGAAATACTTATATTTAATATATAAAACCCTCAAAAAATTATGAAGTGCATCAGATAGTCACTACTTGTTTCTGTGTTTTTTTTTCCCATATTTTTTTTTTAGTGTAATTCGTGTCTCTGGCTCTGCAATGGTAAAAAAAAAAATTGAAAACGATTGTAAATACTTTCAAAGCATTTCCAGCAATGGAACGAATACAAAATCGCCCGGGCAGCCGTTGCAATTGGAAAATTGTGAAAAATAAAATAATATATATTGTGCACAATACTCGCATACTTGGGCATAAGCCATTGTTGTTTTCATTTTCCTTTTATTTTCCTTTTATTTTCCTCTATTTTTGCTGTTGTTGTTTTCCAATTTCTGCGGCTGGGCTGAGCTGTGAATTTTGCCGTCAGCCGTCCCCGAAAAAGCCAGAGCTCCGTGAATGACCTATAAATAAAGTTGGCAGCCAAACAACTGGGCCCAGAAATGGCAAGCGGCGTGAATTGTGCAATAAAGGAGCATAATATGAATATAACAACCGCAAGAGCCAGATTTTCAATTGGCTTTTCTCTGCCGTTTTCCTTTCCTTTGCCGTTTTTCCTATCCAATTCCCAGTTTTCCGGCTCAGCCAACAGATTGACCCTCGACCTTCCATCGGGCTTCGGGAGGGTTCCAATTTGTAAATGACTCTTGGTTTGGCTCTGGTTTTTGGTAACACGAATGGGACGTTTGTAGGCCAACCTAAGTATAAACAATATTGGTATGAAAAATTAAAGAATAACTTAGAGATTAGTTGCAGATTCGAATTTTTGTAAGGGGTTTCATATTCGAAATTAACTGTTTAGTTACAAAATTAAAGTATCTTAGCAAAATTTAATTATAAATAATTATTTAATATTATTTATTATCTATCTACAAAGAATTCCCTTAGAAAATTCCCTAGCTTCGGATTTTGTGTGTAACTAAAGCCTCTCCTCTTCGGGCGGGGATAATATGCTTTTGAGTACTTGTGTTAGAGCAAGGAATTCCTGATGTCCTTGCCCAGATTCCCTACCCCATCCCAATGGCCAACAGCAATTTGTGGCCCCGAGGCACTGAGTCCGTCCAAATGGCAGAAGCTTTTATCAGCTCCGATTACACACTTTAAAGCCAACAAAATTGTCACTTTAAATGCAGTGCGAGATGGAGACGGAATAGGAGATGGAACAGGATGAGGAAGAGGAGCAGCAGAGCAACGGAGCAGCGGAGTCAAGTGGATGGACACCTGAGAGCGAGTGGATCCACCGGCGGGCGGATGGCTGCTGTGGTTGCCTCACCGCAACATTGTTGCCAGAAACCACCGTAACCCAAGCCAAGGCAGCAGGTCACCCAACCGCCAGCCATCTGACCCCGCTCCTACATCCACTCCCTCATCCACATCCACATCCTCCCATCCACCCATCGAGCGTAAGCTAACTCAACTTAAATAAATTTAATTTAATTACCAGTAAAAACCGCATGAGTAACTCCAGCACGAGATGAGAGCAGAGCAGACTGTCGAGCTGAGGACAGCGTTATCCTGCACTGGGATAGATAAAGGATATATCATTTTTTAATTAATATCAGATTGCTGGATTCTTTATAATTTATTTTGGATTTTTATTGCTTGAAATAAACTGATATCTGGATGATTTCTTGTTGCAACTATAAGTCCTTCGAAGAAGATTCTTTAAGATGTTTTATATTAATATCAGATGGTAAACTTATTTAAGATTGCTTAAGATATTTTAAATAAGTAACAAATAGTTATTTTTTTATAATTTATTTCACATTTTTATTACTTTAAATATAGGGATAATTTCTTGTTGCAACTATAAGTATGTAGAAAGAGATTGTTAAAGTTGTTTTAAATAAATATCAGATTATTAGTATGAAATAGTAGATATTTTGTTATTTTCTTTAACAATTTTATTACTTAAATACATTATTTTATTTCAGTATAATTTTTTTTGTAATTACAAGTATTTAAATAGAGTTTTTCTAAGATCTTTCTATGCTTTTCTAGCAGTGCCTTAGATGAGTGCTGCTGTTGGATAGCTACCTGAGCGCAGTCCCTCTCTCCTCGTGTTTATTTAGGAAATAACATTTTTGTGGCAACACATTTTTGGATTTTATTACAGCCCCATCCTCATCCCGAATCCCACCCCATCCGTTGAGTGCTCATCCCTGTGAAAGGAGGAGCACTCTCTGCTGCTCCGTTGAGGTCACCGTGCATTTTATCATTTTAAATGGCAAAGTGGAGGAGGAGGAGGAGGCGGAGGAGGAGGCATCTCTGCCCTGATGCTGGAGGGGCACTCGACACTCGACGATAAATAACCTTAATGTAGTGCCAGGTCGCCTTTTGCCTTGCCTCGCCTTGCCTTGCCTCGCCTTCTTGCAACTTGCCGCAACTTGGATACATGTTTAATTACGAGCTGACAAAATCTCAAAGCATACTTTCGGGCGGCGCTGAAAAAAGTGCTCGAGAAAGTGTAGTAGAAAAACGGGCTGCTTTCTATATGTGTGTGAGTGTGTGTGTGTGAGTTTCTGTGAGTGTGACAAGGTCAAGACAGCACTCGGCTGCTCTGGGCCCGATTATAATGCAAATTGGCCTCGCAGTGTTTGCACATGTCGGCAAATACTTGAGCGGCGGCTTTGGCCAAGGATCTCAGTCCGCCCCTTGAGACACATTACCCGAACTCACTTCTAAGCCCTTATTCCCACCACCAACCACAACTACCAACTAGTGCCTACCAACCCCCCCTCACTCACCTTCACACTGGGTCAGAGCTCTTAGGTGGCCAAATCGGAGGACTTTCGGTTATTGTGTACCCAAGGGCCAAGAGGTTCTTGGGGGGCAGGAGAAGCATCTACATAGTTGTAGTTTCCACTAAGTGAGACCTAAATGTGGGACCAAAGTAAACGGAAAATCTTAAATGGAATTTTGAACACATTTAAAAATTGTATGTATATGAAATATTACAATATTTTACATCAAAATAAAATTGTAAGAAATTCAACGCATACTAAATGCATGGTTATAAAAAATATAAAATTTAGGTTTTTCTTTACAAACAAGATATTAATACTATTAAAATATTAAATTTAAAATGATTCCTTACTTTTTTCGAATATATATATTTTTTTAAAATTCATTTCGTGTTTTCCTTTACCAACTTAAAGATTTATGTGAAGTAAAATGGGAATTTTTCTTTGAAAGTCTGTAATTTATATTTTTAGGAGCAGAATTTAAGTAAGACTTAAATGTTAATTAAAGCACATTCTATAATTATATAATAACTTAAAAATATTTAATATTTAAATAATTCCACATGGAATATAGAATATTTTTTAATATTTTTTTTCTTATTTACTTAACCAATTTAAAGATTTCTCTGGAGAAAAATTTAAAATTTCTTTGGAATTCCGAAATTTGTAAGAATTTTGCTCGAATTTCATCACCTATTGTTTTGCGTGACTTAAGCTCGGCTTAAATTTGTTTTGTGAATCGTTTACCAGTCGATCCTTGAGAAATGTCCTGCCATAAAGTCCCACACAAAACCCACCTCCTCCTCCTGCTCCGGGTGTCGTGTGCCTGGTTGCCTGGTAACCTAGTTTAATAAATAAATCGCAGTTTTTTCGTGCCTTAGCTCCTGCTCCTGGTCCTGGTGCTGCTTTTGGTGCTGGTCCTGGTCCTGTTCCTCCCCTCACCCTCCGAGGACTTCAATGTCTTTTTGTCTTCGGCAAGTCATTCATGTGTGCAATCTGTGGGTGTGACTAATTCAATTACAACGCCCAATTGTGCATGCCTCGGCGCCTGTCCTGCCATGTCCTTCCCAGAGTCCTGAATTTCCCCTCCCCTCCCCTCGCCTTTTGGGTGGAAAATCCTGGGCCGTGATTTTTCATTTCGTTTTCACGCTTTCACCGTCCCCGTGCAGGTAGCAATATATATATAGTATATATCTATATAGTATAGCATGGGAATTGTGAGCGGGCATTACTTTGGCTTTTCACTTCGATTCGATACCCCCCTACCCCCCCTCTCAGTCCCCGCCCATGACATTCACGTTTCGTGTCACCCCGGGATTTAATTGTTTTTTGTCACACGAGTTATCCTTTTGCGGGGCGTAACATGTTGGAAATTGAAATTAACTCAGTTGGGTAATGAACATGATTTGTGCAGTGCGAAAAGCAGCAGTTTTCCGGCTGGGTTCTATGTTTTTTTTGCTGGTTTCTGGTGCGATGGGAACCTAAGTAAACAAAGGTGGTTGGGCCTGTGATAGTCACGAAATGGGATTTGTTACACAAACATTGTCATAGGGGAATCAAAAGCACCCACGTGGCATACACAGAGGGAATTGGCAATGTCAATCAATTGCAAAGCCATTACCTAATAGTTCAGTTCACTACCGAATTCATCTTGGACTGTACTGCAGAAATGCAATAATAAAAATGGAATCGGAAAATGGTAAACCGAAGGAAAGCCCGGGGGCAACACCTTCGAAAAGCCATTTCCCTGGGAGCCGTCGCCTCTGGCACTTCCCCATCATCATCATCATTACAGGAATGCCTCCTTCCTCCTGCCTCCCAAAGGGATTATCGGTGGCCCTGCATCTTGATGATCGGCGGAGCAGGAAACGTGATTTGTAGGGTCATCATTCAAAAGGCATCGGACTACAACCCAGTCGAAGGAAGAGTCCCCAGACCAGAGATCCCAGATCCCAGACGATTCCGAGCAGCAGCCGAAAAGAAAATTAAAATGGTTATACATTCATGTAATTTAACGAAATTCAATTGAATGCCAAGCCAAGTCACAACAACTGCCCAAGCCAGGGCCAAAGCCAAAATAAACTAAAGCGAACTCCCAGCACAGGTCGGGCTTCGAGTGCACTGAGAGAAATTACTAATAAAGAAAATAAGGGAAAATTTATAACAAAGAATATTGGAAACTTAGGATGGGGAAGGTGTTGAAGGTAGTAATTAAATTGATTTTAAAACTAAATGAATATTGATATTATTTTTTATGGGTTTAATCTTTTTAAAATATTTGCATCATTAAGTAGAATATTTATACAGCAACAACATAAATTATAGTTCAATTATTTAAGCAACTATATTAACATCCAACTACTTTTGATTTTATTTAAATTGATTGTATCTTTAAATCGAATATTTCTGTAATTAGGTTACCAGAAAAAGAAATAACAACTAAATGAAAACCGATTTTTTTTATGGTTTTATTCATATATTAAATCAATTTTTATATTTATCAAAAAAGTTACAAGGAAAAGTATTAAAAACTAAATGAAAATTGAACTTATGTTCAATCAATTATTAAAAAGATTGTATCTTTAAGTCGAATATCTTGAGAAATAACTAAATAAGAAATATGGGGAAATTTTATTTTATTTTATTTATGTTATAGCTAATATTTTCTCTCAGTGCGGATGCGCTGTCTGCACCGATATTGCCGATGCCAAGCGTGAGATTATCTTCGATTGTATGCAGCGATGATGATGCTGATGAGGATGCGGATGAGGATGAGACTGCGGCTTGGGCCCAGGCCCAGAATCGACATCGCCATCGTCTCGAAGCTGGAACTGAGGCCTGGGATGTGGCTCCCGTAAGTTTGGTGCGATGCAGTCAAGTTCACTTTTCATGCCCCACCAGGGAGGAGGAGGAGGGAGCGGGGAGGAGCAGGTTGGTGCAGATGGGAGGGCTTGACTTGGGTTATCGCACGCCAAAAACGACAAAACAGTTGCATGCCCCAAGCCCAAGCCCAAGAACCTCGAACCCAGAGCCCAGGGAACAGGGTCCAGAACCCGAAGCCCTCAAAACGGAGCCAGTTTCTGTCCCAGGGCCAGAATGCTATCTGCATGCGATCAAATTTCCTGGGCTTCTGTTGCGGATTGCACTGAACTTGCAACTTTGCAACTTGCGACTTGCAACTGGCGACTTGCGATCATATTGAGCCCGCTTTTGACATTTCGGACACAATTTGAACCTTTTACTTTTTTTCGGTTCGGTTCAGGCCCACGATTTCCAACTCCAACTCCGAATCCCACTCCGACTCCTTCCGATTTCCAGGAATCGCGCAACTCCTCTTCGCTGGTTGTTTTTTTTTTGTTTTTGTATTTTGTATTTTGCCCTGACATTGATTGAGAAATTGATTTAAAAATCGTTTTTGTACCGCGCTGATTCCGATTTCGATTTGGAATCCATTCAAAGATTTGAATCTCTTGGCAGGCGCTTCGCTGACTGACTGATCCGTTCTACCAATTGACTGCCCTTCAAGCATTTAAGCCTTTTTCGAGCTTAAAATCGCCTTTCAGCTTAATTGAGGATTTTATTTTTTGAGGGGTTCATTAACCTTGTGAAATGAAGTAAGTAAATGTTACAAATTAAAATTATTACTCTCCCCGAACTAAGCCCATTCCCACAAACTTGGCTAACAATGCAAAACGGATGGCTAACAACGCGCAGCACATAACTCAAACTATCAACTTGGATGATGAAAGCAAATGCAGATACAGATACATATGCAGATACAGATACATATCAAATGGAATATTTTGTTATGCTCATTAAGGCCGAAAATGCCTCCGACAAAGTTGGACAATCAACACCCTCTTTATAATTTATAATGTCTTAATTATTTCTGGTTCTGTCTTGGCCCGAAATGAAGGAAAAGGCCCACAAATTGTTTACGAGATCAGAACTAACATGGCAACACTTCCTCTATTTAATTTTTTTGTTGTTGCTTGTGGCAGGTTTGACTACGCCTCTGGAAATTATATGCACCAGATTAGGGTACGTGATAATTTGCCCCGTCGCGCTTGAGGGCCCCTAACAAGAAGGCCCGAAAAACAATATATATATAACATATATATATAAACACAATTTTTCCAGAGCCAACAAACTACAATACCAAATTGAAAATTAACATATTTCGGTAGTAGATGCTATCGCACTTCGGACTCCGGAGTTGCATTTGTTTTCCTCGTCTTTTGGCCAGCTCCCTGCTCCCAAAAGGTTAATTTAATTTTCCATTTTCCGGCCAAGGCAGAAGGAAATTTTTCATTTTCCCAAATTGATGACCGGAGTCGCTGGCTTCCTGTCTTGGCATTTGTCTTGGCACAAATCTCGAGCCCACCGCAAATTGAAACTCCGCCAGAGAGCCAGCCATTGTCCTTGGCGATTGAATAAGAATTATGCCAAGGATACCACACACACACACACACACACACAGGAGCACCCAGCAGGCAACCAGGCATCCTGGGACCAGGGAACAGGGACCAGGGACAATCCCACCTAGATGCCTGTCAAGCCGTTTTGGAGCATTGTGATTAATGTCCTCTGTTCTGCTGCTGCTGCTGCTGCTGCCTTTGTTGGCTGTCCTTCAGCTCCTGCTCCTGGGCTCCTCGTTGTCCCTGCCTTTTCCGCTCCTGGTCTTGTCCATTGTCTGCTGGCTGCAGGGCTGTAACCATTTTGGCATGTTTGTCATTTGGGAAATTGTGCGGTGGCTCTAATGGCAAAGACAAACAGGCGGCAGGTAGCCGGCACCTGGCGGGAGTCTGCCACATTGGGGCACAAACGAATGATCTGCCTCAGGTTAGGTTCAGTTGCATTAGAGGGATATGGCAGGAGTTCTAGGGAACAATTTTGGATATTTTTTAGGGAGGGATGGAATAGATCAGAGAGATCATTTTACTATAATTCCAATTAATTTGTAAATAATTATTTATTTAATTTGCAATCTCTATTCGAAAAGTTAAAACAAAACAGTTAAATAAATATATATTTAGGGGGAGTAAAATTAAAAAACTAATCTAAGGATAGAATTCGAGCATTTAAAAATAAAATGAACCCAAATATAAATGGTTAATCATAATTAATAAATTTATTTCATAGTTCAAGAATTGTCTCTATTTCGAATTTATATAAATTGGATGTCATAAAAATCATGTAATTGACCAAAAACATTAAATAATGAATGAATGCACTTTAAACTAATAAAATATAGAGATAACTGAACATAAAGAGATCAGAACTAGTAACCCAACTAGGATTTTAACCTTTAAATAATATTATAATAAAGTATTTTAAAAGAACATTCACTCAAAAATAGTAAAGGTTCATAATATTGAATATATTAATTTCACAATTCGTACAATTTCTTTAGTTCAAATTTATATAATTTGAAGTCATAAAAATGCATTTAAACTAAACTTCTATAAAAAAATGGAAATAAGACAATCACAAGTAATCCAACTACTTTATTTTAACCTTTTCAAAATATTATAATCAAGTATTTACAAATTTAATACCCCCAAATAAAAGAGGCGCATATCAAATATATTAAAAATAAAACTAGACGAAAGTTTCTCCAGTTCAAATTTATATTAATTTAAATTCACAGAAATAATTTAATCAAAGAATAAATGAATTTTAAAATATTTTCCAAAGGATACTTACAAAAACTTGTTACCAAGTAACTAGTATTTTAACCTAACCCACTCCACGGTGAGTGTGTACTCCTATTTGAGTGATTTCCCGGATCCCGGATCCACTCACCCGCCCGTCATTAAGTCGAGCAGTCAGCCAGTCATCCAGTCGTCCAGTCGTCCAGTCGGTTGACTGACTGATGGCCATGGCCAATCTCCATGAATGTTGCGCATGCGCAGACATTGTTGCCAACCCGGGATTCGGAGCTGGAACGAGGTGAATCGTGGCTAGGAGAAGGTGGAGGAAGAGGAGGAGGTGGAGGAGGATGGGGATTGGGTAGAGGATGGCGATGAGGCAGCTCCTTGAAATGCAGCGACGTCGTTTTGGTGCAAAATGTTTGCAGCGAAACCTGCAATTACCATCGCCAGCTTTGATAGCTTCTTGCCGGGCACCTCGTCGTCCTCCTTCTCCTCTTTGCTCCTCCTCCATCTCCTCCTTTTCCTCCTTCTCCTCCATCTCCTCCTTTTTATTCCAGTAGGGTTTGGGGGGCATTTAGTCTTTGTTTCGACAGCATTTGTGCCCTAGCCGACAGCGAAACCAGCAGGATGCAGAGCAGAGCAGTCCAGGTTGGAGCTGGAGCTGGAACTGGAGTGGGATTCCCGATGAGGAAGGCAGCCTGGTAGCCCATCAGTTGATATGTTGTTGAGTACTTTTAATTTGCATGCTCTTAATGGTGTTGCTTTTTATTAGGAGTAAAGCTAGGATTACACCGGGGGAAACAGGATGGAAAATTAAACAAACTGGTTTAATTTTATATATAAATTATACTATATATATATATTTAAAGGATTAATAGGGAAATCTGCTTTATTTTCAAAAGTATCTATATGAGTTAAAAGCCAGAAATCAAGCTCTGAATTGTTATAGTAAATATAGTTCACTCGTAAATAAACCATTAAAAATAATATATTTCATAGTGTACCAATTAAAATAGAACCTCCAATTAAATTCAATTATTTTTCCCTGTGTAAACAATTGAACTAAACCTAGAACCTGGATCTAACCCGAGGGTGTGGAAATATCCAGCTGGCATTTTAATGGCAGGATTGCAATCAGCGTTGACCAAAACGGAGGAAGGTATTCCGGGGAGTACTCCATTTCGAGGAGGACGGAATGGATCGGGAGACCCTTTCGGTTGGCTCTCCTGCCATAATCCACTGCAAAGAATTACCTGGCAGAACCGTTAAATCGATCGCAATGCGCTTTTCATTTGCCACTAACTGTTATCCCCGCCTGGGGGGGCATTCGAATTACGGAGGAGGGATCCCCTGGAACGGGACAGGAACGGGACAGGAAGATTGCCCCTCTAATGGCCATATCCATGCCCATATGCACATGTCAGTTGTTGGCCCAGAAAGATGCGATGGCAGCGATAACCCAGTGGGAATGACACAAAACGAGCGGCGAGAACAGAACTGCAAATTGCAATTGAAGTTAATTTCAACAAATTGCATGCCAAAATGTGTTAAAGGGAAGAAATTCCGAATCGGAGTTGGAGATGGAGTTGGGCAGGGAAAGGGTCCGAAGAAATGGCGATCGGAGCGCTAACTAACTGACTACTTTGGGCCACATCAAGAGCAGCAAATGAAAAATGGTAAAAGAAACAAAAAGCCAAAAACCAGCAGAAGCGATCCGAGGCGGGCAAAAAATTAAATTACAGGCTTAGGCTTCGATTCGAGAAGTCGGCGAAGTCTCTGCCTCCGCAGCACTGAGAGAAATTAAGGGGACATTAAATTGGAACAAACTAAGATAGTTTGGAAGGAAGGATTATCTCATCAATTTATTTTATGGTTATAAAAAGTGTTATACAAAAAATGGGTCTTGAATTTATTATTTCCAAAATGTATCTTTTTACTTACTTATTATTCCGTATTATTCCGATATAGTAAACCTCCTTATTTTCAGTGCCAAAAACGACGGCATGAATGAGTGACTGACTGACAAACTGACTGAGTGAGTGAGTGAGTGGCATGCCCCTGCGGATGGTTGCAACCAGGCAGCGGAGTAGGGGCCATCACTTAAGTATCTGCGCTCGCGGTGCCCACCAGGCACAGGCACAGGCACAGGCTCCGCCCACCGAGCAACTGCAGCCGTCCAGTCCCCAGTCCCCAGTCCCGATCCAACTCCGAGTGCCTCAATACTCAGATACTCGAATGCACCGGGGCGCGAGATTACTCACGCGAACGTAATTTGGCAATTGCTTATTAGCGCTAACGCGCCGACGCCAACGACTTTGAGATACAGTGGTTCTGGGATCGATGAAAGTATCTATAAATTTGTAATAAGAAAAATATTATTCGATTCTTCAAATATTTTAGGTGTATTTACTTGTATATATGTGTCAGAATCATGTTCACTTTTGTAGTAAATTATAATCTTTATGAATGATTTAAATTATGTATCTTTAACTGTTAGACTTAATTCATTCTCAGAATATATATATAAAGCAGTCTCTTTAGTATCTTTATTTCAAGACCTTATATATTTTTTTAAAAAATAAAGATCTCTTCATAAATTATATTAATTTTTTATACTTAGCTCTCTGATTCAAGAAAAGTATTTTGTTTTTCTTAACTTCAATGTATTCATGTATTTTTGGTTGTTCAATCTCTATATAATTTTTAAGGTAAGCTAAACCCCCTAAGGCAATTTTAAATAATATGTGCTAATATAATATTTCATTAAGTTTAAAAGTGCATTTTTACTTTGACACCCTGATCATTTTTTGTAGGAAATAATCATCTCCTTTAATGACTTAGCTAATGTATCTTCAATTGCTTAATTTAATTCATACTCAAAATATAGGTATAAATCATTCTTTTTTGGATCTTTAGTTCAACACCTTACACATTTTAATAACAAATTTAAATATTTATAATTTTTTTTACATTATTTAGAATTAGCTCCTTGATTCCATAATAATTTACTTCTTTGATTTTCCTAAATTGAATGTCATATAAATTGTCTGGTTAGTTTACTTCTAAATCATAAATAAACTAAGCTAAATAATGAACTCAAACCATTTAGATAGTTTTTAAAAATTAAGGTAATTTAATTTAATAGTTAGCTAATCTTAAATATTTTTATAAATATTTCTTTTTCATTTCCAAGGCAGTGTGCAATGTCTGCGGCAATCGAACCACTTATATCACCTTCTTGTTAGAAGGAACGACTGAGGCTGTCGATCCACGTCCTCATCTTCAGCCTCATCCTCGTGCATCTCGCTGGATTGGTGCATTTGAGAGGCACCTCTCCACCTCCTCCTCCTTCTCCTGGTCGTGGACCTGGACCTGGTCGTCACTTCATCTTGAAGCGGGATGCCTCGGAGCAAAGATGGCACCGACCGATGACTGCAAATGCGGAGTGCAATAATTTTCTTTTTTTATTATTATTGCATTTTTTTTCGTCTTGCCGAGAGTGTTGAAACATTTGCGCGTCATTTGCAGAGTCTTTTAATATTATTAAGTTTTGGTGGTACTAAAAGATCGTTTAATTTTTAGTTGGCCTCAGGCAGTTGTATAATTCCGAATGCCTAGATCTTTTAGGTTTATATTGTGGAAAAGGGATGGACTTCGTCTCTTTTCAATATGGTTTCTTCGGGAACTAAACAACCACCAAAGTTCCACAGAGAGAGAGAGACCACGCCTCTTTCTATACAATTCTATGGGCACATCTAGCCGGGGGCGTGGATCCCCCATCCACATCCGATCCTCCCCTGAAAGCCTTACTATATATATACTCCAGAACAACTGCGAATTATCCAACAATTAGAGAGAGAGAGGATAGCGGCCTGTGGTGTAATTCAATCTGCATATGAAAGTGCCTCACAAAAAAAAATGGGGACATGGCTCCGGCAAATGGAATCAAAGAGCTAGACAAAAGGCCCGAAAGTAGAGGCCAGGAATGGGAGGAACAGTCCCAAAATTTTGTCAAACGAAAATACGGGCGTAGATTTCTATTAAAGCGTTTTCGCAGGACAATCGAAGGACAGAGACGACCTTTTGTCTTTTGTAATTTTATGCGACAATTTTTTTGTGGCCCCTCATTCCCTTTTCGATTTCTTGGAGGGCTTTAAGGTAAATTAGAATACGGCAAAAGGAGGCAAAAGGGAGCCTAGTACAAAGCATTCGAGGAATGCAGGGAAAAAGTATTGAATAACATTTTGATATGCTTAGAATTCTCGAATTCCCTGCCAAATGTCAACGGCAGCTGCGCGTTTCAGAAAAAAAAGGAAAACCTGTCCCATTCCCCCAAGAAGTCGGGTGAAAAGAAAAACAAAATTAAATGGAAAAGCAGGAAATGGAGGGAACACTCAAGTGCAATTGAATGGAAATGAGGGCCACGCCTTCTTTGGAGTTGGATTCGGAGGCGGGGGAAAATAATAAAACTCGAATCGCTGACCACGCAAAACACATTAAAATTCAAATGCTTTGATATACCAATTAATTTTTTCTCTTCCCCCTCCCCGCCCCTCAGAGTTGGAGTTGAAGTTTTTGGTAGTCTGAAGTTGGCCGTCTTGGCCGCCTCAATTAAATGCAACGAGACGCGATAACAAGATTATCCGCCGCAGACATCTTGAGACAATATCTATAAGCCATAAAAAGCCACAGATACAGATACAGCTCCAGTACAGCATTCCTTACTCCTTATTCCGAGATGCGAGATCCGAGAGGAGTCTCTGCCAAATTGGCGTTTTGGCAATGAAACGCAAATGTTGCCGGCTAAGTTGGGCATCCACCTCATCCTTGTCGTCGTCGTCGTACTCGACGTCTTGTCATTGATTTGAATTTTATGCGCACGCAGAGCAGAACCGAGTCCGACCGGGCTAAAAAGCAAAAGCGAACTTCCTGGCCAGCTTTACAGCCTTATTTGTCAGCCAAGACGAGACGCACAGAGTTGGTGGAAAAAAACAAAAACACCGCGGCGATCTGTTTTGTCTGCCTCG
Source organism: Drosophila setifemur (assembly GCA_021224005.1). NCBI lineage: Eukaryota > Metazoa > Arthropoda > Insecta > Diptera > Drosophilidae > Drosophila > Drosophila setifemur. Next base: position 1,719,873 of record JAJJHY010005742.1, read on the forward strand.
GTTTTTGGCAAGTGGTTGGAGTCCAAATCGAAATCGAATTCAAAGGCATTTGCATCTCAGGAATGTCAAGCTCAGGCACTCATGACTCAGCAAAGATACAGGGGAGAGTCTATAAAATTTTAAAAGTTCAAAAATTAAGTCTATACAAATTAGTGAATTTGGAATACATGTAATACCTGCATTTCAATTATTTTAATGCATTTTTATTTACCCCTCAATTCACTCAAAAACCATTTGCATCTCAGAAATAACTCACCTAAAATACAAAGAAAAATCTATATAACTCCAAAAAAATTCCCCAACAAATTATAAATTAATTCCCTTAAGAATTCCTGAACAACACCTGTAAATACCCCTTTCTTCCACTTGCCATTTAATTATTTCCGATGTATTTTTGTATTTACCCCCGTCAAGAAGAAGCTTAGCCAACCGCAAATTTAGGCAACCTAAGCCAAAAAAATAAAAAAAAGGCCAACAGACGGCACCGAAACTAGTTTTCTGCGACTTACCCAACTCCGACTCCAACTCCGACTCCGACTGCCAGACATGCCCAGTTCCTTAGTATCTTTTCTGTTGTTGTTCGAGTATCTTTTTTTTAGCTTCGGCTTCAGCTTCAACTTCAACTTCATGGCAGAGCGCATCAAGTGCTCGGCGAGGCTTGTTAAAGTTCATTTTCGATGCAACGAGCTGCAATAATGCATAATTGTGCTCATTAGTCTTTTTGGGGCCAACGATCGTGTATGAATTTAAATTTTAGCGCGGCTTGTCTGGCCAAAAGCCAGTTGACTGGCCAAAACCAGGGCCCTAAATAAATACAATTGGACAGCAATGGAGCTGGAGCTGGGAGCTGGAGTGGACTGGATCGGCCTGAAATGCAGCTAAAGTGCAGAGGGAAAAAAAAGATACAAATTAAAAAATTAATCTATTTCCAAATAATGCCTACTTTGAAAATAGCCTCATTAGTTTATTTTTAATCCGATTTAACTCTTTTAAATTTGATAATATTGTTTGTTTATTTATATTTTTGAGTTCCAAATTTGTTTCAGTGTAATCCCAACTGGCGGACACGTCGTCGGTGCGAACTTGAAACATTTGCGCGCAGGATTTACGCGTCCAGTTAAATTTACGACTGCGCACCTTTGCATGAAATTGACGTGGCATTTTATTTAGCTCCCCTCGCAACCCCGATCCCCTCCAGATCCCCGATCCCCAGTGGAGGTCAGGAAGGCCAAGGAGTGTGTGTGTGTGTGGGTAATATCAGCGAAATACAAGGCTTGTTAAGTGATTAATCAGCGCCAGATATAATTTGTGTCTGCGTTAATTTTTTCCTGCGAATAAAGCCTGCTTTTTCTTGGCGGGTTAAGGAGGAAGACCAGGAGGAGGAGGAGAAGGAGCTGGAGGAGCAGGAGGAGCAGGAGGAGCAGGAGGAACTGGAGGAGTCTCGTGTAAATTAGGACGTACCTTCGAGAGGAGCCAAGAGGGGGACGTGTGAAATTACCGCCAGAATTATGGCCACTTCTTGGTCTGAAATAATTCGAGGTGGGGCTATCATTCATGTCTTCCTGGAGATTCTTGATTTCCCAGTGATATGGAAAAGGTAATCCCAAAGGGAGAGTTTTAATTTAACTTCCTGTCCCGCACTTTCAAATAAATTAGCCTTCGGTTCAGTCAACTGCAAAAGGAAAACTCAAGTGGCCATCGAATGAGTGGAACAATGGAATCCTGGACTCCTTTCGATTTCGGGATATAACCAAATCCCAGGGAACAGAACACTATATATTAAATCGAATGCAATTATGGAGTGTCCTTTGAATAAATCATTGAATAAGTGATGAAGTTGCATTCAGGAGCACTGAGCTGCTCCGGATTCTGCGGTTCCTCGATAAATGGCAACTGAGGCATGAATTGGGAATATACGAGTATATATATGCAGTCAGGCGTTAGATGAAGCCGAAAAGGGGAGGGAATCCTTCAGAGTCCTGCGAAATCTTTCGGCTTGTGAGAAAATCGTCACAAACAAGGAAACAAACAAAGCCGGGGCAATCTTGTTATCGGCGGTATCGAAGGGCTATATAAACTACTTCAGGTAATCTAGGGCTTAGAAATGCTAATCGCCTTTATTCCAGGACGAGAATGCAGAATACAGGATCTGGGCAAACAAAGGCCACCTTTTCACTTTGTCACCGTCGTCGTCGTCGTCGTCGCCGGGCTTTGATAATTGAAACCCTGCCTGGTTTTTTGGAGGAAGATTCGGGCAGGCAAAGGATTCGTCCTCGGATTCGGATTCGTAGGTATTGGTTGTGTTTTTTTGTTGTTGTTTTTATTCCCCTATTTGATGTTTTTTGTCCTTGCGCTGGGCGAGAGTTATTTGTGCGATTACTCCTAAAGGTATCTCTGGGTAGTGTTGTGTTGTGGTGGTGCTCATCCATCCCTCTCCCAGGACAAAGAAGGTAGTGATGGGAGAGGTATTTATATAATTTAAAAGGTATTCAGGCTTAGGTTAACTAATTTCAGTACTAAAGATACATTTTAAAATCGTTTATTCTGTGTTTCTTGAAAGTGAGCTTATTTAATATGAATATATATATTATTTATTTACTTTGTTAAGTATATATATTATAATATTTAAGACTTCCCATCCCTATATTTCCAAAATCACCCCTTTTTCTGCCCCTCCTTTGCATATCCTTTAAGTGCGAGTCCTTCGGAGTCAGCCCCTAAAACTCTCGCTGCCTTTTGATATTGCCTCGAATTTCAAGGAAGACCCTCCACAACCTCCTTCCCCCACCCCTCCCCTCCCCCCTGGATTTTTATCTGAAGCATCGGATCCGGATCTCAGAGGCAGTTGTCCTGGCAGTCGCTGTCGCATAATTGCAGGTTGCAGGCAAAAGGCTTTGATTCTGATTTTCGGCGGAGTTTCCCTCGCAGTTTTCCCTCCTGCGGTTCGGATTTCAGTTTGTCCTCCTCTGGATGAAGAGGCATCTGATGCGTTTTTATTTGTTTGCTATCTTTGTCTGGGTGGAAATATCATCAACAACAAAACACCGCCATCAACATCGCCATCGCCATCGTTTCGTTTGACAATTTTCCGCTTGACATCCAAGATTTTAATCGCCGGCATTTGCCATAACTAGATTCTTGGGGTTTGCTTCTTGTGGCGTTTGAACAGTCTCGAATTTCGTCTGGCATCAGTCAAAAGAAGGGGAGATTCCAAGGAACTGTTTATTAAGTGAGTAATGTATGGATATATACTGGGGAAATAGCAGGGAATCTAGGGATATAGTGAGTATATTTTGGGGATTTTATATAATAAAATATACCTTCATCTAAAAAGTAATCTTAATCGAGCTTCTGCAAGCCCTTTTTGTATCTCTTATTTTTCACTATTTAAAAATCTTATATTTGGGTATATGAATATTGAGAAAATAGCAGAAAATGTATATTAAGATAATACCACTACATCTGAGGATATATTGAGTATAATTTCTGAATTTTTAATAATAAAATTATATCAATAATATGCCTTAATCTAATTAAAGTCTCCTGAAACACTTTCAATATCTTGAACCTATTTTTTAATAATTAAAAACTTTTGGAATGGGTTTATAGATATTAAGAAAATAGCAAAAAACCGTAAGATATATTGAGTATTAACTCTGAATTTTAAATAATAAAATATACCTATATCTTTGTAATTATCTAATTTGAGTTTCCTGAACCCCTATTTAATATCTCTTAATTGTCTCCACTTAAAAACCTTTTGTTTGGGTATCTATACATAAATTGATAATAAAGCAGAAAATCTAAAAATATATTGAGTATAAGTTCTGAATTTTAAAGAATATTATAGTAAACCGATTCCCTTTTAATATCCTTTATGTCTGGATATATATATATTTCGAAAACAGCAGAAAACCCGAGAATAAATATGTTCTGAATTTGAAACAATAAAAAATGCCTCAATTCAAATTTCCCTCAATCCCTTTTTGTATCTTTTATTCTCTCTCCCCGGGAAAACCCTATCTGGCACTCAAATAATTTTCCACACGGTTTTCCAGGCGTTGACAAAGGGTCGACTTTAACTGGATGCTGTCTCATTTAGCCGGAGAACCCATTCCGATGATGCTTTTGGCCAACAGCTCATTACGCGCCTCATTATATGGAAATGAAGATGGAGATGGAGCCAGGGGAGGGCGGGAAAAACAAACAAAAACGCTGCCGCACAATGCCAAAAAATTAAAAGCGAAATTAAACACATTCAATTACATTTTGTGTGTAATTTTTCGCAGAGCGTGCGGCGCAAAGTTGGCCAACAACAGAGCAGCCAACATCCCTTGGCCAAAAGGTGAAAAGTTATCCCTGGGTTTTGCCTGTTGGGCTGCCATTAATGTTACCCCCGAAAAACCTGCGGGAGCTGGCTGGCTGGGTCCTTTGCCTTTGTTGCTGACCCCCGGCAGGATGGAGGGCAGGTGGGCATCCGAAATATGGAAGAGTAATGCCGAACATCAGCGCTTATAACTCTGCCGATTATGAAGTTAATTTATCAGCAACGGAGCGGATGAGCAGTCAGTCAGTCAGTTGCTCATTCATTCTCATCTTGGGATTGGAGATGGGGCACTGAGGATTATTACCAGGTGGCCTGGGGAGGAAGTGGTTGGCTCTTTTTTCGGTTGCCATTCTAGATTGAGCCATTTGCTGGGGCGGACATTCATTAAGCCATCAAATTGCTGAAGACAAATTTGCCCAGTCAAATGAATAAGTGAGCCAGGTGAACGAGGGTCGCTACGAGGGTTCCAACTTAAAGTCATCTTCTGCTCCTGCTCCTGCTGCTGCTCCAAAATAGTTGCCAGCGAAGTATCTTTAACTGGGAGTTGGAAACTTTTCCCCTGTTCTTTGTGCGCTCCCTGAAATTCCTGCTTCAATTTACTTTCAACATGCTTTCCCAAGGAGTTTTCCTTTTTCCGGCACACACAGCCTTAACGATAAGACGCACGCACACAACAAGATGGGGGGGTGGCAGAGTGGGCGTGGCAGGGGGCTGGTGTTAGGGGCGGCGGGGGGGCGTGGTTGTAGCGTCTACACTGCCGTAGACATTACCGCAGCAGCCTCGCGCGTGTTTTACGTTCATCTGTCTACTTAACGTTGCAGGACTCATCGCCAGATCCTGCTCTCAGCTCCGGCTCCTTGTTCCTTACTCCTGCTTCTGCTCCTCCTCCCTGTTCCTTCGCCATGTCCTTGTCTGCGTTTTAACGTACTAATCCTTGCTTTTATCTCTTGTTTGACTTTTGCTACGCGCACTCCATACACTGGCTCATTTAATGTCATTGTCGCTCAGCTCCTTCTCCTTCTGCCTTCTACCCAACCCAAGACCACACCCAACCCTTCCCCAATCCTTTTGCTGCTCCTCGCCATCCTTTCCAAATATTTGTCAATTTGTATGCGCAAGTTTTTCTTTTCAATTCGCACCACACGGCGTATGCGTGTCATAAGCGTTTCTTAAAGTGTTTGTCCTGGAGCCCTGATTTCGGAGCTCCTGCAGGTCCTTCTCTTCTCTAGAAGGAAGTGTTTGCACATTTGGATTTGGATTTCCCTCCTCTCCATTTATTTACCTTTCATTTCTGGTGCGTTCCGCTGGTCGCACTTGCACTCAAAGACACATTTTTTCATTAATCAACGGCACGTGACCGGGTATTAATTTTTAAACCAATTGAGAGTTTTATGTTTATTCTTGAGTCACCCTGCTTTGAAGTCTGCTCGAATGTTATTCTTCGCTTATGGAAAGGAAAACTGGAAGCTGGCTGTAGGTCACCGGGAATTTCCTTCGGGTTACCTTCGGTTCCATACCATATAAAACACATTTCTCTAGGGGGATACTTGTGTTGATTTTGGCTCACATGGCGTATGCGTGTTCTGCAAACATTGGGGCTTTGATAAAAAATAGAATTCAATTAAATTCCTTAACAACTTTAAAGCAACCGAGAAATTTGAGCAGCCACAAAATCCATATTTTTAATCACAAACTCTGAATAATCCCTGCGACATTTGAGCAGCTTCCAAAGAAGACTCATATGCAACGCAATAAACCCAAATTAGCCAGACGACACTTTTTTGGTCCACCCTTTTTGTAGGGTGGAGGGAAGGGTTCCAACTGGAATGTGTATTTATTATAATTAACAGAAATTAAAAGGGCTAAATTGTGAATTTTGTGCTCGAGAAGTAAGTGCCGTTCATTAAAGAGCTTCGCTTTTTGGTGGGTGGTGGAAAAAGCGGATGCGGATACGGAGTGGGTTACAGATACAGATACATATACTGAGCTTCAGCTTACCGCTGGCTTGTGTGTCTTGCCATTATGTAGAAGACATTATCAACGCTAATTCAGTTATTTCTTAATTATAAACTACTTACGCCCGCCTCGCTGCGAGCGTAACAAATTTTCTAACTCCGAGGACTCGAGTTTTTCCGGCAGAGGAAAACCCAGAGGAGGAAGAGGAGGACCACGACCAGGGACACGTGTGACATTGCCCGTTGTCTCAGTTACAGCACTTGGCCTCGAGTTGGCTGCATAATTACCAAAACTTGTGTGCAGTTATGATGGCTCAGATTACTTGGGCCAACTTTTGGCCGTGTTTTTGTGCCGTTGGCCAAGAGATACGGATATATCTGGTAAGTACAGCCGGAGGGCCTGCTCCGGTTTGTTTGCTTAATTCGCTACCCCTTTGAGTAGAGTACCCAACTACAATTGGTCTCGTCTGGCGGAGAACTTTGATTGAAATATAAAATTTTAATGAGGCAGCCGAATCCCACGGAAAAAAATCAAATCGAGAGGAGCAAACAAAAACAGGCAAACACAAACACAAGCGGAACTTGAAGAAACAATGGTCGAGGGTTTCTTTGGGTTCTGGATTCCGGATACCGGATTCCAAATTCCGGGGGTTACTTTTCAGAGAAACTTATGAGACATTTCCAACAGACAAAAGATAAACAAAAAGTCGGGGAAAGTGCGTTGCATTCTAGTTGCTACTTTAAAATTAATGATATTTGAGCTCTCCAGATTTCGCACTAATAATAAATACAAGAATTATTTTGCAATTAGAAAAACAAACATTTATTCGAGGAACTTTCTCTTTGAATCGGAAACATCTCGAATAAAGGGGAAAGTTGCCTGCAGATACATATCTGAGCATTGGTAATAAAAATCAAATCAAATGCGAACCACAAAACCAAGTACCTAAGGAATTCGAGTTCTGGTTCAAAGAGCACAAGCGAATGTTAATGGTAAATGAAGTATTAATTAGCATCGAACTACTGTGGCCCACAGAAGGGAAAAACACACACAAAAAGCGCTTCTCCATCTCTCTCGGATAGAAGGAGAGAAAAAAGGGGGCGGAATGCGGGGAGAAGGGGGCGTGGTATATGGAGAAACCAAACGAAACGAAACACAACTCGGAGAAATGATTAATTACGCTCAAGAGTTGCCTTTGAGTATGATTTATTGTAATTTAATTGTGGCACATTATGCGGTCGATTTGGGGTTTGCATTTGAATGGCATTTTTGAGCATGGAAATTGCCAAACAACAAGATTGAGAGAGAAAGATTCAACCGACATCAAAGCCGCTGGCGAAAAGTTTCTATCAGTATTCCTCGAGGAGGGAGCGAGGGAGGAGGAAGCAGGGATCCTGGAGGAGGCGAAACAAAAGCAAATTATCATATCATCGAAACTTGAAGGACCAAGACGAGGACCAAGACCCAGAACCAAGACCAACTGGAGCAGGAGCAGAAGCCAGGCCCAAATGATGTTGTCAGTGTTGCCAACAAAACCTGATAAATCGAAAATTAATTAAATGGTAGGAAAACCAAACCAGATATTTAGTTTGGAACAAAGATATTGGAATATAGTTGGATATTGTTGAAGTTTGGATACTAAATGCAGTTACTTATTTTGTTGCTAGAATTTTCTGAAAATTTTACACAGTAGGTAAGTAAAGGTATATATAATTTACCTATTTTAAATAATCCATATTCGTCATAATTCTATAAGAATGATTGCTATTACTACAAAAAGATACTTTTTGCAATTTATATTTCTATATAAGAAAGTAACATAAGAAAAGTTCAAACTATATCCAATGAAAGTATATTGAATGTTTCCTAAATGTTGCACAACTGTTAACATTTTATGTATAATAATTTAGTTAACCAATTTCATTAAAATTAATATTCCTATTACTATAATCATATAGTTTAAATTACTTATATTTCCATATAAGAGAGTATCCACAAAGAAGAAACATATAAAGGTGTCTAAAAAACATCAAAAATATCCTTAAAGAAAATATATTAAATGCAATTACATTATTTGTATTGAAAATGTTACAAAACTATTGAAGTATTTTTTTTATCTACTACATTAAATTTGTCTCTTTTATTTAACCACTTTGATATTTTAAATTTGTTTTTATAATATATATTTCCCTACCTTTTCCCAAGTACCCACCAAAAAGAAAACACCTAAAGCTGGCTAGAAAACATCCGAGTTGGCAAATCTTCTTGGATTGGCCCCCCCGTGTTTTTGTTTGGCTGTCCGTCCATCCATCCATCCAGGACAAGACGAGACGAGACGAGGCAGCCAGGTGAAAGGAATTATATATTCCCCTGATTATAATTTCATCAGCGGCAACACTAAAGAATCATCGAAGGCACGCCGAAGACAGCCATCCGTAGATATGGCTGTAGTCCTACTCCAAGACCCATTCCTAGACCCATTCCCCACTCCAGCTCCTCCAGCTCCTCAGCACTCCTCCTGGCTACCGATGTGGTTGCAATGATTGAGTGGAGTGGAAAAGCAGAACGGAGCGGATGCGCCTCCCACTAAGTGAACTTATTGACTGGCAGGAGAGTCCTCGGAACCTGTCCTGGCGGAGCCAGGAGCCAGGAGCCAGGAACTGGGGAGCCCAACAAGCTGGTTGGTTGGTTGGCTGCCTGGCAGACAGAAATCAATTGTTCCCATTATTATAATGAGATTACTTACCTACTGAACGACAAAACGTAGTGCCCGGAGAAGCAAGGAGTCCCTTTCGATGGATAGATATAGCTATATAGATGGAAATAGATGTGTAGATAGCACAGCAGGTCCTCTCTCTCTCTCTGCCAATATAATGACTTTAGTAGTCAGCGGAAAATGCTGGAAAATGCTGGAAAATTGCTTGGCAAATGCTGAAGCTCGAGTTGAAGGTGCTTTCGATCGAATTTCAGCAGCAGGAGCAGGAGCAGGAGCTGTTTTCCTTTTTGTTTTTTGTTATTTTTTTTTTTGCTGTTTTCCCGATGTATATTTTCCTGCATTTCCCCGCCGGCATTTATCAGTTTTGCATTGCATTTGAGCTGAGATTAGCGGCAGGATGAGATGGGGGCAACCTAGTAAACCGTTTAATGGGATTCCAATTTCAGATTCGGATTCGGATTTTCCACGGTGAATGAATGTTTGCAGCATTCCGATTGAAAATTAATAGGGCACTTCCCCGAAAATCTATCAGAGATTAAGTGGAATTTAATGATGGCGAAGTTGGTTCTCCCGACTCGAGTTAAATATATAAATTCTATTCAATTACTTTATTAAAAAAAAACCCCCTCGATTCCAAGACATCTTCCACTTCACAATGAACCTGTTCGATTCTTTTGTGTGAGATACTTTTTCTTGCATCTAGAACAAAGGTGCTCATCTTTCTGTAAATCATCTTCGACAGCGGAATGAAAGCGGAAAATCTGTGTCAAATGTGAGCTCTTTGCCACAGACAATGGAAAGTGAAGCGCCGTCCATTAGAGAACACACAATTCCGAAGATGCCACCAGGCAATGGATACTTTGGAGCAGTGTGCGGAGTGCCGAGTGTTTGGATTTTGAACTTAACCCACATAAAAGATAAAAGATACGCACTTCGAAAACCTCGATTTTTACCAGAGGTGTGAAGCAACTTTCGATTTTCACAGCTAAGTAAACAACAATTGAAATGAGTGAGCTTAAGTAAATATAGCAGGAGAAGATAGTGGTGGACTGGAGAATGGTCAATGGACTGGACACTTCTCAATTTCAGATAGACGGAGCGATGGACAGACGGAAAGAGTTGCCCGCCTGACACTCACACTCGGCGTAATATCGATTAACGAGCACAAGATGGAGCTCTCCAGCTGGAGCCGTCAACAGCGTCCCGGCACTGAGAGAAAAATCTGGAAAAATTATTTATTGATTTATTTCGATTGTAAGTAATTTTGAATTTTTTTAATTACTTAATTAGATACATTAATTTTACAAAACTGTATATTATTTAAATAACCTTATTATTTGTGGTTGCAACAATTTATGATATTTTAATTTTAACTCAATTAGATAAATTATCTTCACAAAATATTGTATTATTCAAATGATCCAATTACTCTATAATTAATTTTTTCAAACCCAATTCCATATATTATAATATTTATTTATTTTATCATATTTAATATCCATGATATATCCATTTAATAGTTTTTGTGGTGGCAACAAATGTTGACTTTTTTATTATACATCAATTAGAAATATTTTACTTACAACATGGTTAATTATTTAAATAACCAAATTACTCTTTAACTTCAGCTCCATTTATATCTTGTATTTATTTCATCACATTTGATGTGATAAATCTCTTTTTTCCGTGCACATCTTAAGAGCCCTGCTAAAGACAGACGAAGTGGATCGGATCGGAGTGTGAATATCGCATGTCAGTGGAGGTTGCTGGTCGGAGGATGGGGGCAGGGGGTAGGAGGTTGGGGTACTATATAATTAATGCGGGTCAGTCCCCGATTACAATGCGCCGACTGACAGCTTGAAGTGTCCATATATGCGGCTGTCTAGGAAATGGCCAACGGGCAATGACAAGCCGAAACCTTCGGCCCAAAGAGAAAGAAAAGCAATGATAAGCGAATTTACCGGGCTTAAACCAAGAAACAAAAACCGTGAAGAGACTGTAACAGTCACTTTCCTCAATATATAAACTATTGGCAACGAAGCTCAATGAATTTTATATTTATGGTTCAAGAGCCGCAAGAATTTGTCTAACAATTCAGGCAACGCTCCCTTCGTCGTGGAAAATTAATGATTTTTCCATGCAAATGCAGGAGACGCGAAATAAAATTTAATGTTCAAGGGGGAAAAAAATGCGCAGGCGACGTGCCAAAGGAGCAGGAAAAGCCGGGAAAATGCCGGGGAAAACCCAAGGGGGTGGGGGGAGGGGGCTGGCAAATTGTTGCTGAAGAAAAATTAAACGCATTACGAGGGCAGCCTCGATGTATCTCTCTCTTTAAAGCGCAGCAAACGAACATTAAACTGTCTATCGATTTATGCAAAACAGAAACTGAATTCAAAACACCTCCCACCTGGCAGCTCCTCCTTTAATCCGCTCCCCCCCTCCCCCCGTCCCCCCGTCTGTCATTATTGTGTTCGTTTAGGCCTTGTTGCCTTAGCCATTGTTATTGGTCTTGGGCCTGGCTTGCTGCCTCTGACAGGCAACTCGCTCTGTTTGACTTTAGAGACAGCCGTGGGATGGATGGATGGATGGATGGGATTGGGTTGGGACCGGGTTGGGCTGGTAAACTGGGTCAGAAACGGAAAGCAGGAGCTGTCGCCTGGCTAAGCCACCGGCTTCGTCCTTGTCCCAGTCCCAGAGAGAAACTGTCGGCGAAAGCAAATCAATTGCCTTCGATAAACATTTTGCGAAATATTCAATGCATTCTTAAACCCACTCAATGAATACGATGCGGTTGGAGACCAAGGATTTTGGTCTGGATGAGTAGCTAATGGGATTGGGATTAGGTTGACTATTTCAGGAATGGGAAAAGGGAAAGTGGGGGAAAGTGGGTGAAAGATTTGTGAAAGCTTTTAAAACATTCTTGCATGGAATATTTAGTTATTCACATAAATTCTTGGGAAGAGTTTGCAACAAATTAGAGAAAAGATTCTTTAGATAGTATAAATACCTTTAAATTAAGATAAGTTATATATTGTTGATTTTATAAATAACAAAATTAAATGACAACTTTGTAATTTTAATATGGTTTCTTTTAAAACTAATTTATTATGTGGAAATATTTCTACATGTTAAAAGAGCTTTTCTAATCAACGTATCTTTTACATTGTAAAAATCTATATTTAAATAAGTTATATATTTTTAAAATTAAATATATAAATATAACTACTCTATAAACTTTAACGAAAAATCTAGTTTTCTTACGAAAACCCTTTAATTCTGATTTCAATTTCCCCATAAAGTCATATTGAAATGTTTGGTCTGCACTTTTGGCCATTTGGGAAATCAGTTAATATGAAAAGCTACAGCCACGACAGCTTAGCATACCACCTGGGGGCGTGGCAGCACCGCCCACCACTCGCAGGACAAGCCACACTGAAACAGAAAACACTGAAGAACTAAAACAGTGAACCACTGGAACCACTGGAGCCACCCGAACCACTCGCACCACCTTGTGGTGTCATTTAACATAAGTCTGGGGGAAAGAAAGTTAATATGCTTAGAGCTGGTGGAGCGCTGTTGGTGGCATACAACAACATAAATTGGCTAATTAGGCGCAATTAAATATCCCTTTTGATTGCGGTTGCCACACGAGCACACACACAGATACACCCGCACACACACACACACACTCCCAGAATGTGTCATAAGTTTTTGTTGCAATTTTTCTCCTCTTTTTGCCTGGGAAAATGTTGGACCTGCGGGAAAAGCCGGCAGAGAGTGTTCGTTGGGCAACGCCCGGTGTTAGATGGTTAGACGCTTGCAATGTCCTCCGCCCACCCACACACACACCCCCACACACACATGCACACTTCCCAAGGACTCCCCCACACACACATACACACACTCGGAGAAGTTTTGCCACAACGTGGAAAAAGTTTGCCGCCAAGCACAAATGTTATTTTCGTCGCTGTTTTTGCGGGTGCAAGAGGGACGGAGAGTGAGAGAGAGGAAAGCGGAAACGGAAGTCGGGACTTGCCAACCGCAAACTTTTCCATGTTGCACAAAAACAGCAACTCCGAGTGCTTTTTGCCCACGACCAAAAATGTGCGAGTGTTCAAATAATTGAGTTGGCATTGGTCTCTGAAAAACAACATAATTACCGTAATTAATTGTAATTATAGTCAAATAAATTATGTGCAATGCAACATAATTTGCCTACTAATTTTTGTAGTGTTACTATTTTTTTTTCCAGTTTAGTTTAGTTTAGTTTTGCTCCGTAACAACTGTAACAAGCGAGCAACGAACCACGAACAACTGTTGGCCCAAAAACCCGTCTAGACCCATTGACACTTACAAGCGCCGACGCTGTTCTGGCCTTCTAACGGTTTCTGGCATCACGCAGGCCCAACAACCAACTAACAACAACAACGTTAACTAACAACAACAATAACAACAACTACCAACAACGATTCGACGAGCGTCTAAAATTTGTACCTACAACTATTTCAGCTAATTCAGCATCACATTCCCTAACAACACTTTGTGTTCGCGTTCCGCTCCTTCGTCTGTTTTTTTTTTTTTTATTTTTTATTTCCACTCTTATATATTCTTTATTCTCTTCTCGAGAGGTGGCGAGAAATTTCTGGGGTTCTTGAGAAAAGCAAAGCCGAATTTTTTATTGCCTGCACAGTGGGGAGAGTCCTAAGGGAATTTCTTAATAAAGAAATTCTTTTCCAAATAAAATATTCCGATATATTAAAGAAATGTATACTATTTTATTCTATAAAATTTTTTAATCTAATTCAAAATTTCATTTAGTATGAGTATAATCTCAATGTAAAAAACAGAACTTCAAATAAAATACTGACATTCTATTCAATTTAAATCAACTTAATTTCAAGTTTTTGGAGAGTCCCAAAAGTATTATTTAATAATAATAACCATTTTTTGAATAAATTAATCAGATATTTGGAATAAATTTATCCTATTTTTATTTTATTTCATTTCTTTAATCCTTTTTATATATTAAATTGATATAAGTATGTATCTCAGAACTTCCACAAAATATAAATGAATTATTTTATCAGAAGAATCTGTTAAATTATTGAAGATCTTTGAACAGAAATTCCCCCTGAAACCAAGATCCCTTTCCAAAAATACCTCCTAATTTGACCAATAACCACTGTAACTTGGCTCTGACCCCTCTCCCACCCTCTACCCCCTCCCCAACCCTCCATTAACCCCTTGGAAATCCGTGGTCTTGTGAGATCGCGTTTGCCGCGACGCATGCGCAAAATGCCAAACAATTTTCGGCGCAGCTGTGCCCGAGACTGAACTTATCTTTGGGGATCTGTATCTGTATCTGGATCTGGGTCTGGGACTGGGTCCGCTTTCCCCCCCTCCTCCTCTGCAGCTGTATCTGCATCTGCTAACTATGCTGACAACGAGAAGTGCCGAAAACAGCAACAACAACAACAAAGGCGGCCAGAACCATTTCGGCCAGGCTAAGCTGCACTCGTTTGCCTGTCGCTCATTTGGTTCGTTCTTGTTAACTGTGAAACGGACTGGAAGGGGGGGGAAAAGGGGGGTATTGGCCATAAGTGGTATAATTTGGGCTGCTATATTATGTCGCACACACACACACTGATACAAGCGCTCTCACACAGATACTCCGGGGTCTTTGCAATTAAACGTGTGGGCAATCGCCCAGGGGCCGAATGTGTTTCCATTTTATTTGTATCTTTTTTTATGCTACAGTCTGGTATAGTGTCAAATGAGTGGGCCAGCCAGTGGGCTGGTTCTCTGATTGGGCAAATCGTGGCATAACTAACCCACAATGTGTCCAACTCTCCGCACCAGTGGATTTTTGGTTGCAATTAAAGTTGCAACAGCGACGGCGGCGATGGGGAATGCGTGATATATCCGAGATTTGTGGACTGTGATTAAACCCAAATTGGGGGGGAACTGGGACTTGAGAATGCGAACTCTGGGAATTTGACTAATTCGCCGATGTTACCCTCGAGGAGATCTTCCCACACACACATAGACCACCCCGGCGATAGCATCGGCGGATCATTGGATTAGGGTAACATTTTCTCTGGACTTCCACAAATCGGAAATCAACTAACACAAAAGATTCAACAAAAGCCCAGCTACAAATTATGTTGGGAAGCCAGATCTCATCTCTGACCATAAATAACCAACCGAATGTAGATTTGTCCACGCCCGTTTTTCCCGGGGGGCAGCTGCGTCTGCATAATTCCACAAAATCCCAGCCAGCAGCATCCCGTGCCACACGTGTCTGGCATCTTATCTGGCCAATGCAGTTCACCCCCGTCGGGAGAGAGTGACCTTCGGCGAAGTTTTTCGACCATGTTTGTCGTGTTTACACCTCCCACAGATACCACAAAAATCCCAGTCAGAGAAGCAGCTGCCGTCTGTACTTAGAACTGATATGATAATGAGTCCCTTCCTCCGGCCAGAACCGAAACCCGAAATAAAAAGACGGGAGTATAAATCAAAGTTAAGCCCCACTATGTTAATTGGCCCGAAAGGAGCGAGAGAGAGAGAGCGGTAGAGAGAACCAATTTGGACGCAGAAATTCCAGCCAATTTGAACAATTTTCGGGCCAAAAAACAAAGCAGTCAGCAGTCAGCAGTCGGAATTCGGATTCCGTCGGCACTTGAAGAGCCTCCGACAAACACTCGAATACGCAAATTTAAATAAAATCATCAAGAATCGGAAATTTGAATTTCCGAAAAGAGGCACTCGGCTGGTTTTGGTAGCTGCCACTTCAGCCGGGCTTGAATCGCTGCTTGGCCAAGGTTTTTGGTCGCTGGTTTTAACCTGGCCAACAGTCTGCACAGTCCACAGTCCGTCAGTCAGCACCTCATTCAAATGGCCCGATGATGTCTGTCCGCGTGTCCGTCTGTCCGCGGTGGTTGCAACGGGTGCGGACTGTGTCCTAAGTGCACCACTCTGCCCCTGCTCCTCTCAACGTCTTCTGGAACTCTGTTTGGCTCGTTTCGTTTCGCCCAGCTTTTTCTTTCTCTGTTTTTTTCGCCAACTTTCGGTTCTTTTGGTTATTTTTGCCTGTTTGCCGAGTTTTGCCTTGAAGTGCATACAATTGAAATAATTTCCGTGTGCCCCTCAAAAGGATGGGGAAAGGGGGTTCTGAGGGGTGGAGAGGAAGATTCCTCCTCCTTCCTGCGTCCTGAGTGCAGCGCTCTTTTTGCATAATTAAATTTATTTTTTAGTTGCATGCCACTGAGACTGTTTGTGGGTGCTACTTGCCACTCGGCATAAAGTAGTCGTAATATTTTAATTAAAATTACTTTTGTTTTTTAGCCATTGTTTGGATGGGAGTTGCCTCGAATTGAAGACACCCTAATGGGTATCATGAGAGATCAGAATACTTAAAGTACTAAATTTAATAAATAATATTCAGTAAAATAAAATCCATTCCTTTAAAGAAGCTCTATCCCCGAAAAAGTGCCTTGAAAAATTCCATTAGCACGCCCCAGAATTTCGCTTTCGAAGGGGACAAAAGTGAAATGGTATAAATTTATGCATCAATTGTAGTTTTTTGGCAGCAGCTCTTGGCCAGAAATTCCCCGCCCCCGCCCAAAAAAAATAGTAATAATAGCGCCTGGGCATTGGCTGTAAGCAATTTTGTCCGGAAGTAGGCTAACGAAATTTATGTCAACTGACTGCGCACAACTTTTGTTCCCCCTTAAAAAAAAAAACCCCGAAAGAAGACCGGGATGGGATGACCAAGGACCCAGAACTCAGGACCAAGGACCAAGACATTCCCCTAAGGGCAGAACGTGAATAAAAATAAAACTGTCCGGCCAGAAATTTTAATATAAGCCACTGGCCGGGAAAAACTGTGTCACCAGTCACCAGTGGGGTGCATCCTTATCCTCCATCCCCATCTCTGAATCCTGGCATCCCGGCATCCTTGCATTATGGTTGGGCTTAGGGCCAAAGCCTGACTCCTGTTGCAGTTCCTTTGGCACCCAACGAACCGTTCCCCGGACAAAAAGCCAATTCCTGGAGTTCCCTCTTTCTCCTCGTGGAGGCATTTTGTCTTTGACAAAAATTTAATACACGGCAGTTTGTCTTTGACTTTGTTCCCCCCCGAAAAAAGTTTCCTGGGAGGGGGGAAAGGTGTCTCCAAGATCCCGGAAAGGTAATACAAATGTGCTGCCCCGGAGTCGTGTCGCCACTTGCGTGTGCAACAGTAGCAACAACTCCAAGGAACACTGGGAAATCGAGCAACTCCTCCTGCTCCAGGAACACCAACAACTCCCAGAAACTCCAGAAACATCCAGGAACAGGAGCAACAGCTCTGCAAGTCTCGTGTTTTACATGACAAGCGAGTAAGTCGCTTGGGGTTACGACGGGGTTAAGGGTCTTGCAGTTGTTACCTCGGCTAAGTAGTTGCTGCATCTTTCAGATGCAGTTGCTTTTCCACCTCCCAGATGGCTCTGGGCTTGCGATGGCAAAACTAGAATTTATTTCTGTATATTGTAGAGTGAAAACTGTAGGCAATTAACACAGAATTAATTATCTAGAAAGGTGACAGGAATGCTTTTTAGTAGTTGGATTTTGGATTGGGTGGATATATACAAATTTACAGAGTTCAAGATAGAGATTAAGAGGGTTAAAAAAAATATGTTTTGATTTGATGTGATTTTTATTTAATTTATTAACAGAAACATCTTTGCATTAATTCCAAATTAATATATGGAATGGGTCAATATTTTCTTAAGGAATATTTTGTATCTGAAAAAGGATTGCGTGGGTTGGAAGATATAAAACTTGTAGAGTATTAACTTAAGACAATTAAAAAGGAAAAAATAAGAGGTAACAAGAGTACAAGAAATATTTTAAAAGTTTAATTTGAACCAAGATAGATTTTTAAAAATGCAAATAGTTAAAAATGCAAATAATTTGATTCCCATCTGCAACAATAATCCAGAATCCCCCCTAATATCTCCTCCAGTTCAATATTTTCTTGTTGAATATTTCGTATTTAAAAATCGGGAAAAAATTGGAAATTTTTGCAGACAGCCCTTTGGAGGGCTATTTCAATCCGCTGACCAACTGCAACCAGCTGCAAATTAGGTCGCTCCAATTGCTGCAGTTGTTGATGTTGCATGGTGTTGCATGGTGTTGTTGATGTTGCTGCCGTCATTGTTGTCACATTCGCTCGGAATTCGCTGGCAATTTTCGCAAACTGCTTGCAACAATGCCTTGCCATATGTGGCAGCCTGCAGGACTTGCCACTGCCATTGCCATTTCTGCAGTCCTGCTCCCTCTGCCCCTCGTCCTGACCATTTCGCCAACCATGGCTGACTGAGGCTGGCCGTGTTCCCTGGCATTGGCAATGTCGGTTGGCCAATGGCTTTTAATTGAAAGCGGCATATTCAGAACACCAGCAGGCAGGAGTTAAAAATTGTAATTTCCATTTCCCCGCTCCGATTTCTTGCAGTTGCAATCCTCAGTTGCAAGTCCAGTTCTTTCTGCGAGGGCTTTAAACCTGCCACTGCCACTGGGGCAAGTTCTTCGGGGCTTCGCTTCTTTTGCTTTCCGTTTGCCGTCCGCCGTCGGCCGCGCAAATTAAATTGGCTTTAAATTGACACCTCCGGTGGCAGGATATAGCCGGTACTCCACACACACACACACACATACTGAAAGGGATGTATCCGCGTTGCTTAACTTTATTAAGGACTCCGGGTTGCAGCTGGTGCCTAGATTGTTGCTGCCACGCCCCCAGCAACAGCAACACAGCAGTTAATAAAGAACCAAATTATTGCGTTGTTCACACTTTGACACATTGAAACGGAAATTTAATTAAGGATTTTTTCAATAAAATTGCTCACTTTATTGCCCGCGGCGAGCTTTAAGGATCCAGCTGCAATCGGTCGAAGGAGTTGCGAATGGGAAGTCCACGCCCAGGGCAGAAAGCAGCTGTGGCTATTACATGGAGAGATATCTACGAAATCGGATATATATATTTTAATATATTTTATTGTTTTCAAAAGATTTACATTTCTGACATGACAATGTGGAAAAACAATAATTTACTATCTTCAAGATAAATATTAATGTATTATTTATGTAATATGTAGCACTTACTTCATAAACTTCTTACAATGTTAAATAAATCAAAGCAGGTGTGCCTATATATTTTATTTTTATTTTTAAAATATATATAGTACATTTCGAGAATTTTAATATGGAACAGCCAAAAAGATAGCTATTATTTTTAATTTATATTTAAATATTTACTAAATCTTGCTTCTTATTTGATAAACTTCATAAAATGCTTGATAAATCAAGCAGCTTTGGATTTTACGGAATCGGTTATCTATATTATTTTTATTTTATTTTTAAAATATATACATAATTACTGGCATACCAATATGGATCAATAATAATCTTAAAGATACTTTTTTTTTGGTTTATTATTTACAATTGAATTAACTTGATTGATAAACCCCACAAAATATGAATAAATCAAAATAAAATACCCAAATAAATTTAAGTTAATTACCCCTTATTTTTTCTGAGTGCAGCAAAGCTGTCGGTGCATGCTCACATATAAATAAGGAGCTGTAAAAATTAGTTTGCATGCGATGGCTGCCGTTTCCAAGGATGCAATGAGGAGGAGGAGAACACTCCGGAGGAGGAGGAGTCGCCGGAGGAGGAGGAGTCGCTGGAGAAGGACTTGCTCGAGAAGATGCTGCTGGCAGGATGGCGGCACTTCAGTGCGCAGCAACAAAAGAACTAATTAAAAAATTAATCTAGCTTAAAGTTCCATTAGAGCGCCAGCGAAGTTTGTGGCAAGCTTTCTCGCCCGGCTTTTCCCAGCTTGTTATGGGAACTGGAGGAGCGGGAGTGGAGTGGAGTGTCCTGGAGGAGGCTTTCGGGGGCGACAAGGAAATGGAAAAACTTTTCTAGTGCAGCTCCTCTGCTGGTGTACAGCAGTTCTGCTGTTCAGCTGTGTGCCAAAGCCAAAGACAAGGACAACAATGGCCGGAGCGGCAGACCGGAAGTGGATCGGAGCGGCGGCAGCCGGAAGCGGAAGTGCAAGCTGTGTGAGCAAAAACTCTGCGAAAATAAGGCTGAATAATTAAATTGTCCTTGAACGGAGCAGAACCAAACCGAAATGGCCAACTGCAGCATATTCAAGAGCGTTCTGCAATATGCAGGCGCCGAAACAAAGTCCAAGCGAACTAATTTAAATGCCGCTCTCCATTCTCATCTTTTGTTAGGACTTGCCAGAAAAAAACCCATAACTTATGTCCATGGCAAATTTATGACAAAGAAAGTGGAGCAGGAGCACAGGGTCCATTGCTTCCTTTTACAGTGAAAAAGTGAAAGTCGAGAGAAGTGCAATTACGAGTGGGTCAGATCGTTAACTTTGACTCTGGACGAGGGATTAAAGGTAAATCGGCTTACGTTGTGCCAAAACGTGGACAAAAGATCTGCGAATTATGATGCCCAAGGAATCCAGAGACCCAAGAACTTTCCCCGCAACTTTTCCACTTGAAATGGCAAAAGATGTCACCGGAAGAAATTACTTCGCAGCACCTCGTAAAATCCAAAAAAAAAAAAAATACAGAGAAATTTCTAACTGACTAAGCAACAATTGTTGTGTGTTTTGGCCACGCCCCGGGCCAGGCCAGAAAGATGTTATCCCCGGCATCGTAAACACCCGCAAAGCATTAACAATTTCCATAAAATATATATATACCATATACGATATGAGAGATTCGAAGGCAAACATAACGAGTGGCCGAGAAGAGCCATCACATTTATGAGGAATTCCAAAATGTGCCCGCTCCTCCGCCGCCCTCCGCCCACCGCCTGACCCCTCCGAGAAGATCAGAGACAGTGCCATAAAAAAATATTCGCCTCCGGTGGCTGGTCCACGCCCAGTGCCATATAAATTCTACCAAATCCGGAGGCATAAAAACTGTGCATCTTCTCTTGTTGCCACATTCCCAACCCGAATTTAACATGTTTCACAAGCAATAAAATTGCATTTCCCACATAATACACAATACTGGGACAGAGGATGAGAGGTGTCGTAAATGGAGGGCAGAGGAAGGGGTTGGGTCAGTTCACAAGGAGATGCTAAAAATCTCCTAGAACTTTAGAGCCCATTCCCCGCCAGATTCGTTACCTTCGAAAAGGGGTCATTGTCTGCCCAGAGTTGTGTGTCCTCCATTCCGCTCCATTCCTCACCAATTGGACAAACAGACAATCGGGATTGATGGGAGCTCTTCATGGCAAATTACATGCATTTAATCAAACGCGAAACTTTTCAACGCTCCTGCTGATAACGAGTTTTCTGCATTAAGCTCCATTATAACGCCCAAAAATGACTGGGACAGAGGCAAAGTCTCAATCCTCGAGTTGAGTCCTAGTCGAATCCTTCGTCGTTTATCTTGGCAAACAGAAGGCGGCGAGGAGGAGGGGTTGGGTTGGGATTGGGGTTGGGATTGGGGATGCTCCTGCTGGGATCTGCGAAACACTCGTTTAGTGTAATTGGGCCAATGGCGCTTCGAGTTACACCCACGCAACTAACTGAAATCGGAGGAGGAGCAGGAGGAGGAGGAGCAGGATTCAGAGTAGGAGGAGTTGGACCAGGCAACAAAAACTGAAAACTTTTTGGCCAGGCGCAAAACCCACAACGAGGACAGTCGAGGAGCAGACTCCAAACCCAATCTCCAACCCACTCCCCAGATTATCCAGACAGAGGAACGAACACACACATATAGGGAGATATATATATTTTTGGGCGAAAAGTTTTATATTTTATGACAGCCAGACAACTCGACGAGCCAGAACAGAACGGAATAGTCAGACTTTCGTGGGGAGTGGCAGATACACAGATACTCAGATACATTTGAGCGACACTTGCAGCTAGATAAACTTGGACGCCAGACTGTATATAATTACAGTTAGATGGCATTTCGGTTACACTTTCACTGGCCAACAGAAAGTTGAGTCGCACATGTCAACGCAAAGAGTTAAGTTTTTGGACCCCCCGATGACCCCGTTTAAAGTGTCACTAAAAGATAAAAGATACAACATTTGTGAGTCATTTGAACTAACATAAACTCGAGACAATTGCGAGTTTTAATTATTTGAAAATTAAAAAAGGGCAGAGAAGAGATAATTAACTTTACAAGAAGCTACAAGAAAATCATCAAATTAAATTAACTCTCTAAAACAAAGTCACATAATTGAATTTTCTTTATTGTCATCAATTTAATGAATTCAAAAGAAACTTAAACATGTCAACAAACAAACAAATAACGAAAAAGATTTATGTAAATGAATTATTTGCTGCAAGTTCTTCCACACAATCCCCTATTAAAAATTCCGTTGATATGAATCTTTAAGATGCGACTTTAATTATTGTGAAACCCCAATGAAAGGAGCTCAGCAGCAGTAATTTTCAATCAATGAAATTGGATTATCGATTCTGAGGAGCCATCTGTTGATCAATCGATTCATTGCGATTCATAAATACCATGTGCTCCGCTGTGATTGTGTGCTCCTCCTCTTCCTCCCACTTATGATGCACTTCATCTTGGAATGGATTCGGTTCTATATATCTCAGATCTTGTTTGCTCTTTGACGCGCATCATCGCTGACAAATGTAACACTTAATTTTAATATCGCACATCATGACTGGCTCCGCTCGCTGTTATTGAGTGTAAGACGATGATGTGGATGGGGATGGGATGGAGGATGGGATGGAGGGATATGCCACCATATGGCTGCACAAGTATCTGGAGGATGCGGGGCGATGAGATGAGATGAAAGTGCTTTGCCGCCAGCGAATTGAAATGAGCAAAAAAAAAGGGAAACAAAACAAGTGGCACTCGAGGCCGCAGAACAAGCCTAAATAAGTGGATGCGGGGATTGGGATGGGGATTGGTTCCGGGGATGGGGCAGGGGCATATTAATATGACTCTTTTATTTTCGCACAAATTATGCAGATACACCAAGGAGCACACACACTCCCCTTATGTGTATTTTTGCAATTTGCGTTGCTAATTTGACAGCCATCAATGAGTTTGTCTTGAGTTTTGTGTGGGGATCATATCCATAGTCAAGGTGTTGCCCCGGGGTCGCGTGCCCCCGGCTTTGATGTCCCGGCCCGGTGCCTGGAGCGGAGCTAATTAGCCTACGGACCATGTGCCACCATCGGGCATCGTTCCGGGAGGCAATCCCTCAGCACCAACAGCTGCCGTCGCCCAAAAATAAAATTTAATTACGCAGATTTTTACGCCTTTGCCCATTGCTCAAATAACACATCCAACAGCCACGTCGAGGATTGGGATTGGGACTGGGAGTGGGACTAGGACTGGGACTGGGAGTGGAGCAGAGAACAGCGACTATTTCCTTTTGACATAAAAGTGCCCCTTAACAAGCGTTTCAACAAATCTGTCCGCACCGCGCACAATTAAAATGCTAAAAAGCTTCACACAAAATTCTACATTTTTATGTGCGAGAGCAAGTGTAAGGGATTTTTAGCTATAATTAAAAACCGAATCTAACCGAAGATTTGATGCTCTTAAAAAAACATAGGGGAAAGGGTATCGTAAATATTCCCTTGAGTTGTGAAATGCTGAATATCAAAGAACTGAATGCATATTACATTTATATTATGAAATCTGAAATGCATAAATTATAATTTATGGGAGTGATGAGATAAATTTAAAAAAATGTATAATCTATAAATGTTTAATATTCTATCATTTCTAAATAAGTAAAATTTTATATTTCTAAATAAATTTTAACTAAATTTAAATTAGAAATACATTTGCTTATCCCACAATTCAATCAACTTGATTTAGATTGCATCTCCTTTAAATCATTAACTCAAGAGTTA
>JAJJHY010005742.1:1743934-1759795 GCA_021224005.1 Drosophila setifemur
CATCTCGTTTTATTTACTCAAAGCCACAAAACCAACTCAAAATATATAAATATATTAAATTCTATAATTCATAAATTTTTAAAATTTTATGATTTCCAAATATGTAAAGTTGTTTAATGATACATGAATATTAAATTAAAAATAAAATTGTTTATCCCACAACTCATTCAACTCGCTTTAGATTCCATCTCGTTTTAATCACTCCGAGGCACAAAATCAACTCCCCAGCGCAATCATCGAGCTCTTGACGGTGCCGTTAACTTGATTTATGTGGGGGAACGGATGGGGGAGTTGGACCCGGCACCCAGCACCCTACTCCCTGCACCCTGCTCCCTGCTCCCTTCACTCCCCTTATCCATGACCAACCCTTTCCAGGGGGCATTGGAGCGGCGTGTCCGTGGCAGATCAAAAACAGCTGCTCCTGCTCCAGTGACTGTTCCTACAAAAGGAGCGCTTGACACTCGCGAATGAAGCCTCCTCCAGTTGCCTGCCCCCTGCTCCTCCTCCTGCTCCTCTCGAGCGCCTTCTGTTTGTTGTTCATTTGACATTTCAACTGTCATAAATGGCAAATGCAGTTCCTCCGCGGCTCCGTTCCAAGAGAGCGCCTTTAATGCTCATGTGGAAAAGATTCACATGTTGGCCCCCGTTGATTGACACACAACGAGGAATGCTGCCCCTGACAAAATGCCGCCGCTTCTTGCCAAGCGGCTGCACCTCCAGCAAATGCAGCAGGCACAGAGAAAAATATCTGAGAGATACATAAATATATTTCCTATTAAAATGGGTCTAGTTGGAGGTACTTCAAATATAGTAACTTTAATTTTATTCTGTAAAAATATTATTATATTTTGAACTTTAAATTATTGTAAGAATTTTGTCCGAATTTTCTCTCAGTGCTGACATTTCATATGTGCCATGGCTTGGCATTCGCTGACTGACTGCCAACAATTGGCGTGAAGTAGTTGAAGCTCAATGCGTTCCTTCGGATAACCGCCTAATTAATTTCAATTAAAATGCCTAGACTTCTCTGGTCGAGAAAGGAGGGGCTTTTGGCATTATATTCGCATAGACCTTTTAATTGATTTACGGCTGTCAAGTAATTTAGAATAGGAACCTTAAAACATTATTGTTAATTGACAGAATTATGATAATGCAAAATGTTAGAATTGTAAGATGAGTTAAATGGAAGAAAATAAATATTACTTTGAGTAGGGAAATTAATTGCAAAGATACCAGAAAATAAATATTGTTATTTATAATAAATCAGTTTAGTGTTTTTGCTTAATATATTATATATTATATAATTACAATTGCCAGTTTTTTGATAGTGCAAAAATCTAGATTTAGATACCAGAAAATAAATATCGTTATTTATATTAAAACCCTGTAGTATTTCCTTAATATATTACACCTTTCCCCTGCCAATTCACCGCTTTTCCTTATACCATAAAATAACTCCTCTGAACAACAAGGAAAACTCTGAAGATCATAAAGGAAGAGAGCTTTTGCAACACAAGAGCAAAGAAAAGCCCCGGGAAATTTTCTGGTCGCTTTAACAAACTGCCAACTTTGCATACGGCCGGCATTTATAAAAATCAATATTTTGCCCAGCCCAGCCAGCTGGGGAGATGGGGAACTGCATCCACATCCCCATCCCCATCCCCATGCCCATCCGCATTCAGTGAATCCACCGCTAGAACCAGGCCGGAGTCCCCCCCATCCTGGCCAGACTGCGTTGTCATATAACTCAGCGGCATAAAAAATGTCAACTGTCTGCGACACACAAAACTTATTTGTCATGCAATTTTGCCGAACGCCTTGAGAGGCGGACATGGCAGAGGATGAGGATGTGGATGAGGAAGAGGACCAGACCCAGGCCCAGGCACACATGGCCCATTCAATAGGCAATAGGAGAGGCAATAGGCGAAAGGCAATCCATACATGTCCGACATGTTGGGGGGAACCAGTTCGCCAGTCAGCCGGAGTGCCAGTCTTCGGGTCTTGGAGTCTCTCAGTCTTCCACTTGCCCACTCCTCCAATCCTCCATTCCTCCAGGAGGGGACATAATAACTTATGGCGATTGGGTGGCGGAAAATTGCTGGCTGTGGAATCAATAACGTCCATTGATGCAGGAGCAGGTGACAGGCCAACTTGGAGCGCCAGAGAAGGCAAAGAATATAACTGAACAAAAATAAATAAGATTATAGATATATGAATAATAATAAACTGAATAATATATAAGTGGAAAAATTCAACATTTGAATAAAACACTATTTTCAAAGATATATAATATTTAGGACTCATTTCTTCCAGTGCTTTTGCATACAGTTATAGTTGGCCAGCTTAGCCAGAAGGCGGAGAAAACCAGTTAACTGGCTTTGGCCGATCGTTGACAACGGCCCGGTTAATTGGCCACAGCCCACTAAAAACGGCTAAGATATGAGTCCGCTTGACCGACAGGACCTGGCCATAATTCCTGCCCCTAAATGGCTTCATCGGGGGCCAGATTTAGCCATGGCTTAGCTCAAAGTTCACAACAGCAGAAGGAACAGAAGGTAGTGGAGTGGAGCAGCTGCCGCTCCTGGGGCTGTCGGGTCTGTCGGGTCTTAACGTGGCCCATTAACACTTTAACGTGCCATAATTACCTGCGCCAACAGCCCGGCGAATAAAATCATGTACACGCGTAAAAATGTCAGCCAATGCCTTTTTAAAAGTCAGCGAGCAAGTTAATTGTGTGGCCCAAGGTAGCCCGAAGGTGGAAAGACATCTCCCATGGGGGGATTGAGGGGATCCAGTTGGCGACAGATAGCTGGGAGCTGGAGCTGGAGCTGGATCTGAAGCTGAAGCTGGCACCCGGAGGCATCATCATCATCATCATGATGGCCGAGGTCCTCTGACAAAGTTGTATGTTGATGTTGTTTCGCCTGTTATTGTGGTTGCCTTCTCTGCCTGACTTCTCGTTTCATGGCAGGGAAAAAAGGTACAGTGGGTCGGGAAAGTAAACAGCGGGTTGGGTAAATATTGTAGAAATAAGAGGAATCATAAAGGATTAACAAGAGATTTTTATTATATTTTTAAGAAAGGTATATATTCCTTTAAATATCTCTTTAAAGTGTAGCAATATTTTACAATAAGTTGAGAAGATCAAAACTAAATCAAGAAAGGGTGATTTTTAAGTACAAATTTATTCATAAATATTCCAAGAACAGCGAGTTAGTTAAAGATACTAAAATATAGAGGAAGAATAGGTGGTTACCAATAGATTTTTATTATATTTTAAATAAATTATCTATCCCTTCAACCAACTCTATAACGCTCAGCAATTTATTGAAATTAGTTGAGATTAAGCAAGTCCCAAGTAGAAGGGTGATTTATATAAACAAATTAATTTATAAATATTTCTCAGAAAAGTAACTTTACTAAATACACCATAATTTACAGAAAAAATTAAGGATTACCATTAGATTTATTTTATATTTTAAGCTAGTTGCTCCACCCCTTAAATATCTCTATAAAGTTGAGCAATATAATGAACCTAGTTGAGAAGTTAAATAATAAGTACTAGCATCTCCAAGAAGGGTGATTTATAAATACAAATTTATTTTTAAATACGGGTATATCCGAGTTTCCTCTTATCCCAGGATCCCAAATCCATCCACTGTGCTGGGAGACATCTCGGAATAATTACAATTCCACACCTTAATGTGCCAGACAACTGGCAACGGCGACATCAACCTGAAAGACAAAGTATCTGAAGGGGCAGAAAGGAGGCCAGGAGGAGGCCAGGAAGAGGCGGCAGGATCGCCGCTTGCCAATGCCAGGTCGTTAAGTGAATTCATATAAAAATTCCTTAAATGTCGCATTATGACAAAACGATCGTTTAGAGCGTACAAGAGCAGCCAGGCAACATGATTTTTATGAGGAACTCTCCAACAAAAAAAACATTGCGAAAATGTTAACTGGAGCTGGGAGCTTGGGTTCTGAGGATTGGGTTCTGGGTTTTGATCTTGGCGGCTGGAACAGAGGAAGAAGGTTGCGTGATAAAAATGCTTAGCACACGGGGCATTTTGTAAACATGGCCAACAAGGAAAGGGCCAAAATAACTTGGTAGCTCCAACCCCTCCTCCTCCATTCGAATCCCCCGTTTATTTAGATGCGCGCAAACATTTTTTGTGTTTTCTCAAAAATATTCCGCATTATTTCGCCTTGTTGCAGGCGCAGGTTTTGTGCCACATCACGAACCGCATTTTGTGTCGTCGCCTCGTCGCAACTTCTGTTGCCACTTTTTTCGATTTTTTTTCGAGCCAGTATTTTCGTTTTGATATTTGGTTCTTTTCCTTCTTTTTTGCTCAAAAGTTTTATGCCATTTTGCTTTTATTTTTGGCGTTTCGGTGGCTTTTGGTCATGAATCATGATTTATTTGTACTTTTGTTTTTTTTTGTTGCCCCTCCTGTGCGCAGGACATTTTCGCTTTTCGACCAACTCGGTTCGCAGCCATAAGCCAAGTTTGGTATTTAGACGGGCGGCGACACAAATGGCTTAGTTTGTTGCACACGTTTTGTTCCAGCTCCTCGGGAGGGGGAACTTTAATGCCCACCCTCTCTCGTCCTGGGTTTCTGCTCCTCCTCCGGTTGGTTGTAGTTGTAGGTTGTCTGGCTGTGCGACGGCTGCCGGCATAAATATGTATAAACACAGTAGTTTGTTTGTCGAGTCGTGATTCGCAGTTGAGTTTTTAAAGTCTCAGGCAACGCACGAGGCAGAAATTTAAATATTTCGAAGAGCTCCTCGAATGCTGGCTAAGGAGTCGCTTCTTCTTTTTGGCCAAAAAGGCGGGGTAAAACAAGGGGGGAATAAAATCTGCCAAATTAACAGAAGCTGTGATTTGGTTTTGTTCTGTTGAAGTTGAAGTACATTCTGCTCCTTGAAAAATATCAAAGTTTCAGGTTTTATTTAACAAAACTTATTAAATTTAGTTACCCCAAAACTATCTCCTAAACCCATGCTTTGAATTTGAACAACTGGTTCGGCGCAGAAAAAAAACTCTCAACCATGAATTGGTAGTAGGAAATGTTTTCTCTTCAAGTTAACAAAAACACAAAAAGAAAATTCTTCTACCATTACCCCAGAAAAACATTTGTAATAATGTTGGCTTTTCCAATATTTTCATTGCATTTCGGTTGCATAAGTATATATATATATATTGTCTGTGTCTTGTTATGATTCCAACTTGTTGCACGTGAAGTGCATAACGTAGCTCCCAAGACGAGGATGAGGAGGAGGAGGACGAGGAGGAGGAGGACCACAGACCGTAACCAAGGCACGTAGCCAGTGCGAGATGCGGAAGTTTGGAGCCACCAAACCCAACCAAACCGAAACCCAAACCCAAACCCAACTGAACTGAGAAAACACTGCAGGCCGGAGTCAAACCGAGGATGAAAATCGAAGCGAAATACTTTTTAATGCAATTCTTAAAGTCTAAGTGGCTCAATTGGCCGGGTTTAATTGCCATGCCAGCTTTTCTCACGCTCCTCACGTACTCCCATCGAAATTGCCAAGCATATGCGAGGGAACACCACCCCTCCCCCTGCTGGAAAATTCAATTGGGAAATGCCTCGAAGGCGCACATTTTCCTTGAGCACGTCAGCTGCGGCAAAAACTGAATACTCGGTGATTTGAATTAGGCAACATGTCGTATGCGTCATATTTGCCAGGCTTGATTAAGTCTGCTGTTCGAATATATAAAAAATGTATATAAAACAGATAACAATTTATTTAATTTCCGCTTCCGATTTTTTCAGTCCTCCACCTAATTAAAACGCTCTCTCTTAGCCGAAACACCGAAATTAACTGCCTGGCAACGTGACAATTTCCGATTTTCCACCGAAAAAAACACATCCTCCGCTGGTTGGAGCAAGAAATCGATAGAAAGGAAAAAAAAAACAAACCTCAGCCAATAAAATAATTGCGTGCAATCTGCTGGGGGGCCATTAAATACAGCCATATATAGACCAGATATGATGACGCCGGCAAAAAGTTGGCCAAAAACCCGAAACACGATTCAGCGAACTCAATTGCCATCGATTAATAGATGCGAAATTGAATAATTGCCATCGCTTTGCGGCCAAAGCCAATTTGTTGTTAATTTTAACCAGGTCGAATGGGGAAATGGACACTATATTTATATGTATTTTATTTGAGCTATTTTGTTGGCCACAATATATATTTTATTTGAGCTATTTTGTTGGCCCATTGTATGCAAGAAAATTGTGCATTTCATTTGACAAAAAATATTATAGTATATAGCATGAAAATCTAGTTGGTTCCTTGTGAAAAATGAATGGGATTTAATATATATGGTATTAAATATTCTTAAATATATATTTTTTTAATATATTTTTATCCTTTCTTAATTATCTCATTCCTGGAAAGAGTATTGTATGGTAAGAAATTGTAGATTTAATTTTCACCTAAATACAGACCATGAAATTCTTTTCGGCAAATGAAGTATTTCTATACTGTGAATTAAAATATATATAAAATTAAATATTCTTAAATACATATATATTTTATAATATATTATTATCCCTTCTTGATTATCCCACACTGATTGAATTTTTAATTCCAATCGACATCAATGTTTTATTTCGCTATGATCATCTATTGTAATTTCCTGGGCAAATGATGGATAAGGAGATTACAGAAGTCGGCCGTGTTGACAAATGCATATTACAATAGCACCACCAGCCACAACAACAACAACTATAGTAACAACAACAACAACAACAAACTGCAACTGGCATTAACAAAATACAAAATACACGTCTATTACGCCATCTGGGATATGAGAAATGCGCCATCCAAAAGAGGCCAACAGAAAGCCTTCGGGGGGCAAAAAGAGGGGAAGAGAGGGGGGATGGAATTTATAACACAAATGTTGTAAACATGTTCATCACTTTTTGTAGAGCTTGCGAGACAAAGGCCAAAAGCAGCAACAACATGGCCAACAACAACGTGCCACACAGCCAACGTGCAATGCGGTGAGCTCACGTGTTGGCGGAATAAAACCAAACAATACAAGCGCAATGCAGGGAAACAGCAAAAAAATAAAGCGTATTGTTTCCAGCAACAATTGGCAGGAGCTAAAGGGTAGGGGGAACACTCGACTAACCGATACCCAGTACTGAGTACTTGAATTTTTGGATATATTTCATTGGGAGAGTTCTTCATTTATGGGGGAGTTACTCAAGGAATTTCAGGATACTTTAATATATTTTACAATTTGTTTTTAATACTAAAACATTATTAACAAATTATATTTTTAAAGAAAAAATTTTAATATTAAATTTTACTACCGAAAACCTAGTTCTAAAATATAGTTCATAATATTCTCATATTTATTTTATTTATTTCCCTTCCTTTTCCCATTTTTTTAATTTACCTAAAAATTCCATTCGACCCTCTGCTACCCTGTAGATCATATGTCGATGCCTGGCACTTATGCGATGCTGAGAGCTGCTCTGGCGCCGGTAGCTCCAAATAATAAAAGGATGATAGTCAAAGTTTAATGACAGTTCAAATGATGTTGCACCGCTGCCTCAGCTGCGGCCTCTGCTGCTGCCTTTGCTGCAATGCTGCATTTGCTGATGTGGCAGCAAACAATTGCAGCTTGCTGTTGTTGTTGTTGTTGCTGCTTGTGTCGGTGCCCCACTTGTGGCGAAGGTGCAACCAGATTGATGCTGAGCATTGTAGTAACTACAAAAGGGCATTTTTAAAGAGAACATTTAAAAGAAACTTTAATATAAAAACTTGTATTTGATAAACCCTAAAATATGCCACAAAATTAAAACAGATATTTTTTTTTAGTTTAAGAAAAACTCTGAGAGTATAGAAAAGTCCAACTATCTGTAGTAATATTTTCCCTCATATTTTTTATACATTTTTTTATGCATCCCTTTGTTTTTGTTCGGCGAGCTCTGCTGCCGCTGATATTATTATGATGGTTGCAGGGGCAACATGATGTTGCAACATGCGCTTGAACATAATAAATTTTTATGCATGATTTCTCACATTGCATGTGATGGCAATGGCGATGGCGATGGCAATGGCGATGCCTGCCACTTGATGTGCCACATGGGGCGTATGCCGCCTGGAAAATGCATTTAAATTTTTAAAGTAATTTGCGTCGGGCACACGACGAACACAAGCCCATAAATAAACTATGATTCGTGTACAAATTCAACAAAGTCAGCCACCTTAATCCTCTCCTGAATCTACACTCTCCGGATCACTTCATCTCCGGTGGCAGAGGAGGTCATTAATGTCAGAATGCCAAGATAATGCTCCACGAAGATCAAAGGCCAGACAAAGACATCAAATGCAAAACACCAGATGAAGTGCTAAAATGGCTTACAGTGGGTGTACTTTGGTTTAGATTGGTTATAAATACTTACAGAATAGCTTGTACATTGGAAGAAGGGTATCTAAACAATTAAAAAAATTTAAAATATTTAGAAATTAATAAAAAAGATTTCCTTAAGAACAACAAAATTTCTGTACATCCATTTTTAACCAAATTATTATCTTGGGATTAAAAATTCAGTGGTTAGAAAAATTTGGTTAGATTTAACAGATGATTTGAAGTACAAAATATAGTAATTTAAATACTGAAATAAATTTTAAAAATAATAATATTAAAATGTTAATAAGTTATATATATTTTAATAACCAATTAGAAATATCTTCATTCTGAAACTAACAGAATTTCTGTACCTTCATTGTTATCCGAATTATTCTAGGATTAAAAACATCATCAGCAATTTCAGTAACCTATGATTTAAAGTACAAATATTGTAATTTAAATATTAAATTAATATTATAAAATATTTATAATGAAATTGAAATGAGTTATATTTATTTGAATCATAATTAACCTCATAAAAACATCTTCATTGCTATGAACACCTCATTTCTCCACTGTTTGTATCTCGAACCACAACGAATCTATCTCAGCTAGTTTTGCCATTTTCCGGCAATGGGGATCTGGGAATCTGTGAATCTTGGAGTGGGATTTGGCATTAGGCAAACCATGGCCAAACCAGAGACACTCCACATTAGCCGCCGCCCGACAACTTCATCATCATTTGTCGGCGTCCGGCATAGTCGAAGCATATGGAAAGATGATTTAGTGGATGGAACATGTTCGCATGCCGATCATCCGACGGATACAGATCGCAGGGACTGGGGACTGGGGGCTGCCATTATAAATCGGCTGGCACTAGTGCATTATGCCGCTCAATCATTCTGCCTTTGGCTGTTTAATTGCAAAATCACATTAGCATAAATTTGTTAAAAACATTTCAAGTGAAGGCCCCCAGAGAGAGTCCCTCATCCCTCATCCTCATCCACGTCCTCCTCCGATGGCATTAATAAGCAATTACAAAACAGAAATAGCAACTGCAAATTACTTCAAAAGGCCAAAGCATCTGTATCTGCAGATGTATCTGTATCTGTAGCTGTGCAACCCGGACTGAGTCTGGCTGTTATTTTGTGGAGTGGGAGTTGGAGTTGTCCGGGTTGTAGTGTTCGTGTTCATGGGCCTCTTGGTGCCAGTTCATCATCATATCGGAGGCCATAGCCATACATCTCCATGGCGGAGTGTCTGCGAAATGACCCCCAGTTAGCCGGGGCTCCGTTAGACGTCATCATCGTCGCAGTTTCAAGTGGCTTCATTCATTCCACTTTTCCTCCTCCTCTGCGGATGATGACGATGATGATGATGGAAAACTAAAACGACAGGCACGACAATGAGCTGACTGTTTAATGTTCCAACTCCAGCTCCAACTCTGGCTTTTTGTTCCCTCGGACAACAAACAAGAGCAACCTTTATTAGCTTAAAAGGGGGCAGAGAAAAAATATGGAAAATGGCCAAGAAAAAGTCCAGAAGGGTTATGACTGGATTAGGCCAGAACAGAGAGTTGCAAGTTAATTACGCCAAGAATGATGCCACCAAAATCCAGCAACTCATTCGCAGCGTTCGCAGCCTCCGAAATTGTCTGTGCCACAAAAATGGGCTGTAGTTGCCGCAACTATCTGCGTTTGTGTTGCATACATTACGCAGCACTCCGGCACTCTGATTATTGCTGATAATGTTGCTGCCATACGGCAGTTGCCACAACCAAAAACTGCAACTGCCAACCCGAACGCAAACCGAAAACCAAAGCGAAAATGGCCAACAGTATCTATGCCGCATGCCCCATCTGCCGCATCTGCCGCCTGCCCCATGCTGCAGTTGCATCCTTGTTTTGTTCTGCTCTGCTCTGCTCTCGGTGGCATAGATATGAGCGACAATTAAGTGTCTGCCGCATAATGATGTCGCCGTTCTTGCCACCACACCAGCAACTTTTTATCGCCACTAACCCAAAGATGGGCCACATAAAAACCTAATGGCTTCATTTCGCGGTTGCGCCAAATATGGAAATCGGATCTGGGCAACCGGAGATGCTATATATAATGATGGGAGCTATATGAGACCCGGGACAGATGGCCCAGAGAGTGGTGGAAACTTTTTTTATAGAACTGTTGACAACTACTATTCCAGAGAAATCAAACCATATTCCACTTGAATTTATATCTTAAAAATATTGTTTTTGCATCGAATGTTTGGTTAAGATAGAACCTTAAAGCTCTTCCCGGAAACATGATGACATCTCCAGATGTCCCTTTCCCTCTGGGGGGCCATTAAAAATGTTGGGAAAATATTTTGTTAACAAAAATTAAAAAGGCCCAAAAAAAAAGGCACATTTCTGGGGCGTCTGCCGCTGGGCTGACCAATTCAATTGAAAATCCAATCTGGGCCCGGGACCGATTTTTGAAGTGGCTCATATGTGGCGTTCCCACAGCAATTAAATTTGAGCCCAGGACGCGACAGGATAACGCAGAAAAAAAAACAAATAAGAACTTGACATGCTTGGCAAACAAACAAACATGGGAGAGAGAGAGTCGAGTTGAGGAGTCCAAAAAAAGGACACCGAAAAGACAACCGCAGACATGCAGTCCGACAACAGAGAACGCATATGTGTCCCCGTGCCCGTGCCGGGAAAAAAAAGGACAATCCTGGCAGGACACAGCCCTCGGCTTGAAGAAGACATCGCAGCGACCACAAAAAGCAGCGAAAACCCAGTCCTGTTCCTGGTTTTCGATTTTTTGTTCGGTGTGTTGGTCCTGCGACGACAAACAACTGCAAACTAAAAAGGACAACGGGCATACAAA
Source organism: Drosophila setifemur (assembly GCA_021224005.1). Lineage (NCBI taxonomy): Eukaryota > Metazoa > Arthropoda > Insecta > Diptera > Drosophilidae > Drosophila > Drosophila setifemur. The sequence goes on from JAJJHY010005742.1 coordinate 1,755,203, forward strand.
TAACATTAAGCCGGCCAAATCGGCAAAAGGACTCGAAAGGAGGGGGCAGAGGATGCAGGATGATGCGGGCCAAGGGGGTCGCTCTATTCAGTGAACAGCCAAAAGGATATCATCGGTCGCTCCGAAGGTGAAAGCGCTCCACAGAGCCATGAAAATGACAATATACCGTTGCCAGGACCTCTCTCTCTCTATCTCTGTCTCTTTCTTTCTCTGTGTGTGTGTGACACAAAACTGGCATTAGGCAAGGATTTGCGTTGATTATGGACAGCAATGGGTTTCGTCCTCGAATGAAAAGACAATGAAAGGCACAATGCCTCCCGCCTCCTGTTCTCGGTGCTCGGTGATCCTGGCAATAAGACAATAATGCCATAAAGAGCTTCGCTTCGATTCCAGGTGAAGCCGAGTCCTGGATGCTCTCTCATCCTCTCTCAGATAAAGCTAATTACATCGCCTGGCTTAGGCCCGAATGTTGTTGGCGAGATTTATGCCCCGGGGTCAGATGGGGTCAGGAAATTGATAAGCCGCATTAATGGCAGTTTGCTTAAGGGTTCCTTCCTGCCCGAGGACATCCAAAGACTGAGGGTCAGGAAGTCGAGGTAATCGAGTGGTAAATATCGGTTGGAGGCAATATTACAAAAGCTCATTTCAGAGATTGCAATCTATGTCCTATTTGGGAAAAGGATAGTTTGGGATTTATAATTGAATTGCCTTTTGGATTAATTAATAGAGGTTAAAGAGTTATAAAAAAATATCTAACAAATATTATATAAAAAAAGCTGGAAATCTTATAATTCCAAAAAAATGTTCTTGAAGATTTCATTATTAATTAATCGATTAATAAATTAATGTATATCCTATTTGGAAATAAAAAAACTCATAAGATTCCCAAAAATGTTTTTGATGATTTCAACATTATTTAATAAAATAATAAATAACAATCTTTTTCCTGTTTGTAAACAATATTTTAGGCTTTAGAATTTAAATACCTTTGTATTAATTAACAGAGGTTATAGAGTACTTAAAAATATTATAAAAAAATATCTAGAACACTTAAGATTCCCGAAAAAAGCTCTTAAAGATACAAACATTAATTAATCGATTGATGAATCGTGCTCCCAATTTCCATGTCTGCTGTGATAATTGCCATATTTTCCTCTAATTACAATTCCAGCTGAAACAATTTTGGAATCGTTAAATTTGTGAGTGTTTGTTGTTTCTTTTTTTTCCACATAATTTGCCTCTTGACATTAGACATTTAGATTTCCTCAAGTGTTTCCGTTGTCAACTGGGACAGACATTGCCATCATTTAAGCGCGCCTTGAGATAAACATATTTTATTATTAATTCATTAGGCGGCTTTTTTAATGGGCAGCATATTTTTCGGGCTCTGGCACTTTAATTGTTAATTAGTTTAATGTTCTCAGGACAGACCAGACCAGACCAGACCGGGCCACATGGCCCGCGACTCCCCCGGAGAACGGCCAAAAAATTGTCGCTCCCCCATTTATTGGACTCGCTAATTGGGGGCGGGGGAAGTGCGTTGGATTGGAAACCGCAGAAATTGGTGTGTTGTTGTGTCTGTCTGGAGGCCACCTCCTCCTCCTCCTAGCACCCACTTTGTTGGACCATAAAAAAGCCGAGCTAATAATTAAGAACAGTTGACTCACCACCAACTTTGCCTTGGCCCTTCCTTGAGAGAAATTTCACCCGAAATTATGAATTTGTTTGGCGCAATTTTACGCACCCGAGACAAGACAAGAAAAAAACAAAAACCCAGGGTTCAAAATCGACCCAATAATGACCCAATTTGGTGCATCAAAATTTATGTTTATTCGATGGGTTTTTCCTTTCCTTTCCCTATTTTTCCAATATTAATATGTATAAAATTAACGAGGGAGCCCGGGCGAAGAAATCGCTGCGCATAACAAGAAAATTACTTTTTAATCTTATGAGTCATTAGAAGACATTTTCAACTTTTCAACAATAATGCTCAACCGAAATGGAAATGGGGAAATGGGGAGAGAGCTGGCGGAAAGTGGGAAGTGTGAAGTTCAGATAAGGCCCGAAAAAGAGAGCTCTCCCATCCCATCCCGAAGATACAAAAATTCAAAAATACACACCTAAGCCGCGTTGCTAAATGGGGAAATGGGGAAAACTCTTTTGTCTAATTCTGTTATGTGTGACCCTTTGTTGGGGAGTTCCAGCCGATAAGACCTGAATGGGAATATATGTGTATATATAAATGGAAATTAATCTGTTCCCAAGGTGTGTGCGAGTGGTTATTAGTATAATATATTCTTCTCACCAATTACCAATTATATTTGTATCTTTTCTAATTAGAATATTTTTCTATAACAAAAAATGTCTGTGTTTAATACCAACAATTATTTATAAAATTATAATAACATATTCACAAAATCCCAATTATATTATATTTTTATATTCACAATTAAACTTGTAACCTTTTGGTAAAACAAAATAATGAAAAGTATCTATGTTTTTATACACACAATAAAATATCCCATTGATTTTCGTTGCCAAACATTTTTGTATCTTTTGTAAAGGACAACCTTTAACATGCAGCTGGGCGAGATTGTGTTGGGGTAGGTGCCACATATGCCACATGTCATGTGCCCCGCACAAAACATGTCACTGCCCATTTTATCCCTGCTCCTGCCACCTTCCGTACTCCTCCTCCTCCTGCTCCTCTCCCTCCTCCGTTTTTGGCCACACAATGCCACAAAACCCGAACGAGTATAAAGGAAATTAATCAGATTTTTATTTAAACGCCCTTCCAAGGGCGTCACCCAGAGATACATGTGACCATTGTCCCTCCGAGCAGAACCTATGACTCCTGCCCACTCCCCGAGCGTTTTGTGTGTGTGTGTGTGTGTGCAATTTTTGTCAACATGTTTTCCGCACAACGTTTGTCCATTGTCTTCGACCCCTTCCTCCTTCCTCCGGAGAGTCCTCCTTCCTCGGGGTCCGCCTGTCAGTTTTGTCAGTTTTCTGTGGAATTTTGCGGGAACCCATGAATGATTTTAGCAGATTTTTATATATTTTCCCCCGGTTGCGTTCGGAGTTTCAACCATCCATCTATCTATATCTATATATCTATCTACAACAACATCCCCCTACCCCTGCCCCTACCCCTACCCCTATTCCGAGTGCAACTCCGACCCATGTGGTTAGTTTGGTTTTGTCATTACAATTGTTTGCGTTCTCCACCATTCGATGCCAGGACTCTGGCTCTGACTCCGAAACTGGAGTCCTTTGTAGGATAGCACTTTGGATGGGCACAGACAAAGCATTTTGCGCAGTTGTGGCATGTTTTTTTTTGGTTGCCAGTTGAGCGGAAGTCCCGAGGAAAAGTTTCCTGGTAGTGCAACATTTTTCTCACTTTTATTTCGAGGAGTTCCAAAGGGGGAGGAAGAAGAAACAAAAACATTACTTCAGCAATTCAATTCAGCAAACAATTTTAAACAGATCATAAAGAGGGGTACTTGGAATAGTTCATTTAATTTCTCTCAGTATCTTTTTAATAAACTCTACCTAATCAATAGATTCCATTATTGCCCCATCTAAGTTTTATTTTGCAATTTCCATTGCCCCATCCTCAAGATTTTCTAGCCACCGCAGACAAACTGATTGCAAATGTGTTTTTGAACCGAAAAGCTTGCCAAAAAAAAAAAAGGTGCTGCACGGAGATTCTCACTTAGTTTACGGCATATTAGTTATGTGCCATAAACAAGATGCGGCGACCAAGTGGCGCCACAACGCAGAATGCAGGCTGGAAGCGCCAGCGAAGCACAAAATTAGGGAAGCCTCCCACTCCACTCCAATCCAGAAAAGGACGAGTATCCTGGGGGGGGGGCAGGGATACTCCCCCAAAAAGTCGCCATCATCATCAACCTGCGACAACTTGCAAAACACAAACGAAATTGTTCAATGGCGCCGCAAAAATGACCAAAATGCGATGCCAGCAGACGCGCCGCCATTTTATTTGCAGCACTGCCACTTCCGGCGGCGAGTTGTCTTCCTGCCCCTTCTGCCCCTTCTACCCCTCCTCGCCCACCCACCTTCGGTGTGGCAAGCCAAAAGCTGCAAATTGATGGCGACTGGCGCACATTCAAAACGCTTTCATTATTGTCATAAGCTCTGGAATGCTCCTTGCCTTGCCTCGGCCCTCGTCCTGCCCCTCGTCCTGCTCCTGGAATAGTCCTGCCCTCGCAGATAGCGCTGAAAAATTTCAGCGGAGTACTTTTCGATTTCCGCTCCGTAATATTCAAGTGATTACGATGCTGCTGCCCAGAATCAGGAACCGAACAGGAAGCACCAAAGTGCGCCGGCCAGCACTGAGAGAAAATAATTGGAACTCCCTTTTTTAGAGCTTCGAACTATTCGATGCCCCAAAACAGGTTTTAATAAAATGCACAAAAGAAAGCTATTTGCGAAAATTGAGTTATTAGGTATTTCTTTGCATTATAAAATATGTAATATTTATGACAATTCATTTTATTACTATTACAATAAAAAATATTTTTTTAAATATACGTTTCTTATAAGAAAATATCACAAATTATGTGTATCAGT
>JAJJHY010005742.1:1765317-1813425 GCA_021224005.1 Drosophila setifemur
ACTGGTTTTGATCCATGATAAAAGAATATTAAATAATACTATAACTATAAGGAATAAATTGAATATAATTTTTGTAAGTTAGAAACTGGTTTTCAGGAATATTCGGAATTTGAATACTTGATACAAAATATTAAATTACTGCAGAAGCATATATATTCCATCGATCGAAATATCCCAAACCTTGCTCTCCACTCCCTTGATACATTTTTAATGTGGGCCAAAAGCATGACTTAGCCATCATAATTCCGGTTGCAAAACTTTAAACAAATGATATTCAAAAGGCAATGGGGAAAAGAATGGCACCCACTCTCTGTGGCATTTTGGGCCTCTCGAATGCCATAAAAAGCAGTCATAAAACCCTTTCCGCAAACCGGAAATCCCGCTTCAAAACAAACGCCATTAAAAACGAGGTCATGCTCAGTGGCACGTTGGCCATTGGGACACATGAGGATTCGGAGGAGAAGGATCCGGTACTAGGATGATGGTTAAGGATGAGCTGGTGTTTGGGATATATCGCATTCAAGGACTGCCGAAAAGTCAAACAAAATTTACAGTCTCAAACTGCACGAAAAATTTCGAAAGTTGAGGCAAAAAATTTACAACAAAAACAACAAAAATATATATATAATATTTTAAGAGTGCTCAAAGGGAGTGGCATAAAATATGGGCGCAAAAGTTCAAGTTTATTTCGGAGAGGGGAGGGGATATATATATATATATCACCCGATGTGAGCGTGTTTTCTAAGGTATTTATTTTCATAACGCAGCACAACATAAGGAAGCAATAAATTTAAGCTGACTGACGACAGTTTGCATGTGGATGTGGGAGAGTGTTTGGGATATAGGGTCCTGGTCCTGGCAAGGATATGCTCCGCTATGTCTGGCTCTGGCTTTGGCTTAGGCGGCCTGCTGTTACGCCCCCCGCCCCTAAATCCTCCCGTGCCATGTGTCGTAGGTAAAATGCCAACAGTCGTCTCTCCACATATATTGCATAGTTATTGTTTTAAAGCTTTGCCCACTCCCCCTTCCCCCTGCTACTTGCTCTTCGTCATTTAAATAAATTTTATGCAATTTAGTTAAGCTGCTCTATCCATCTCTCTCCCACACTCTCTCCTCCCCTCTCTCTCTGGCTGCTGCACTCGGGTTGAGTGAGTAAATGTCATTTAAATTTCTTGTGCCTTCGCACTCGTCAGGCGACGTATGTGTGGCATTCCAATTTCTTTTCGCCAGTATCGCATACATATATCCCTTTCACAATCCAAACAGGGCACTGAGAGAAAATTCGAGCAATTTGGATATGATTTGGGTGAAAATATGCTTTTTAGTTTGGTTTTTACGCTTCTTATTTTACATCAAAATAAACACAAAATATAATAAACAAATATTTTGTATTACTTAGAAATAAATGTATTTATTTAATTATAGGAATTATGCATATTAAAGTAAAATATGTATTTTTTCTTAATTTACATCAAAATAAATACTGGAGAATATTAATATTCTTTTTTATTTGGTTATGAGTTATTTATTTATATTTTCCAATTCCTTTACCAAGAAAATGCATTTTATTTATATAAAATAAATAACAATACCCATCTATGAGTTATTTATATTCAAATATGTGTAAATATTTCAACTAATTTTATTTGAAATATATATTTCATAGGCTTTCAACCAGTTAAGTCACTCCTTATTTTCTGTTATTTATATGATTTATTTATATTTTTTTGTTCATCCATTGGATATTTAAATATGCATTTTATAAATGATATTATTTTTTTCATTTTACACCAAAACAAATGCAGGATATAATTAATAAAAATTTGTATTTGACTATGAGTTATTTATGATGTATTAATACATTTCCAATCAATGAAAAATGCATTCAATTAATACAAAATTAAGCACAGATATAATAAATACAATATTTAGTTTAGTTTTTCTACAAAGCAATCAAGAAGTATTATTTCAAAATGTTGATATATTTGTTTGAAATTTATATAATATATATTTATCAAAATCACGCTTTTTCTTCCAGTTAAGTCACTCTTTTATTTTTCTCTCTGCACCCTCGCAATAAAATATTTAGCAAAAGGGGGCGGGGGAAGATGCGTAGGAGCTCGTTACCTCCCATTTGTGTTTTGTATTTTGTGTTTTTGTGTTTCGTGAGTTTTTGCTTTGGTCTGGAATCCAGCCAGGACGAAGGACGAAGGACTGAGATCCCACCTTCGGGGTCCGGAACCCCTCGAATCTTGTCGTATGTCACCGGGAACTTGACTGAGTTGTTAGTTTTACCGTATTCCTTGTATCTTTTTGTTGTATTTGCTGTTCCATCACATCATAAAAACGTGTGTGGAGATGGAGCTATAGCTTTCCCTATTCGTTATATGTTCTGTTGTTGTTGCTGTTCGGGTTATTTATGTTTGCCATGTTGCGTTTGTCAAGTTTTTGCATTTGGAAACAGACGCGCTTGAAAGCATTATGACTTAATTCTTATATGGCGCTCCGACATGATCCGGATGCATAATCCAGTTGCAGTTGCAGTTGTCCTCCGGAAAACACTTGAAATTACATTGGCCCGAACATCAAGTATTTATCCTGCCAAGCAATTGTCAATTGTGTTGCAATATTCAGGGGCAGCCTCCACTTCTAATTGAATCAAACTTAATTAAAAATCTCCTGACATGGCATAAATCTCGGGGGAAGCTCCTCCTCCAGCTACTCCTCGCACCTGGGCAGGTGATGGAACATATGCCTTCGGGCAGCAGCAGGAGCCCCAACTATTTATTTGCACAAAAAATATAGCAAATGTCAAATGTGTGTGTTTACTTAGCACAGGCGAAGGAACTCGGAGCGGCCTTAAAGAACAACAAAGAAAATTGCTTTAGTAAATCCAAACGAAAATAAACAGAAACACACACACAACTTGAGTAGCAGAGCAAACAGAACCGAGAACCGGAGGAGAGGTGGCGCCCAGGTGGGAGGATTGCTTTCTAGGGGAGCTCCCGGAGTTGAGTGTCCTGCGGGGAGGGTGGTCCCTGCATTTGCAAAAGTCAAAAAGGGTTAAGGCAAGCTCTCCGAGTGTTTATTATGTGTGGGTGGACAGGGAGGACCCACTCGCAATCCTTGCCAGGACCTCCTCCCCTCCTCCTCCACTCCACTCCCCGCAGAAAGCTCTTACGTGAGCGCTCTCATATTGCGCTGCCTTATGTATGACACTTAAACATGCAAAGCTGCTTGCCGAGATGATTTATATTAGCCATGATTTCTAGCAATTTTTAGCACTTTGCGTTGCGTCGGAGGTGTTGATTGTTGTTGAAATTTCAGCCGCACCAGATGACGAGGGAGGAGATGGTATAAGTGGGTCGGTTCCCCGGTGACATATTTGGGGCCATGATAATAAAAACTTATTTGACTTCTTCCCTCTTTCTCTCTGAGAGATTACATGGAGCACACATTGTGCGAGAGACAGTAAGCCGGATTACAAGGCGAAGGGTAACAATAAAGCAAAGAGTTAATATAGAAAAAAATATAGAAAGGTACAATTCCTGGGACAATCTACAAAATTAATATCTTTTGAGTTGCGCGAAACTGAGGGCTGCTCTGAGAATGGCAGTAAAAACCATTACAAACCACAATGCCAACGCTGCGTATACGTAATGTGGAGGGGGCAAGGGAAGGAAGCACACGGACACACTTGGGCTATCAAATTAAGTAATTGCATAATTGTTTCACTAGCATTTTACTATGCCCACGGGTGGCCAAAGTGGAGGATGACCCACCCAAGGAACCACCCTTCCTCTCTGTGTGTGCTCCAAGTTTTCTTTTATTTGCCTTTTGGTCGATGGCTAATCCCCGACCGCCTTCTGCTACGTGCTCGTCTTTGAGTTTTCGTTCCACCTCCTTTTCCTGCGCCCCTCATAAATCACCGTCAAATCGTCGAGGGTTTACTCCGGGTCCGGGACTGGGACTGGGTCCGTGTCCGGCTCCCGGAGCACCGTGCTCCGTAGTTTCTAATTGTTTTGTTATAGACACATATCCGTGCGGTGCCGTTCCGTTCCGTTCCTATTCAGAATGCCGAATGCCAAATGCAAATGCCTGCAGACCGCAAATGTTGTAAATGCCCACCGCACCTGCCGGCCATCCTGGCCAAAACATCAAGTGCTCCTTCTCCCATCGGGAAGGGGAATGGGATGGGGGATCGCTGCACCTGTGCACAGTGGGAGGGGGTCGAAATTATATATATTATTTTGAGAAATTCTTACAAAATGTTATGTATATTAAATAAATTAGATGGTTAATATTCGCATTCAATATCTAACAAAGAATTATAGTAAATTATCTTGCTTTCAAATATAAATATATCCAAATTTAAATAGTTAAGCAAAAATATTGGGTTTAATATTCTAGAACATTTTATTGATATATATAATAAAATATGGGCTAGGCTACAAAATAATGATTGTAAATAATTCCAAATTGCTGTAATTTATTGACTATATATTTATTAAAAAATCATCATTTTCTTACCACTTTTTTGGCGAAATATTCCACTGTGCTGCGGCAGGGCTACATTGTGGTGACCATTTCATTGGAGACGGCGTGATAAGGCCAACAGAGCGGTCAAATATGGCGCTAACATTATTACCTTCAGCCGTTGGATGTCTGGGTTTGTTGGTTGGATACGGATCCGGAGCAGGAGCAGGGGAAGGAGCAGGAGTTGGAGCAGGAGCCGGATTGAGCGTGTGAATGCGGCAAAAGTCAGAAATATATATATATATTGGTTTAGCAGAGTGAGTAAGCCAGATTGTAGCTTTTGGTTGGCTGAATACCGAGTAAACAAAGATTTGAAAACTTTGCACTTTAATGGAGAGAGAGCAGTAAATCTGACGAATTAATCCTTCTTCTTTCAATCAATTTCCCAATTTCCACATTTCCTTTTTTTTACCCTAGTTTTTTTTTACCACTCTCCATTCGTTGTTTATGTGTGTGTTTATTTATAACCCATCTATATTGCACTTTAGCTTCGACTGAAAAATCGAGCATTTGTCATTCCTAATTACTGGCACTAAGCTCTGATTGATCTACTCCTCGGTATCTCGATTTATAGTCAGCACCCCACAGCAGAAGCAGATGCAGATGCATCTGCATCTGCAGATACATTCGGAGGAAAGAACAACCCATTTGATGCGCCTCGTTGCTAATTTTAATATTATTTTTGGAAAACTCATCTCATAAGTTTCCCCCTGGTTTTCCCTTTCAGCTTTTCTCCTCGATTTTTTTTTGCTTAGCCAGTTCTTTGATGCCCCGAACTGTTGATGTCTTTATTGCAGTTGCTGCCTTCGCATTATAATTTTCATTCTGTTTCCATTTTCACCCGGAGATCAGATCAGTCCGTGGATCCGTGGATCTGGCATCTTCACGGGGCTTTGCCTGTCTATAATTGGCTGGTGCGACTGCTTTGGATGGTTCTCCATCTCGGAAAAGGGGGGAGGGGGAAATCATAGCGGGTGCGCACTTTGAATCAAGATCGAGGGTGATAAATTGCAGTCGCTATGGGAATTGCGTATGTACAATGGGCGTTGGGCAGGGGCGTGGCATTTGATTGAGCAAGTCGAAAATTGAGAACTCAAATCGGAAGCCTCCTCTCAACGCTAATTGAATACAATTTGATAATCATTAATCACTATTATAAAACTTTCCGCTCATTAGATTACTCCCCTATATATTTTCAGATGTGTGCATTTGCATAACTACGAGATGAGGTTTTCAAGTGCCAATGAGTTTAAATGAAAATCATCATGGGAAAAATAGTGGATAAATGTAAAGTGAAGGAGGTTATAATACTTTAGCTAAATCCAGAGTTCAGACATTAATTGAATTTAAATTAATATTTTTTTAAACAATTTTCTAGGTGCTTTCATTCCCATTGCTATTACTATAAATGAGGTTTCAAGTTGTTACCATTATTTCAATGAGTTTTAATGAAAATCATCATGGGAAAAATATGGAATAAATCTGAAGTGAAGGAGGTTATAGTGCTATAGCTTACTCTGGAACTCAATTCGGAATTTAATTTTATTTCATATTTTTTTAAACCATTTGAAATGTGCCTTTATTCCCTAGGATGCATTAAATGGTTAGAGAACAAAAATTTCTTTTTTTTTATAAAAAACATCATGGGAAAAATATTGAATAAATCTGAAGTGAATTATGATTAATCCAGAAATCTTTCAGAATTAAAGAGTGTACCTTAAAATATTTAAATTAATATTTTGTAAGTCCATTTGTAAGGTGAAAATGCAAAAAGATACATGCGCTCGAAAGAACGATTCACTGGTCATAATACAAGTAATTAGATGAGGTTATTTTAATTAAAAATATTTAATAAGTCTAAAATAAATTAAGGAGGTTTTAAACTAATACTTAAATTAATATTTTGTAAAAAAACCAATGTAATTTGCATTCACTCCCTGGGATCCATTAAATACTCATAGAACCTAAACTGACTGCTTAAAGATACATTCGCTGACGCATTTCACAATAGAACGATGCACTGGCCATAATAATGAGCTGCACATTGCCATTGCCCCGGAATGTTGAATGTTGAAGGGGGAAGAGTGAATCCCTATCCCAATCCGAATCCAAATCAAAATCAAGAAACAATACTGCTGCTGCTGCAACATAAACAAATGCGGGTATAAATCGCGGCCCGACAAAGGAACTCCACTCCGTCACTCAGCGCCTTTGCATTCCGAAGCGTTTTGGAGCGTCTGAAGTGGATTGGGATTGGGATTGGGATTCTGGTTCTGATTCCGAGAAACTTTCGCAAATGTGCGTTGGGTTTCTTTTTGCATATAAATTACGAGGCGGCAACTGCAACTCTCCAACTGCAACTCATACTCGTGTCTGGCCATAAAACAATGCCCTCTCCCCCCCGGCTTTCAGTTCCCGCTGGGCCCTTGACAGGGGCTAATAGCTAAGGTCAACAATTAAACTCATTCTGTCCGTCTCCGAATGGGGATTGGGAATGGGAATGGGTATGGGAATGGGCATGGAGCGGGGCTACTCACTCCATTTAGAACTACGGACTGTCTATCAACTGCAGCGCCTTCTATTTGCAATGCATTAATTTTAGATTGCCCCGGAAAAGCGACCCTCCCTCCCGAGTTACGAGCTATGAGTTTCCCCGCTTTCCTCGCTTTTCTTTCTGGCACAAACCCAAACACAGGAAAAATCAATCGCCCGCACTGTCAATGTGCCCGCATTTTCCTATGCGATCCATTCCGTTCCGGAGCCGCTGCTCGTTTTGTTTCTGTGTCGTATTTTCATTTGGTTTTCATTTGATTTTCATTTGATTTTCGGGGCCTGGGGAACAACATTTCACCTTGCCCGGAGATCCCTATTCCGGGGGGAGGGGGGGAAATCCGATGGCGCGCCAACTATGTAAATATTTGTCACGACCGCATGACAATATTTGTTCAGACCTCAGATTTCAGTCTTTGATTCTCTCATTTTTTTTTTGCTGTGTAGTAAATAATGCATTCCGATTAAATGGGAATGAAGGTCACTTCGGTATCTGTCAAATATGCATTCGTAGATACACTTCAAAAGTTAATTAAATTAGTTTTGAGTAAACAAATTTACAGAGTATAAACCCATCGTTCTTTGAAGTATCTTTGAATATTATTTTACTAAACTATATACTATATAATATATACTTACACCAATCTCGACTCCCTCGCATTTGTTTGTTGTTTTTGCGCAGTTGTTTTTGGGGAATGCATGCGTGTGTGTATCTTGTTCCCGGAATGCATCACCAAATGTATCTCGAATTAAGAGTAGTAAATCAGGCAAACATTTTCAGTTGGCGGGGACACAAATTGTTGGGTAAACAAATAAAACCAGCAGGCGTGCTGCTATTTCAGATAAATGTGAATATGAATTTCTTTGCTCCGCCTATCCGTCAGATACATGTACGAGTATTTAATATATGACTATAAATATTGCATTCCAACCTGTCGCCTGTTGACGAGTGTCAGAGGAGGAAGGTGGCTTGCATTTTGAGATACATTCTGCTGATATTTAAAAGTATCTCAAGATGGAATTTACTGGTTTTACTCACTGTATTTCATGTCGTATCTAATCACAATTGAAATACTTTCGCAACTCAGTTTTTTATTATATGTATCCCAAAATTGTAGAAGTTGCCCAGAATGTATTCTGCACCTAATCCGCGAGAGAGTCGATTGATAAAATGCTTATGCCATCTGCCAGGACGAGAGGATTGCGTGGAGAAGAGGGAACTCCTGGCGGAAGAGTACCGGAGGCTGGACATCGAGGATGCCACCGACAGTGTGATGAAGGTGATGCGGATCTGCGGTCTGAAGGCCTGGGAGGTCAAGCGGAGCTCCGCGGTGATCCAGAGATCCTTCAAGCACTTCGAGGAGGTGCGCGAGCGGATTGACAGGGTCCCGCGGAAGAGGTTCTCCAAGGAGAGCTTCATGCACGGGCTGGCCCAGGAGGGGCAGATGTCCCGGATGGATGCCCAACTGGCCTATGCCATTGTGAAGAGGGCCTTCAAGGCTTTCTACTATGGGACGGGATTGGAGGGCACGAGATACTATAGCCTCATGAACGACATGACGCACATGCAGGAGTGCATCTGGTTGCATGCCGCAAGGAGGACGGCCGAGATCCATGCCGCCTTCACCGGGATGATGTACTCCGAGGAGCTGCAGTTCGAGGAGCGGATCGAGTGCGTCTACAAGAGCCTCCACGACGTCCTGCAGTCGCGCATCCTCTGGGTGGACGACTTCGTCTGCAGCTGCACCGGCAAAGAGACGGTGGAGCTCAGCAAGGCCATCTCCCGCGCATCCATCAGGTCCGACGAGGTGGAGGTGCTCTACCTCAAGACCAACATGGCGGCCAGCAGTGCTCCTTCGGGAACGTCCACTATGCCTGGGAAGGTTCCGTGGTCCGTGAGTGCCCTCCAGAGCAACGACTCCTCGAGGCACAACCACAGCCTGAGGAAGGGCAACCGGAAGCAGAGCTCCTCGGAGCAAAGCGAGTTGGTTGTGTTCAGTCCTCCCAAGTGCCGGTGTCCGCACCTGCGCTGCTGCCGGGAGTGGGGCGAAGCTCGGGAGTCGCCGGACATCACGGCGGAGAGTAGCCAGGGACCGTACATCTGCCGGTGGATTCCCTTCACCGAGGACGATGAGGAGTTCAAGGAGCACTGCGTGGCCCCTCCACCCATGGAGGTGGTCTGCCCCCCCTGTCATATGGAGGAGCTGTCCTGCGACTCCGAGTGCATCTGCACCTGCCAAGTGTGCACCTGCCAGCCCGCCTTCGATGGTGATGGCTACGCGGAGGAGGAGCACCTGGGCGAGAAACTCTCGGGAAGCGGGGTGGAGGACTACGACACGGACTTCTGCTGGCTGGCTCCGTTCCGGGGTAGCAGCAAGGACAGGGTGCAGGCGAAGGAGGAGGTGGCGCAGGAGGAGGAGGAGGAGCGGGGCGAAGAGGAGTTCCAGTGCCCCTGCACCTGCAGATTCAAGCAGTGGGCCAAGCCCCATCTTTTCACCTACCTGGCGCCCTTCCGGGAGGTCAAGAAGGGGGAGGATACCAAGGAGGAGGAGCAGAAACGGGAGCCGGTAAAGAAATCCTCCTCAAGTGAGCACCTGCTCTCCCGGCCACCGCCTCCTGGCATCACCCTGGAGACCTACCGCTGCTGGGTGAGGGACAAGGCCTCCTCCACCAGTGCATCGGATGAGGCAATCGTGCCTCCGCTCTTTTTGTTAAGCCCGGCCCAGAAGTCCAAGGCCCCGGAGTTCCAGGTGACCATCAAGCAACAGCATGGTGCTCCTCCAGCTCCTCCAACTCAAGCAGCTCCTTCGTTACCCAAAAAGCCAGCTCCAGCTCCGGAACCCTCGAATCCACCTCTGGCCCCGGTTAAGCCCAAGAAGCCTGAGGAGGACAAGTTGACCAAGGAGGACATCCTGGACATCATCGGACTGCGAGTAGTGAAGTAAAGTGAATAAATTTTGGATTGGTAACTCGATATTAAATCCCTTTAATAACCCGTAAACGATTGTGGCCAAAAGTGTGTTACCTGCAGCTACAGGAATCAGAGTTAACTGCAGTAAAAGAAACCACAGATTACATCAATCTCCTCCAGATTGGGTGTCCAACCGAAGGACCAACCCCCACCAACGCAATTTGCTCTCAACTACGAGTTGTTTCTGCCAAGTTATTTGATATTTTATTCTATATTTTTATTGTCAAGGGTTTTGTTGCATATTTCTGTGTCCTGCGTTGAGTGTCCTGTGCTGAGTGTCCTGTGTTTTGTGTCCTGTGTGTATTTTAGTATTTGTGTATTTGTGTATTTCTGTTTTTCTGTTCTGTTTACCCAACGAACTGTCAATTGATTGTCAAATTATAAAGCGAAAGCGGTCAGTTCGATTGGGACAAGGAGAGGAGGAGGGTCCTTTGAAAATGTAAACTGTTTGCTTTGTGCCAGGATTCGAGGGGGGAGAGGGGAAGGGAGGGGTTCAGAATCAAAATCGAACCACTTCAGCTGCAAAACTATGCGAAACATTATACAACACGCATCGTTTTGAGAGGAGTTTTCCGAGTTTATACCCATTTCTGACACACGATATTTCGCATTGTGCATTGTGTTGTGCCAAATAATGGGGGCGGGGCCACGCCCAACAATGGACAACATTTGGCGTAGTGAATTACAAAATAGGATACGTTATATTTGCATTGTCGATAGTTGCTGCCGCTGCTGCTGCTGCCGGGGACAAATCTCGTTAAAACCAAATCACGTAGGAATTTCATTTCTGGGATGCCCCCCCGGAACTTTTCCGGCTGTCGTAATTGCAGACAAATTGTGAAAAGTATTGCCTGACATGGGCGGCGCTCAAAGGGGGACCGGCCTGGGTTTTGTTTGGCTTGACGAGGGGCGCTGCAAAGTTTTGTGACAGACGCTTTTAAGCAGAAAATTGTTTGCTCATAACTTCTGACATCGTGGGTGGATTGTGAAGCCTATCAAGCAATAACAATAAACGTGGCCCAAAGGGGTAAAGAAAGCCTCCAATATTGTGTTTTATGCGATCGAACATACTAGTATATATGTGCTTGACATCTCCGCGCCAGCCACAAAAAAAAACACAACACAACACAACAACATTGAATCTAATGACTTTGAAACGTGAATCCTTATATAATCGTACATCAAAAGGAGCAATTACCAGTTGACTTTTACACGGAAAGAAAAGGGATTTGAAAGTCTTTACTTAGGTATATTTAATATTTAATTATTTTCCCACACAAATTGATAATTTCTTAACCAATGTTAAGTTTCTTACCTCACTATAAACTTGTTTTGTTAGTAAAGATACATTTTTGGAAAATGTCTTTTTTTCTTGCTACATTAACAATACTTTTTCCTAGTGCAAAAGAAAATCAAAGTTTGTTACTTGGACATGTTGTTTTTCCATCAGTGTAGCCATGCTGCAACAGAAGCTAAAAGTTTTAGTTGCCACAGTTTTTGCTCTTCTCCTTGCCACAAATCGTTGACTTTGAGTGGAGGATCCCTTTGGCTTTCATAAACTTTAAGTGAGTCTTCATGGCGGAGTCAGCCAGCAAAGCCGATGGCCATAAATTTCTAGTTTACTTTGCACCCGGTCCCTGGCAAAAGGCCATTAAAAAATTCCTGTCCAAGCCAAGTCGCATCGGGTTCTTCGTTCTGGGTTCTTGGCCAAAGTGGAGTGTGTGTGGAGGAAGGCTTGTTATGACCACGGGATGATGCGCATTGCTCATTAACACGAAACTAATTAATTGCACATTCTGCTAAACTATCGTGTAGCAGAAGGCCCAGAAAGAAGAGGGCCATTTGGCCGTTTGGCCATTTCAGGCTCTTGATTGATCGCCCGACGTCTCCTCAGCGATCTTCCAGGGCTAACGAGGCATCTTCGTTGGCCCAGAGTTGGCCCAGAGTTGCTCCGCCATTGCATTTTAAACGCTAATTTATTGTTAACTGCAACATGTTGCCGGTATGCAAAAATGTTGCCCCAACATAGGCAATTAATTGTAACAAGGCCCGCTAGCGAGCCACCTTTAACGAGGCTAAGACAGCGACACCGATGGCTAAAACAAAAAGCCCGAAAAAACTCAGGGAAATAAATATACTGAAACTGAAACCATTCCGAATTGGATTGGCAACACTTTTCAGCTAAAACTGCATCTGCACTCCTCCGACGCGTGTTAACCCGCTGCAATTTACGTGTTAATTTGAAGTCGTGTTTTGCCAAATGTTTCTTGGCCCCAAAGGAAATTCAACACTAAAGAAAATTAAAAATATAAATTGGATTGAATAACAGATTTATAGAGAATTATTTAGTACAATTGGTGGTCATACAGACTTGGTAAATAATTAAGAAAGTTGTGAACTAGTTTCCTGAATTCAATCCTACTGGGTTAAAAACTTTTCCTCTTGTACTGTGATTTTCTCCCAGTGTCACTTTGACCGGCAGCCTCACTTTTACCCAAGTCAAGCGAAAGTTTTGGCCAAGTTCCCGGCTCCGAGGTGAGTGTGCGAAGGTGGAAGTGTAATTCATGTGTTGCCGTAATTGCTGGGAGGCAACTGGTGCGGCAGCTGCCACCGAGGCATTAGGCCTTGGCCAATTGCAGGGAAAACAGCCACTTACCAAGTAGCTGAGGGAGGGAGGGGGGGTGAGGAAAACCCACTAGATTGATATTCAGATCGAATCGGGGTAAACAACTCGAAGGCGAAACTTTGGCGATTCACTTTATAAGTGGAGGAGCTTTCCAAACAAAAACTGGCAACTTAAGAACATTTTGATCACACTGCATTCCCCGAAATATATATCTGCACAATCCACTCGTCAAAATCAGGAATCCATGGTGCGGTGGAGCGGATGCTTCTATGGCAACTATGGAACTATGCAACCATCAATCAGACCAACTCTCGGCTCCCGAACTATGCGCAAAATCAATAAATACCCATAAAGTTGTTGGCGAAACTTTGGCAGCGGCCATCGCCATTCTATATAAGTGCTCGCATTTATCTATATAGTGTGGAGTGGCTATCCAACAGATAGATGCTGACAGCCAACTAGTTTTTGAATACGAAAATGCCAGCCATAGTTGGGCGAATGTTTCGAAAACTTTTACGCAAAATCCGTACCCGAAACGAGAGCCAGAAAACCGAGACCGCAGAACGCAGAACGCAACGCACAGTGGAGTGATTCTTCCCCCCGATTTCCCCTATAACGCTATAACTCTATATCGCCATAGCTCCGGGCCCTGACATCCAGCTGGCTCGGCGCAGCGGCAGCTTGTTTGCGGTTGCAAGTATCTATCGGATGCGAGTGCCGAGAGTGCAGGCCAAGAAACTCGCAATTTTTCGGTGGCGAATAGTTGAGAGTTGCGAGTTGAGAGCATGCTGCAAGGCCTGTATCTGTATCTGCCGCTGTCCCTGCCACAGATGCAGATACAAATCATGGGGCTTTATGACACCGCCAACATATGTTGCCGCTCAAAATATTTAACCGCAGCAGAGCTTTTCGGAAATCAGCAGATACACGGTGATTAATGGCAGCATTCAATGGCGGACCGACGACTGCATGTATCCATCAGATACGCAGTTTGTCAACGACGCTTTCCCCCGACGCAATCATCAATTAATGCGCTATTAATAGAGGCTTTTCCTCCATTTTTTTTCCCCCTCATTTTCCCAAACACTTAGGGTCCGACATGTGTTAGTGTCAACTTGATTGAGCAGAGGAACTTGACAAAGAAATTTGGAACAACCAAATGGTATCTATAGACAAAAAGATACCCTTACAATAATTAAAAATATTTCTTATAATTTCCTAAGTCTTCTCTAAGTTGAGCTACTCCATTCTACCCGTACGTCAATTTAATTGCTGCCAAATTATGGAGGCATTAAAAATTCAATTCGTGGCCCAGTTCGATTTGAATTAATCAATCAAAGGCCAGGAACCCTTAGCATTTGACTTATTATCGAGAGACTCAGACATTTGAGTGGCTCAACTCTTTGATTCGAAGGTCGCGCCAGCTAATTTACTGGCCATAATTAGCATTGGCCCGAACGAAACGTTTGGGAACATTTCGAAGTAAGCCAGGCTGCAGCATTTAGTAATGCGATGGGTTGGGCCAGGTCCGTGGATAATTCCAATTTCCAATGGCTCGGATAGATCGGGCTGAGTGAGTGTGTGGCATATGCATTAACCCTTTGATTTTCGGGCTCTTAACTGGCACGCAATGGCCTTTATTTTTGGTGGTCGTGGAAGTCTTGTTAAGGCTACACTGGAGGAAATTTAATTATAAAGGAAAATGTATTTAATATAGTTTAATATAATTTATTTATTGCTAGGAAAACTTACACAAATTTAAAATATATATTTTGATAAAAATTTTGGATTGTCTTGTTAAGACTCCACATCAAAAAATATTATAACATACAAAAATGTATTTAATATAATTAAGCATAATTTATTTGGCAAGAAAAATTCGACACACAAAAATATATATTGTAAAAAATACTCCGGACATTTTGTTACAAATGGGAAAAATATAATTGCTTATAAAATGTTATTAAATAAAATTTTACATAATTTATGTAATGCCAAGAAAATGTTACATAATGAAATATTAATTAAAAGTATTCAGGAATATCTTGTTGAAGCTAAACATGAAACGATATATTAAAGAGTACTTGATAAATTTTATTATATATAATTTATAATAATTTAATTAATATTTATATTTTCCAATAACCATTATTATTTTATATAACTTAAAATGTGCATCTGTAAAATGAATAGTTGAAAAGAATTGTGTTACAATTTGACATTCCTTGTCAATTATCACTTTTCTTAATGAACAAATTATTTCAAAATTAAAAATGCCCCAATTTCTTTCAGTGCTTATCAGCTTGTGGGCATTTGGAGAGTTCTTATTCGGACAGCTTCCACAATGGTTACAGTTGCAGTTGCTGTAAAGTGCGGTCATGACCCGAAGTCCACTCGAAAATAAAATATGAAGAACAGATTCTTTCATAATTAACCGAGATGGAGCTTGGTGAGGAATTGTGCGGTGATCAGTGGAAGGCATCATCATCGACCCTCCTCCCAGTCCCGGAGCCAGAGCCAATCCCAGCATCTGGGATGCCATGAACTTTGCACAAACACCGCACGCTCATCTTAAAGATGCAAAAACTTTTACATTTAACCGCATTTATGGAGCCACTGGCAGCTGCTGCTTCTCGGATCCCGATTTTTTGAGATACAAAGGGAGGGGAAGATGGCAGCTTTCGCAAAGATTTTCACCTTTTCTATATTATATATATTAGATGCCGGGCGAAAGTTTATTGTTTTCCTCAAGTTCTTGCAGGCACACACTCCGCAAGGAAAGCACTCCGCTTTCCCATTTTCCATTTCCCTGCGAAAGGATAAGCCAAAGGATGCCCCCGTCCCGCATCCTGCGTCCTGCGTGATATGTAAAATTGATTCGCCTTCGCCACTCGTGAGTGGCTGCCGTTTGTGTTTGCTTTGTTTAGGGATAATCCCATACATTAGACCTGTGTAAGGGGATTGTTTGAGTTCGAGTTTGCGTTTGCGTTTGCGTTTTTCGCCGCTGTGTTATTTCGGATGCTTTGTGTGCTTTGTGTGCTCCTGGGCAACAAAACTGATTCTCAAGGCATTTGTGCATTCCGAGATAATTTTATAGCCATAAATGCGCCAGATTTGCGTTTACTCGGGAGGATTACGACCCCGACTCCAACTCCTCGTTCAACTTTCCGAATTCACATAAAATTAGCAAATATTACATTTGCGCCCGGGAAGGGCTCCCAAAAGGTTGCACATCCTCCGCAGCTCCCGGAGCTCGGAGCTTCTGGACTCGAGTTTATTTTGTATATTTTAAGCAAACTTTTTTATTGCCGTAAACAAAGTTTGCACGCAACGGGGAGTTATTTAACGTATAGAACTAAAAAAAAAAACAAAGATGGAAAAACTTTCTAGGAAGAAGGAATAAGTCAGCCAAGTAGAAAGAAAGGCTGGCTCCTCCTGTTCCAGTTCCTCTTCCTGGCCAGGGCTCACATCCTTCGAGTCCGCTGATTGACTCGCCTCCATTTTGGGGGCGTGGCCCGCACAAATGTGTCGCCAGACAATGCCGCAGATACGCACGCAGATAGGTTAATGTTAATGTGTGGCACAAAGTTTCCAGCTACCAGTTTCCACTTTCCAGTTTCCAGTTACCAGTTTGGCAGTGTCGGCAATTTACAGTTTATCGGTTATGTCATCTAAATGGGCGTCCTGCGATTTGCTTCCCATTATCATTTACCGCAGACGATGATACTCCGGATTCGGTCGGGGGCGGGGGGCGGGGCAAAAAGTTGATAAAAGGTCGCTATAATATGGCACGCGGGGGTTAAAGGAGGAAATCGTGGGACTATTTATGAGTCCATTTATGGGTTGGAAAACTGTCCTATAACTCAGTGTATTAAAGCTGCAAATATATTGTAAGTTAAAGAAGATATGGTGCTATAAGAGTTTACTCGTATTTTAAAAATACATTTCAAATATTAATTATATAAATATCTTGTCGAAGATGTGGTGCTTTAAAAATATACTACAATTTAAAACAAACATTTTAAATATAGTAAATATAGCTTTCAATCATATATTTCAATACTTTCTAAGTTCCAAAAGAAGCTAGTTCCAAAAAAAAGATACTTTTATAAACTAAAGACCTTGATTAAACGGTCATGTTCTGTTCATCTAAACTGCGTTCCATCCATTTATGAAGACACCAGCAATCAGTCATGTGTCCACCAGATGCAATCTCTGATTTATAAGGACTGAAAGCAGAACATAATGCACTCAGACCTGGCATTATCTCGACTTCATTTGGATGTCGACCGCGCGCGAGAAAAAACGAAATTAATTACAGCAGTTTGTAAGACACACGCACAACAAGTTGGATCATCTAGACACCAATCCCGGTCCCCTGGAATCGCAGGATCCCCTGCTCCACAAGTCCCTGTTTATCTGTCGGATGTGCCTTTGTTGGCTCTTTGGGGGGGAGGGACACATTCCGTGGCAGGGTCTGGGCCTTTGTCTTGCACTTGCCACGCATCCGTCAGCACAATGTTGCAGTTGTTGCAGTTGCCGGAGTTGGTAGTCCCCGGACAGAGTCCTTGACTTGCATTTTTGATAAACAACGTGTCAACTTTGTCGACATAAACCATAATCTTCGGTGTCAGTTTGACTTACAACTCGTGTACTTTTCGCTGCAGTAATCATGTCTGGATCTGGAGTCTGGATCGTGGGAGGAGTATCTGTATCTGTAGCTGTTGCTGTAGCTGAAGTGGAGGTGGAAATAGAGGCAAATTCCTCATAGTCTGGCGGCAGCTGGGAGCATTAGTTTTCGGGAGTAGTTTATTTGTCTTCGTTTGTTATTCCTATAAATAAGCGGTAGCAACTGGCCCGCTCTCCTGGAGAACCTACTCCCGGATCATTAACGTAATTAAATGTGGATGAAAAATTTCGCTTAATAACTCGAAACGCAACGAAAAAACAGAAATGCAATTAATCAGAAGGCAGGAGGAGGCATGTGGCAGTAGAGTCTGGGCATGTTTTCCTTTTCGTTTTCCCTTTTTCCTTTTTCGGCTTCAGTTTCCCCTCCCCCTTTGGCGGCACCTAGAAATTAAAGTAAGTGTCGGGCGGTCCAAGCGACCCTGCCACATGACGCACGCATGTCTCCTCCTTCGGCTGTTGTTGTTGTTGTTGGTGCTGCCTCTCGGTGGCAGAATGTTGTCAGCTTAATTTTTTAATAATGCTAAATTTAGCCGGCGGCAACGTGGCAATCAACAAGTCCTGGCAGCCATGTAATTTCGCTAAGTGCAAGAAACCAGCGATGCGTTCCCCATTTCAGTGCCCCATCCTCGATTTTCGCCATTCGCTTTTCTATGCCTTTTCCTTTTGTTTTCCTTTTCTCCAGGCCTCGGAGTGCATATTTATCGTCACTTGCGCGGAGCGTGACATTGAAATTGCAAATTAGCAGGGAGAATCGTGGAAAATTGTTCTCGGCAGGAGATTCTTCGGAGGGTTATCTTGGCGCCAGGCGGAAAATCTTCCAGTCTTCAAAAAAAAAAATGATCAGAAGATGGATTTTTTTCAGATTTAAATGAGAGATAAATATATTCAACACTACAAAAATTATAATTACAACTTTGTATCTTCTAATTAAAATATATGATTATATTATTTAGTGCCATAAAATTAACCTGAAATAAATTTAAATAAATGTTAAAGTCTTTGAACCCCTTACAAAAATATTAAATAATAATTATACAATTTTATTTTCAATTTAAAAAATATATTTATATATTTTAAGGATATTATGATTTTAAATATCTCAAGAAAACCTTCAATCGATCTTTTTAGAATAATCTGCTAATCTAGGGTCTTGCTTAAGGATTAAGAAGTTGAACCCCTTACAAAAATATTAAATAATAATTACACATATTTATTTTCCAATCAAAATATATATTTATATTATTTAGGTATATTTTAGGTATAAATATCTCTAGTAAAAGATACAGATCTTTGATTTAAATATCTGCTAATCTTGCGATACAAATCGAGCCGTGTAATCCCAACTGAAACCTATAGACAATAGATGACAGTCGGGAGAGTCGCCCAGCGGAACCTGGAAGGCTCAGGACTCCGTCCGCCGTCCTTCGTCCTGAATCCAGCAGAATCCTGAATCCTCAAGTAGGGAGAGGCGGGGCGAGTGCATTGTGCTCTGGAGTGCACTTAAAGGATTTTTTACGAGGCAGCGCAGCTCGGCGAAGGAGCAGGACCAGGAGCAGAAACGAGGCGGAATGAAAATCAACAAATGATGACAACTAGCTACCAGCCAGTCAGCCAGCCAGCAGATACAGATACAGATACAGATACAACCAGCTAGCTGGCAGATACGGATAGCAGCGACCAGCAGCTAACCCTCAGCAGATTTCAAGTGTGTTTGTCCTTTCAAAATGTTTTTCTTTTCTAGCGACTTGAGTGGTTGGCGTATTCTACTAATTTTATTTCTCCACGCCCCGCGGAGTCCTGCGTCCTGAATCCTGTTGACAAAAATCTGGAATGTGTGCTCGACCGTGCGCCGTCTGTCTGTCCGTCTGTCTGTCATAATAACCAACCATCCGTCCATTAACCCAGGTCCGAGGCAGTGATCCCGAGGAGCAGGTAGCCCGTCCTCATTGATTCCTATTCGCGCGTGTTTAATTCCCAAATCAGCGCTCCCAGATCTTCAGATCCTCCTCCTCCTCCTCCTCGTTGTCATCCGTTTGTTTGTGTTTTTTTTTATTATTTTGGGATTCGCTTTGTTCTGCTCCTGGCTGCGTTTTTTATTCGCTTTGTTCCGCTTGTGAGGCAGCCGCTGATCTTATCATCGTTTTGTTCCGTGAGGCATTAAAAATTTGTCATTTGTTCCCCATTGAGTTCTGGGTTTGGGTTCTGGGTTCTGGGTTTTGGGTTTTGTTTAAGCTCGATTGTCGCCCGATGTCTTGTCATCGCATCTCTCATCGAGCCAACTGTTTTTATTTCCTCAAGAGGAAGCAGCTGGTCCTGGTCCTGGTCCTTCTGTTCCAATCGGATCGGATCGGATCGCTTTGGATCTGAAGCAATTTGGTAATTGCTACCTCGGGGTTAACTCAGAAATGCGTCCCAAATTGCAGTTGGGATTGTTCTGATTTCAGTGCAAATTATGCAGAATCAATGGAAATAAATAATCCATTTAATATGGTAAAAGATACTTTTTTATTTTTGGGTATTCACAACCCAGAACACTCCCTTTTGATAGATACACCTTGAATTTATGCTGACTATGAAGTATTTTGGATTTGATTAGTCTGATGATAATCAAACATTAGGAGGAGCACATTCCCCCCTCCCCTACCTCCCCCTGTGTAATCGGAGTATAATCCCATAACCCGCACACCTCATTCCCCCCTGCCATTGTCCTGCATCGGCATTTATTGTGCGGAGGCCATCCGCATCCTGCATCCTGCATCCCGGACCTGCAGCATCGCTGCTCTCCTGTATTTGCAAATACTGATTATGTTTACATGCATGCATCCACTGCTCCAGTGTCCAAACAATGCCCCATCGCAATGCTGCCAACTCAATTGTCCGCCCGGGACAATGGGTCGTATGCGTAATGCCATATGAGCAGTGACCAGTGACTAGTGACCAGTGGCCAGTGCTCCAGTTGCGTGTGTGTAATGAAAATTGTCGCCGAACCGAACTGAACCGAACCGAGCTGAGCTGGGCAGATGAGTCATGTCCTGGCTTGAGTAGACAAAATCAATTTGGTTTTGCGGTTGCCGCAGGAGCAGGAGGAGGAGGCAGGATCGCCGGAGCAATTTGCATGCCAGGACATTCAGGTCGCAAATGAAATGCAGCAGTTTAAATGCATCAAAGTCAAAGCAAATTAGAGAGAGGGCGGAGAAGATAGAGATACGGATACAGAGGCCCCCGGATTTCGAGTGGCCCTTCGAAAGTTGCCATCGTCAGCGGACACTTGGCCCCCGAAAATACAAAAATTATGCCCCATCCTGAGGGCCTACGAAATCCAAAGAGGGAACCTGGTGAATATAAAATCTATATATTTCCCCGAGCTCAAGTTCTCGCTTTTGTGAGGGGCAGGCCGAAAGTGAATGTTCGGAACTATTATTTGCAGTTGTCAGCCAGGAGCCAGGAGCCGGGGGGCAGGAGGAGCTCCTCAACGAATCTTCTTCTGTGTTATTGAAAAACTTTTACCAACAGGCCAGGACAGGGGATGTCCGCAAAAGTCTCGCCCGGCAATGCTTCAGATTTAAATGAAGTGAAGTGAATTTAATGGTCAGCAGACATTTGTGCTGGAGGGGATGGATGTGGGTGTAGGTCTGGGTGGACTTCCTCCTCATCCTCTTCACTCGAGTGGAGTTTTCGCATCTCGGTGTGTGCACTCGTAGTTGGTAGTTGATATTTGCATAGTATATGTTTCAAGTGCTTGTTTGTATGCATGAAACACACGGATCCCAGTTCCTAGTCTCCAATCCCTCATCCTTCGTCCTTCGTCCTTGGTCCTTGGTTGGTTCGGTGTAACTATCAGCGCAAATGTACTTGAAAATTGTAATGAGCTCTAAGCTCGAGCGTCAACAGCAAACAGTTTTCCGGCTCCGGCTCCAATTCGGATGCGGATTGGAGTCCACCCCAACCAACCAAACCCGACCATATGCTCCCGGATTAGACATGCCAGATGGGATGGATCGGTGATGGGTTGGATTGGATGGTAAGCGAATCGTTTACAGTTACATTTTAGAGTTTTCCGTCTGAAGAGCAGCAGCAGCAGCCCTGTCTGGGGGCGCTTAGGAGCTTTTCCGGAAAATGGAAAATTGCAAAATCCCCACATCGGCATCGGGCTTCGATTTTCGGGGGAATAAATGGAGCTCTGAGGATAGCCGGATTTCAGCTGAATGATGAAAGCACTTCTGCCCACCAATTAAGAAGCATCCCCATATGTAATCCAAGCCACGGTGGAGCAGGTTCTGGTAGGGAGTTTTCCGGGGGAATTCTAATTGAAATGGAAGTGGAAATCAAAATATATATTTTGTAGTTTATTCTTCTAGGTTTTCCTGGGAGTTTTCCTTGGACTTAGGTCTAAAATTTGCAATAAATTGCTAAAAAAAAAACTATGCCATTCCAGCGTTATCCCAAATTACAGATCCCGATGCTGATGTGGAAATCGGGCTGCTCCAAAGCTAGTGGCACTCATTAGCTGCCATAAAACACAATCATCCGATATACGAAAGGGGGTCCAGACGGGGGCAAATGAAATCACGTCGCGCCACTGCAACAAATTCAAGTTAATTGAATTCCAAAGTAAGCATAATTCCAGCCGACTCTAAAAGCGAGCACATTCAACAACCAACACACAACAACAACACACAACAACACACAACAACAACACACACAACATACAACAACCAACAGTCAGTCAGTTAGTAGAGGGGCAAAGGGGAAGGGGTAGGCATTTAAACTAAATTTAGCCTGAAATTGCTTCCTTTTTGCTGTCGGTTGTTGGCCATGTTGCCTCTGTTGCCTGATGGTTGCCACTTTGCCGACAACACAGAATTCAATTACAATTGGCAGCAGCAGCAGCAGCAAAAGCGGCAACAGCAGCAAAATAAAAACGAAAACGAAAGTCGCGCCTGGAACTTAAAAGCCAACGAACGATCGAGTTGGCCAACAACCGGAGGAGCAACTGAAACCGAAACTGCAGCTAAGACCAAGCCCGAAACAGAAAAAAATTATTTCAGATTTTTAAGAATTTAATTTAGTTAAATATTTATCATTAAATATACCTATATTACAATTTATTCCAAATAAAAAGGAGTTATCAAACTAAAACCATGCTAAAAACACATGCCATATTTTGAATTTCTCTCAGTGCATAGGTAAAGCCGCGCTGCAATCCGGTTTCTTAATGTTTTCAGCACTTGCAATTATTTTATGCCGCCATCGTTTAAAGTGTCGGAAATTTGGTTCGGTAATTAAATGAAAATCAACGGCGACCAACGCCTGCTGACCGAAAAAAAAAACTATATAGAGAGACCCAGATATAAAAAATTAATGAATAAAAAATACTCTATCAGACACGTATTTAATAATGTAATATTTAAAATTGCAAACTAAAGTTGTGTTTCTCCTTTTCATATACCCAAAACTTTTGATTAACTGTTTTTTGCCTCACCAAAAAAAAGTAACATTCATAAATATATCATAAATACCAATATAATCCCTTACAGAATTTTTTCTCTACCAATCAGATTTAGTGTAAAATGGAAGTATCCAATTTAAAGCAGAGCATAACCCCCTCAGGGGGAAAAAATTGGATGAAATTCGCGACGTCTAGCAGCTGCAGCCAAACTAGTTCAACTTGTTGGAGTTGATTTTGGACTTTTTATGTGTGGCATATAGTACTCTAGTTCGATCCCAACAATCCCGGTGCCCCCCATGAGTAAAGCCTTTCTGCACAGTAATCAAAATACTGGCGGCAATAAAACCAACACAAAAACGGATATCAAAGGGGGAAAACTGAATCTGAAACCATAACAAATCAGAGCACTAATGAATATTGAGAGGCCACTAAAAGGAAAGCGCGCGGCAGTAGCAACAAATTAATATCGACGAAATACCAAAATTCACATAATAATAAATGCAACCCCACCAAGGGGGAGCAAGGAGCAAGGAGCAACTTTTCCACCAGGATAATGAAGTGGCTGGAGTGGGCTGAGGAGGAAAGGCGAAACACCTGCCTAACAACCGCAGAGACAGAGACTCCGGAGGTAATAAAAATCGTATAAATAACCAAAGCTAAAGACAACAACTTCAGAAAGAGAATTACAGGGTGCTTGAAATATTATACGGGGCAGGGGCGGGGGCAAGGGGGTGGCTCGTTAATTTGCAATAAAATCCGATTATAGCCACAAAAATGCGCCCATACAAGATATATAAATATATATTCGTGGGTACTTATGCTCAACCGGGCCCAAACAAAATGCGACTCAAGGTGGAAATAAAAGCCCGGAAGTCAAAGCCAACTTGTATCAATAAGTACCCAAATGGGGAGGGGGTCGGGGGTCGGGGGAAGGCTTACATTGATATTAAAGCCGGCTATAAATAAGACGCCCCCGAGGCAGGCAAAGCCCACAAATTATAGCCAAGGTATCTGCAGAACGGGGTGAGTTTTCTTCCTGCAGGTGGAAGCCTGCAGGTGGGGTTCTCCTCAAGACCCAAGACCCAAAACCAAACCGAATTGAGATAGCACTCCAATTTGCATTGCTTACTGTATAGTACGGGGAGGAACTGCAAAGGACCTCCATGTCCTTTTAAGGGGTCTCAATTTGGCGATTTGTTGGGAGACCCGACACCTTCTCCCAGAGGCATTTTTTTTTCATTTCAGCTGGGGATGGTTTTCCTTCGAAGGGGTGGAAAATATCTTAACTGCTTACTATAACACAAATATTTGATTTTATATTTATGGTTTACTTTAATTTCTGTGGCATTCACTTTCCAATTAATCTGTGCAAATAAAATGTATTCAAAAATTCTCTTTAATGAAGTTAACACCATGAAAACTCCAACGAGTTCCCCTTTTCCCTCCCCCACGAAACAAGTTTGGCCCTTTAATTTAGACATTACTCAAAAATATCTGCCCTTTTCCGGGGCTGCATTGGGCAGGAAAGTTATGTCTTCTGCTAACCCTGGATTTCCCCCCTTTTGTTCCTGTTTTTTTTTTTTTGGAGCCACCCAACCCAACCGCAAGGCCAATAAAAGTGTAAACACTGATTTGGCACGCGCCTTCTTTAGCCGAAAATTTATGCATAAAAAGACCGGGATCGAGGTTGGCTCCAACCATGTCCAACCCCCGGAACATATCCAACCAGCCCAACTGGGGCAACCCCAAAACACGGTAATTACCTGAGTCCTTTCACGGAGACTTACGCACACAGGCACAGGCCAACAAGGACACGGACACGGACCGGGACTGGAGTCCTGGATGCAGAAGTTGAAGGTGAGGCAATCCCACTAACGGCGATGTCTGGCAAACTTTTCCTTTATCATTATTATCGGAGCAACATGCATATGAATATGGCTCTGCCCAGGAGGTATGTCTGCCTCACTATTCCCACTCCATCGCTCGGAGTTGTCTCGGTTTATATACTCTTGAAGAGGGTACTTAAATTTTCCAAAACCATTTGCAATATATATAAATATATGGGAATAATATTCTTAAATATATTTCTAATTAGTATAATGTCTGTTTCGTTTGTCGCATACTATACTCTGCAAGGGTATTGATACTATCTGTCCACTAAATTGTCTGTTTGTTCGTCAGTAACTATTCCCTGGAAGGGTATTCCAAGCTTCGGTCTTCAAGGCTATCCTTATTTGTTTTGGGGAGGTGTTATGGCCGGCTTCCGAGAGGACTTAACCGCTTTTGTAATGCATAATTTTGAGGGCAAGGCAGGCAACCCTACCTTCGGCCCCGAGGGTAGATATATGCATAAATAATTCGAGTATTTTCGTCGTGTTGGGTTTTCGTTTCATATGGTATACCATTTTTTTTTTCTGCGCCAGGTTAGCATGCGGAAAAATTTGTCTGTTGGCTTATTTTAAGCAAATTATGTGTAATTATTCACAAATTAACGAGCCAACGAGGAAGCGAGAAGCGAAGGCAACATATTAATGTTTATTAAATGAACTGCCTGGCGGTGGTGTGAGTCTATTGACTCCGCTTAGATCACTTTCGGCCAGGCATTTATAATAATTCCATAATTTCCACAACCGATTTTGCAACAATTTAGTTAATTTATAGGCAGGCCTGCGCTGGCCATAGCCTTCGAAATAGCCGTTAAATGCACAAAGGACAACACGCAAACCTAAAAAATACAAAAGGGTTCTCCAGCAGCCACTCCACTCCAATCCAATCCGGACCGGTCCCGGGTCCAGGTCCAGGGCAATCAGACGATAAACTTATAAATGTTGCAGACGCCGCAGAAGCCGAGGCAGCCATACATATAGTAATTATGGCCCTCGGCCATATTTGCCAACTCGATTCGAAGTCGGAGTTTGGGTTTGGGTTTGAGTCGGAGTCTGGGACAAAAACCAGAAAGTTGAAGCGCAGTTTGTCGTTGCCAAAGGACATCAACTAGAGCGGTTGATGAAGAAGTAAGCCGAAAGGGCCCAAACCGTTTATTAAGCCAGACAATAAGCAGTTCTCTTCTCTTCCGAGGGATACCTATCCGCAAATTAACGGAAGCTAAATCAAGTTAGGAAAGCCTCTTAAGGGATTTGGCTCGAAAAAATAAATGTTAACTTTATAAATCAGCCATAAGAAGGCAGGAGTGTGAGTTTTTTTGTGGGGGAACGAAACAAAATTAAGTGTTATTTAAACAAGATTTCTTTGCTTAACACTGTCTCTTTCAAATTTATTAGTTATTTTGATTATTTTGAATTCGAATTTGATTCGCAATTAATGTGATTGAATGCATCGTTTGAATCACCACAATTTTGTGCTTTTGTGCCAATCCACTTTCAATAATTTCGCCATTTATCTTCGGGCCGGTATTAAATCATCATTTAATTGGCCGCAACGAAGATTTACCAATTCCGTGAACCGCATTCCATCAGTGGCTACCATTTTCGGCCATACATCATCATCGGGGCCACAAGTGACGAATGCCAGGGAGCTCTTAAATAAATGACCCTGCGGTTCGGAATGGAAATGAATTATGAAATATTTGCAGGCCGGACTAATGAGCTCGGTTCGGGGATGGGGATGGGGATGGGGAATGGGATAAGAGAGTGGCTGTCGCATTAGCACCTCACCTGTTACCTGATCTAGACCGCCAGATAAGCTAACGACCCCGGATAACCCCCCATAGAGAGGAGGAGGCAAGGTGACCTCCGCCTGGAGCTGGCCGGGCACACTTTTCATTTTCAGCAAACGGCATAAAAAACATTGACAGGTACCGGGGAAATGATGTGATAAAACAGAAAACACACATTCGCATTCGGACTGCGATTCCTGGCCAAAAAAAGGTCAAAAGTGCCCGGGGACATCATAAACGAAGGTCCCAGCTCCCATCTCCCAGTTCCCTTCTCCAAGTTTCCAGTTCCATCCAAGACGGCAAAACAATAACTGCCGGCAATTTGGATGCTGGCAACTGTTTATTTGTCAAACATTTTTCTCGTCTTGACATCTCGACTTCCAGCGGCGAGAGACCCAAGTTCTCCCTCGGACCCTTCTCCCTCGACCCTGGACTGGGATCCGGTCCGTCTCAAAATGGGCAACCAACTGCGACAAGTTGGGTTTGCTTGATATTCCCATTTCGGGAGATGTCCGAAAATTGTTATCGATGTTTTTGTCATGTTTGCCTCAAATTAAAATCCCCAATAAACGGGCGGAGCTGTCAGTTGGACTCACTGATATATTGTTGTCCTTCGATTGCATGCTAAGCAGGAATCTTCCTTCGTCCTGGGTTTTTAATTGGCTGTCCTGCAGAAGCCAAGGGCGCAGAAAATTCGAAGATCAAACGTAAGCCCAAATCTCAGAGATGTCTTTTTTTGAGGATATACAATAATAAATACAAGTAATGTATATATATATATATATATTGATTCCTTCTTAAATCAATAGTTTATTGTTAGGGAAAAACTTCTGGTTTAATCAAGAGTTGGTTTTTATTTTGTGCTAATTTCTTTTGTTTTCGTTTGCCGCATAAAAACAAACGATAATCCCCTCCGAAACTCTCGGAATGATTCATCACACACTCCCTTTTTGGCCAGCAATTTGATTATGGCCATAAGTAGACAAGAAGCAAACTTCGGCGATTCCAACTCCATAAAAGCCAACAAAAAAAAAAGACAAATAAATAAATTGCCTTTCAGATTGCAGCTTCATTTACTAATTTCACTGGCTATCTGCTAATCGAGCGCAAAATAAGCAAAAACAAGATTGTCTGGAAAATGGCAAAGGGCATCTCGGGTTGCCCAAGAGCTACTCCCTTCCCCCGGAATCCGAATCCGAATCCAGAAACTTGGAACCTTAATTATACTGGCTACGCACTTGTAACAGAATCGGGCGACGATGCACATTAATTAGTTTTTATGATTATTGGCGGCGGGCATTGAAATACAATACTGAGGAGGAGGAGGAGGAGGAGTGGAGAATTTACATAAGTCAATGGAAGAAAGTATCTTGAAGACAGTATGTGGGATGGCAGTTGAATTTGTCAATTTCTAATGCCGGCTTATTTACGATTTGCAGAGAGGGAGGAGGAGGTCCTGGCCTATCCTGGCCCTGGGCACCGACACCGAAAGCTCCCGAAAGAAAAGCGATTTAAGATACAGATACTCGCAGACCCATAAATATAGAATGGCTTCTTGTTGTTGGTGTGCCGGCAAATCCATTTGGCTAAATAAATGCCATGGCTGACATGAATAAAAGACAATTAAATTAAGATAATCGTTCTGACTCTGACTCTGACTCTGCCTGATGCCTGATGCTCCACCCCAGTTTCCCAGTTTCCCGCTTTCCCATTTCCCGATAGTTGTTGGGTGCTCTCCAAACATAAACATAAAATTCACCCATCCCAGCCACCGGATTTAAATGCTACACCCGACAAATTAATGGCAATCTTCCAGAGGGGATCCAATCCCATCGCAAATCCGGCTTAAGCCCCACTCTGCGACAATTGCCATGCACTTTGATTTGGCTTTGATTTTTGCTTAATTACTCCGGTTTGGCTCCGTTTTGTTTATGGCCTCGCAGTGGGAAGTGATACAAAATGAGAAAATAAACCACAACACGATGATAAACCCGGCTCATTG
Organism: Drosophila setifemur; assembly: GCA_021224005.1. Taxonomy (NCBI): domain Eukaryota; kingdom Metazoa; phylum Arthropoda; class Insecta; order Diptera; family Drosophilidae; genus Drosophila; species Drosophila setifemur. Next base: position 1,793,817 of record JAJJHY010005742.1, read on the forward strand.
ACAACAACTCTTAAAAAAAAAACCAACATAAAATCAAGTTACTCGCGAATTGAGATTAATGTTTAGCTTCCGCTAACATAAAATTTGATTTACAGACTCCTATTTGGGGATAATGGAGAAAAAAACCAATTAGTTTTTAGCCATATAAAAAAATTTAATTGGAATTAACTTTACTACAAGAAAACCAAAGAAATCCCACCCAAGAAATACTTGTAATAAAAACCGAAATCAACATCATCATTCACAGCTCCAAAATGTATCTTTTTATCGAGTGACATTTTGAGGCTGTGGAAAGTGAAAAACAGCCGAAACAATTTTCAACACCGACCTGCATCTCAATCGGACAACAAATGAAAACATAATTCAGCTAATAGATTTGCATAAAACATGGCTTTGACGTCACATAAATTTCCCCTTAGCCCGAGAAGATAACTCAATAATTTATTTGCTCGACAAATGTAGATACAACGGCTGTTTATGTTCGGTATAATTAATAAAACGCCGTGTTTTTGAGACCAAGAAACAAAAGTCTGCCACTGCCACTGCAACTGCAACTCGAATTTCGGCCTTAACTGACATTTGGCTTAATCATGATTTGGCAATAGCAATTCGTGTGTGCTTTTCTGGCCCTGGTTCTCAAAAAAACCGCATGAACTTTCGAATCTGACGTGCCGCAGTGCCACAAAGTGCCCAACACCTAAACGATCTAGCACACAAAGTATCTACGTATCTATATATACGAGTCACCAGTTCTGCATATGATTTTCTGGTTTCCCGGATTTATTTTTCTGTATTTTTCGGGTTTCTTGGCAGTTTGCAGTTGGAGTCTCAGTCGGAGTCGGCAGTTATCTACATAATTAATGCATGTCTCGGGCCACACGAAACATGCAAACAACTGGCATATTGACCCAATATCTAGGCAAAGGGCTTGACATTTGTGGAAAAGCCAGCTGGAGAGGGAAAACCAACGGAAAACTGGAAACCAAATCCAAATCCAAAACGATGAACCAAAAGCCAAGGAACATCGCGTGCCAAAAAGCCACAGAGCGTTATTGGAATATTTATGCCTCTGCAAGTCAGGCAAATAATTAAAACGAACCACTGCCGCAGAGAAGATGGAAATACAAAATACAAAATAAGAAATACAAAAAAATAAAAAAGCGGGAAAAAAACAAATAATTATGAACAAAAAACCAAAAAAAAAGACCTGGGAATGACACAAAACGCAGACACAAAATATTTTCAAGCCGTGATTGATGATGGGTCGTGCGGAATCGAACAGATATATATTTGTTTTAAATTTGTTATTCATTTATGTCGAAAGGGGGGGGAAAATGCACCTATCGGGTTTCGGGTCAGCCGGTGTAGCCTGGAGGAACTCTTTTCCAAGTCCGACTCCAACTCCAACTCCCACTTGGAATTATATAGTATGGAATCACATAAATAGAAGCACTTTGTATGGTTTATTATGCGAAAGGAATTTATGACACATCCCGGCAACACAATTGATAATTGCTGTCGTCTGCTTTTCTTCTCGTTTTCCCCAGCTTTTCATTTCCATTTTCCCATTTACCATTTCTTCGGCCAACCGACCGGAGAGCAATTAAAACACATTTTTTATTTTTACAATGCTTTTTTATGCTTTTGATTACGATTTCGGCGCCTTAATGGGGGGAGATGGGAATGCTCCATAAAAATCAGACCATATTCCAAAGGGTCAAACTCAATTTCAATTCGAATTCAATTTTTCAACAGAGTTGTTTGGACACCTCAATAAAATCAGAGATCTCTCCCACCCGTTGAGGAAGCTGCACCGAATCCACTGAACTGGCGCCGGACGGATGAGCCATCTCCGTCGACTGGCCAAGATGGTCATGCATAAGTAAGGAGCACACAAAAAAAAAAACCAAACAAAATTGAATCAAAAATTGACCCCCCGTGGTGGAAAAATTAAAATTTTATTTGTTTAGCAGGCGGCGTGACAGAAAAACACAGAAAAAACAGAAAAAACAACCGCGACCCCGACAAATATTAATCAAATTCGTAATACAAACAGCACGACAAACAATATAACACTTTCGAAAAATCCCAGAGCGCAAATCCAATTAATAAAATCAACATTGTTGTCGCTATATATCTGTATCTGTATCTGTTTCGCCTCGCCACGGCGTATCCGTATCTATTTCTGTTGTTCTCCGGCGGGGATCTGGTTTCGTTCTGAGCGATTTAAATATCACAAGTGGAAATCAGTTGCCCACGCTGAGCAACTGAAGAATTCACAGTTGAATACATATTCTGTCCATTAATTCATTAAAATATGCTTTATATATCTTTTTTCTTTCCCGTTTGATTTGGAAGTCATTTGAATAAAATGGGTTTTGGGTAGAGTATCTCAGGGATGCGACTAAATTTGGTCAAATTCAGAGAAGAGTTTGAATTCATTAAAAAAATGTTTAACGTAAGAAATATTATTTTATTTCTTTAACTGCAATAAATATTAATATTTTTTTTTTATGTAATTAAAAAAAAACTAATTTATAGTTCATGGAATTTATTTTTAGAACAAACTTCAAAGGAAATACTAGTATATATATCATATTTTGGAAAATACTTTCATTAAATATTTTTATTAAATTTCTTTCGTTTAAAAAGAGTATTAAACTTACTACTTAACTTTAAAAAAAAAAACACCAATTAATATGATTGCCCTTCCTTTCATGGCGAACTACCAAAATTTGCCTTAAATTGTTATCGCTAATTTTTATATATTGTCGAATTATTTAAATCATTAGGCCAAAATCAATTTTTAAATGTCACTAGCGAAATTAACAAAATTGAGCCCCGGCCTTTGATTAATTAAAGGAAGAGGCACACGCACACATATGGCGCCCTGTCATTCGGGCTCACACAGATACTCACGCACACCCACACACACACCGACACACACACACACACACACCTGTGCCCCGAACTTCGCCGATGCGAGTTTTGTTGGGCAAAGTTGAGCGTTGCGGGTTAATTACCATGTCAAATTCAAACAAAAACAACAAAAGCCAAGTACGCCACCGAAAGGAGGTAGTTTATCATTATAGCAACAAAAAGAACACCACCACCGACGCTAGTCGGTAGTCAACGAAAATAATAGGCTGGCAAAAGGTTCAAGGCGACGGTGCGTCGATGGAGGGAGGGAGGGGGAGGGGCAGCAGCAGGGGTGTGGCATGGCATGGCAGGGGGGGGAGGGGGAGCTGGCCCAGGTAAAACCTTTTCTTATCATAATTACGCACAAAACGCAGAGACAGGTAGAGCGGGCCAAACCAGGTTCAGCATTTAATTGAGCAATGCGTGGGTGTTGGAAAGAGTCGGTGGATGCCAACAGAGAAAGGTATAGACAAGTGCACTGGGAGAAAGTTTGTGTTTATTTAAACTTTTACTCTGTACTGAATTTTTATGTATTTTAATTTAAAATTCTACTCATGAAAATAGCATTTAAAATGCATTCTACAAGATTGTACATTTATTACGGCTCAAAAGAATATGTATTAGAAAATTAGTAATCTTTGTAAGTAAAATTAGGATATATAATAAATATTTTAATAGAGAAAATAATATTTTATAAAAATAATACATAGATTAACTAAATTTCAAGCAGATTTTCTCCATTTATAAATGTAAAAGAATAGATCGAACTTCTGTTTACATTTAAGAATGCATTCTATAAGTTTGTACATTTAATATAACTCATTAGAGTATTTAAGTACTATTGGTAAATTAAATTACTTATTATTTGTTATTATTTAAAAAGAATATTTTTTATATTGATTTATAAATTAATGCAAATAATCAGATAGATCTTCTGATTGCATTTAGGAATATATTTCACAACTTCGTTTCTTATAGCTAAATTTATTACAACTCAAAAGAATTTTATTAGGTATTTAAGTTATATTGGGGAAATAAATTCTATAAAAAATATTTGATTAAGGAAAAAACGTTTAGCGATTAAATTAAATACATAGCAGAAATTCCCAAATATTTCTCCCCGTGTAAATGCAAATGATCAGATAGATCTTGTGTTGCCTGCGATCTCCGCTAAACGGAAGTCCCTCGAAGTGAGAGTGAGTGAGCAATAGTTCGAAGAAGAGGGAGAGGGAGGGGGAGATAGGGCGCCCGCATTGCAGCTGCCGTTCTGTGTGCCTGTGTGCCTCCGAGGGCGTGGCAGCCGCCCCTCTGAGCTGATCCGAGCTGAGCTCACCCACGCTTCGCTGGCGATTTGCGCACTTAACAGGCATCCATTTATAATCGCCGTCCATCCGTGCGGACAGCCACCATCCGTCCATGCCCACATCCACATCCACATCCATATATATGTATCTACGGAGTGTGTCCAGTGGAGGAGGGGGGAGTGAATGAGTGTCCGAGTGCGTAGTACATTATAATGAAATTATGCATACAAAACATCGCTCATATATCAAGCGAGAGAGAGAGCTCGACGACGGCGACGCCGCGTATTAAAATAATGACTTAATTTCGTTGAGAGCCCTACACACATTCCAGGCCCATCAACTAGACATACATATATATATATCTATATGGCATATGCATATGTATCTGCATCTGCATATGTATCTGTATCTGCAGACACAAAACCCCACCCTTAAATCATCCTCCTCCGAAACAGTTGCATTCGACTTGGCGCGTTAATTGCCATTTGGCTGTCCACTTGGACACTGGACACTGGACATTGGCAGATTGGGTTATGGGTTTGGGATTGGAACATAGGAGTTGGAGTTGGAGTTGGGGTAAAGGCCTTATCGGCAAACATATTCCGATATTATGCACGACAATTGGGCCCGGAGAATGGATTCTAACTGGGGAATGGGAGGTTGGACAGATGGATGGACTGTCGGATTGTTGAATTATTCCCGGAGATTGTGGATTCCGGGGGGGAGGAGGAGTTGCTGAGAGGTTATATTAAATTGACCTGGTTTCGGTGTCGGTGAGTGGCAAGAGATGTGAGTATAATTGCCTATTTTATTCATGCAACGATTCTGTGGAATATGATTAAATATAATATTAAAGTATGTCAAGTGTACTTCATATTAAAGGGGTATGGATTCAGGCTTTAAAAAGTAAACTATACAATTGTTTGTATTTTTATATATTAATTTAATTACATACAAGATTTATGTGATTAACAAATAAGTATTAAGTTAAGTAAAAATACACATAAAAAATAGCTGACTTTTAAATTGAAATAATTTTATTTGAGGTATGAATAGTTTTCCTACTACCAGTCTCTTTATTTGAGTGTTTAAAAATGTAGAAAAATATTAAATACAAAATTTATACAAATACATAAATATTAAATATAACTAAATTATTATTTGATTACTTTTTAATACCCATTCCCACTTGGACTGCCCACGCCGATGGCATTTCATCTTCCAGTCGAGCAGTTGTCACTTTTGGTATGCCTGACCCATTTCATCATCATTTCCATTCGGCGTGGTCATTGTCGCCATATCGCCATGCCCACTCCCTGCTCCTCCTGCTCCACCTCTCTTCAATGGATCAGTCCATCCATTCCGAGCTGTCCGCTTCATTTTCCAGCGGCTATTGTGAGCGGAGCTTGTTCGCCGCTCCGGCACACTCAACTGACAGCTGTCATAATTAATTTTGACTCACTGTGGTAATTAAATATTTTCGTGCAGGTTCTTCAAGTGCCAGACAATGGTCTTCTTCTTCTTCTTCTTCTTCTTCTTCTTCTTGGTCGGGTGGTCGTTGCCCGTTTTGGGTTACATACCCAACCAGACTTGGCCAGAACCAGTGCCAGTTTTGATTAGCCCTTTGAAGTGTTGCATGATGAAGGAGCCAGGTTGGGGAATGGTCTGGGGGATGGGGACTCATTACCAGGCATTCGCCGGCTTATCGGCAACAACTCAATAATCACCCCAGAAGAAAGCCCCCAACCCATTTACCCAACCATCGCCCATCACCCATCGCCCATCAGTCAAAGGTGCTTAGAACCAAATTGAAATTGCCGACGAGCGTCCGTTTTGTGGCAACTTTTTCTTTCTGCGGCCGGGCCACAAAGTGGGTTTTACTTAAAGACCACTCCGGTCCGGAGCTAACCACATTGCATTGTTTCAAAGGGGAGAAGGAGGGAGGAGGAGGAGTCCTGCCAGGTTGTACGGTTCATATGCACGCGGCCGGAAACGACCTTGGCACGTTATCGTCGAGTTTTCATCACTTTCATATTCATACAATTTTCGAAAGGACTCCAGTGCTCAGGCATGCAGAAAGCTATGAGGGATGGTGGGTGGTGGATGGTGGACCCAGGATAAAGGGAGGGACTGGGACTGGGACTGGCCAACTGACTGCCCCAGCCCAGGGGCAGTATCTGTGTCAGGGAATCTCAACCGCCCAAAAACCAACACACTCGCTCGCTCGTTATGGGCTTTCTTTGTTACCGGGAACTGTTCGAAGCGCCCTCGGAATGGGAAGGGGGGTGGATTGAAAAATTCCCCATGAAATCTGCTCGAATTTCATATTTTGTTGAGGTGCCAAGCAATCGACAGGTAACTGGATACTTTCCAGAGTCTCGAAATTAATTTCGGGTTTTGGGCCGGAAATATTGCAAAGGCAAATGACAAACAAGTGCAAAATGCAGGCCGCACGAAAACCAATTCAAATAAGTGCTACAACTAGGCCACAATTAAAAGGCCATTAATTTTTGGTACTGCCCGGTACAAGCCCCATGTTCCCATGGTTGCTCCTCCTGGTTACCTGTTACTCCTGTTATTCTTAACTGCCGCACGTTAGGCAAACAGTTATTGTACTACCACTAACCGTACGCAGTAGTTGGCCATTAGAGTGACAACCCACTCCCATGTCCTCCTGCAGGGGGACTCACAACTTGTCATTAGACAAATTCAATTTTATGCTGGAACAACAGCCAACAGCCAACTGGCGACCACAACATTTTTCGGTGGGTGCTGCCATACAAATTCTATTTAATTTTCCCCCGCTACGGACTCCGGACTCCGGGATGGGGGACACCATCTAACCGAAAAACCTAATGTGCACATTGGCACGTTCGCTTTGTTGACACAACTGTACAACTCACAGTTGGATGTGGGAATGGAAGTGGAGGAGTGGGCAGGGGGTGCTCCTCAGTATGGTGAAGTTTATTTCGAGTGGAATCGCCGCTTTGCCATATCTCCGAGGACATTACAATGCAGATAGACCCGGGCAAGTGAGTGACTGGAACGCAGGAGTTCGAGTTGCTCTTGGAGATGGAGAGGGAGAGGGGGGGGGAATGGTGATGCAAAGGCCACATGAACCTGGCCAACAGTGACTCCAGGCCAGGTCATAAATGTAAATTCATAAAAATAACTTCAAAGCATTGTAAAACTTGTGCAATTTCCTCTTTTATTAATGTCTAATAAAACTAAACGAACAAATTTTTATGATATAACATATAGTTTTAGTATGGGTATTATATCTTAAGTTGATGTTGTAACAAAATTAATTATATTAGCCAATTATTTTCGGTTTTCTTGGAAGTAATTGCAACTACAGAAAGATTGGCAATAAATTGTAAAAGTTAATTGTAATTTGATTTGTGGAGGGAACCAACAAAACTTACTTTAAAATATTTTGTTGGATATTCCCCGAATCCCGTTCCACTGTTACCAACAACAAGTCGAAGGGCTGGCTTGCTCCTCTTCTGGCTGTCTGAATGTCTGAATGTCTGGATGGCAACGGGTGGCGTCCTCTTTGGTTCAGTTAGTGGCATTGTCACGACTTCTTAATGTCATTTTATCAAAGGCGAGTCGCGGCCCGGACCCGGACCGAGGCCAAGGACTCCAGGAGGAGGACAAATAGGGGGAGGACACACGTGTAAGGCAGCCGCACAACGCGGCGTATACGTGATAGGGTTATTATTGCTGCCACGGCTGTCGCTTTCGGGTGTCTTTGTAGTTGTTGTTGTTGTTGCAGTGGTTGTTCCCTGTATCTGCTGTTTGTGCCTCGTTGTGTTCGATATGTTTATATTTGTTGCGCGGTTTTGCGTGTCCTTTCTGCCAGGAGCGGGGCAAATAAGAGGGGAGAGAAACATTTACATTGACAACGCAAACACAAACACACACGCACATTATTACGACTTCATAATGTGTTTGTGTGCGGTGCCGCCTAAGTGTATCTGTCGGGTGAGTATCTGTGTGTGTGATAAGCGTGTTCGTATCAAAGGACATTTGGCGAAAATTTTATGTCGTATACCCCGAAAAATTGCTGAAGCCCTCAACCTCAACACACACACACACAAAAACACACACACCACACCCCTTGTGTATCTTCTTTTTATTATGCGATTTGTTCAACTTCATTTTATTGCAAATACACACAGATACTCGATGCTGCTGGAGGTTGCTGTTGTTGCTGTTGTATTGGTGTATTTAAAATTTTATGGCAAACATTTTTATGCGCAATCGATCGAAAGGTTGCATTACATTTTAATGAAACGTCCTGCCTTTTGGAAAGGTACCAGGTAGAAGGCAAAAAAGGATACCAGATAGCATTCGAGGATATCGAATGCCTTCTGTGACCTGTTTGACGCTCAATTTGCGAAAGTTTATTTCAGTCCGCCCGCTTATTTGAAATTTAGATTCGCAACTGGAATAGGAATAGGATGCCCGGCCTTGGATGGCTTCTATATCTCATACCATCCCATCCCATTCCACATCACAAATAACACTTTAATATAATCAGAGAGAACCGCAGCAGAGTCGCGAAACCCCCGGCACGCCATTCAATCTGAGATACTTCTACTACATCTGATGCACTTAAACATTTACTAAAATGAGCCATAGAAAAATCATTTTGCAAGGCGCACATTTTGCACAGCACATATAGTATAGTGTAAATACGCATATAATATATATGCCACTGACATACATTTTATGTGAGGACCCCCTCTTCGGTCCTCTCCCCTATGTATAAGGACATGTATGAATTTATGCCAACGACTGCCAATTCGCATAAATGTCACGTACGTCAGTTTGTCATTTGCGTAAAGGAGCTTCTGTGCTGTGCTGTTCAGTTCGGTTTGGTTTGGTTCGGTCCTTTTCTTGCCAGGATCTCTGCCGGCGTCGCTGCAATTTGACTGAATGCACACGGCTTCCCAAAAAAAAAAACACACACACATCAACGACAGACGCAATTCCATGTCTCATATCTTATACATATGAATAACGCATACGCACTGTGCGCCGGCTTTCAAAACTTTTCAAAGAGTTCAAATTGCTGGCATGCGACTAATTAAAATTTTATGACGCCCCAGCACCATCACCAGGACTCTGGGACTCCCTCCCTCCAGGACGTGGCAAAATTCATAACAATTTGCCAAAACGCTCTCGAGCTATTTAAATATTAAATGAGTTGGCATTTTTGGACAGCCCCTGACAATTTTAGCTACTTGTAGCAAATTGAAAACGCAGCAGAAGCTTTGAATCTCTCTCTCTTCTCTTCTCTCTCGGATTTGTGTAATTCTTCGGGAATTTATCAAATTTCAAAGTTCATCGGAACATTAAGCGGCCTATAAACGCCGATGTTGTTGCCGCTTCAATTGTCAATTATGTTAAGCAATGTTATTAAATTACGCAAAAATAAGGCAGCCGAGCGGCGGGCGAGATTACACATACGCACCGTGGGCTGGGCTAGGTGAGTGACAAATCAATAAGCCGAGGCTCAGGTGTCTCACCAGGCTAAGCCCAATGACAATCCTGCGGAGGAGGGGAAGGATGTTGGGTTGTCGGCTGAAAATTTCCATTTAGCATAAAACCCTGGCTATTAACGGAACCGAGACACAACACCAGAGCACCAGAAGACCAGAAATTACGCCACTCGGCACTACACACTAAAGTATGCAGGAAGAGGAGGAGGAGGGGGAGGAGCTGGAGGAGGAAGTGTGGCCCCCAGTAGACGCTTTTTAATGTACCACGGCGGCGGCACAAAGAATGTCTGCCCTTGCCATAGACATCATAAAAATTCGTTAAAAATAAAACACAAAGAGGCAGCTTCCCGGAGCTTAAGCTCTGTCCCGGATCCACCACCTCCACCTCCACCTGCTCCTGGGGCTACTGCTACTGTTGGGTTTTTAGCTCCACCGCGTTTACCGGCATTTCGCATTACGCATACGCCACCGTTTCGGTTCGGTTTCAGCAGGAAGCGCACATTGTTTTCGCCGTATTTACTTGGAGACGGGGGAACGGTGCCCGGGGGCTGTTTTTGTGCCAGGCGCCATAAGTAACAAATTTTATAAATTATTTAAATTTTTATTCATGCAACGTTGTAAAGTTAAGCCCGCTGACAGTTAGCTAGTTCCAGCAGAAAGCTGGAAAATTTCCTGCCCGCCTTATTTCCGTAATTTTCCGAGCCTCCTTGGTGACCTTGACTCGCCTGGTCCTTAAATATTGATAACGGCCTTTGATCTGAGCCAAGAAGCCCTGACAAGCGGCATTTGAACCCACATAAGTCCGGGGCGTCCCTTTCGTATTTATGCAAATGCAGGAAGAAGTAATGCCCAATAAAATTCTGCCCTTCTTCGTATCTCATTTTTTTTACTTATTTTGTGTAACAATGCAATACTTTTGCTCTCATATTTTCGCATGATTTATCGAAGGAGGAGGAGAGCCTGGGCAATAAAGAGGAGAGAATGTCGCAGTTTTATGGGCCCCGGCAAATGGCCATAAAATGTCAGGGCACATATGAGAAAATATAAATAAATCGAACGATTATTGACAATTATAATGATATATGGCTGCGTACTCAAAAGTCGTAAATTGACAGAGTCGCAGGAAGGACGAAAGGAATAAAAAAGGATCCGGCTATATTAGCCAACTGGGTAAGTGGAATTCGCTTGGAGGTCACCGAGTTATTTCGGTTATTTTTACAGCAGGAAGCAGTAATGGAGGAGCAGGAAGGGAAATGGTTGCCCAATATTAAAGCCATCTTTGTGCCGACTCAACAGAGTTTCTTCAGATACATTTTCCATTGCATTCGAGGTAATTGCTCTGCTCCAGTTCCCAGCCAGCGCTTTTTTCCCATCTAATTATCAATTTGGTGCAATTTGTTGCCTTGCCCCAGCGAAGACGTAATTTCCATATTTGTGATGCACTTCATCCCAGTCGAGTTTTGTCTTTTATTTCCCCAGACTATTCAGATAGAGATGGGGATAGAGTTCGGGGGGCTTTTAAACTATTAAAAGTTGAGTTGTCCGACTGGTTAATTCTTAATGCACAGCAAACGACGGACTGATGTTCCTTCAGTTTGTTAATTTATTAAATGCTTAATTCACTGCTCATTATTTGTCTGTTTAACTTCGTTTAACTGGGCAAAAGGGAAATATTTGATTATTTAATTGCTGTATCTATCAGTTTGGTGGGGAGGAGCTGGACATTAAATGTAATTTATGTATTTGTTTATGAAACTTTTATGCCAATACAGAGACAACGCACTTATGTCACCGACAGACTTTTTAATATACTTTTTTTTTTATTCATTCGTCCCTTATTTTTTTGCGCGGCGATAATTTGTTGTTGTTTTTATGTTTATGGCCAGCTTAATTGCAGAGTTTTTCAACGCTGGTTAACCAAATCGCGACCGTAAATTATGAATTATTTATATGGAAAAATATAAATAAAAAAGGGGGAGAGACCATCTGCAACACCGAACACTGACTACAATATGTATGCGCTTTTTCGTAGATAATTTAAATCAATTGCTGAGAAGTGCAATTAGCAGCCGAAGATAAAAATAAATTAAAGGCCTCCGCATAACAAATGGCCCATAAGCTGGCCAAATCCAACGGGATTCTATAATATATACATATACATATATCCCGCTATATATTTATATATATATACTAGTATGTAGGAGCACACATATATATTTTAATGGCCCAGTCCCCATAAATTATGGCGCATTTACTTTAGAGATAGAAAAAAAGCGCTCCACTCGATAAATGGGCTGCGGTCGAGCCTTGAATCCTTTAATTTGAACTCGGACTGGCATCCTCAGCTCCTCGGCTCCTCAGCTCCTCGGCTCCTGTCCCAGTTCCAGACCCATTCCCATTCCCAAACCCATTCCCAGCAAATTCGAAGCAGCAGCCGCAAAGTCAAAGGCACATTTCAAATGTCGAAAGCAAATAGAAAACGAGTGAAAAAAGGCAAAAATAAAGGCAAACAAGAAAGGAAGGCTAGCTTCGGTACCCGAAGCTTAGAATACCCTTGCAGGCTAGTTGCTTTTAAACCGTTCAATCGATTGTATGGCAGCTATAGGATATAGTAATCCGATTTTTGGGTTTTTAAATTTCTAAAAAAAAAAAAAAAAAAACTGTTTTTATCAAGAATGAATTAATTGTCTTGAAAAACACCAGAGTTATGCTCGTTGACCCATTTTCTCACATCGTTCCTATGGCAGCTATAGGATGTAGTGGTCCAATTTTGATGAAACTTTCAGGATAAGTTAAATTAGTCATTTAAACGAGTTTCCTAAAAAATAAATAAATTATCTTGAAAAATTGCGAAATTTTGGCTTTTTTTCCCAATCGTTCCTATGGCAGCTATGTGATGTAGTGTTCCGATTCCGGCCGTTCCGACTTATATACTAACTGCAACAGATTGAAGGGTCGGTGCAAAGTTTCAGCCTGATAGCTTCAAAACTGAGGGACTAGTTTACATAGCAACCGACAGACGGACAGACAGACGGACAGACGGACAGACAGACGGACAGACGGACAGACGGACATGGCTAGATCGACTCGGCTGGTGATGCTGATCAAGAATATATATACTTTATAGGGTCGGAAATGTCTCCTTCACTGCGTTACAAACTTCTGGTCAAAATTATAATACCCTCTGCAAGGGTATAAAAAGGCAGAAAAAAGCAGAAAAGCCGAGCGGAGGGCATTAAAATGCATGTGTGTAGTCTGGAGAACTGCAAAAATATGGCCAAAGCAAATTGCTGACTGCGCCAGAGTTGGGAACTTAACAAGTATGAGTGTGATGCCGAAAATTCAAGGGAATCGATAGGTAAGTACCTATTAGGGAAATCTATTAAAAATCCTGATTTAAATAGGGAATTTCTTCAATTTCAGAAATCCCCAAAATGCCAAAATTTATCATTCATTGATGGATTTAAAACTAATTCAAAATATATGTTTGGAAAATCATGTTTGAAACTATAGCTTGTGAATTTGATCGAATTTAATTGGAGTTTCAATTGAATATTGTCAGTAATTTTAATTCTCATCTTTATTATTTTATATGTATATACTATTTAAATTAATCCTATAATTCATCTTCAATTAGTGGATTTAAATCTAATTCAAAAACTATGTTTGCAAAATCATGAACTTGTGAATTTGTTGAAATAATATATCAGTTTGATGGACTTTCAATCTTGTAAGCAATTTAATAATGAAAAAACTATGACTGGAGTTTTAATATATATTATAGTAATGACAAACAGTTCTCTTATATATTATAATGTATCAGTTTGATGGAACTTCTTATAAGGAACTAAATAATAAATAATAAACTATCATTGAAGTTCCAATTTTTAATGTTTTAAAGACAAATGGTACTCCTATTTATTATTTGCATTGTAATCTTCCTATCATTCACATGACCCTTTAATAAATTTTTAATTAAATATTTTAAATAAATAACCCTCCATACCAAACCCACCTGGGCAATCATTATACCCTTTGTTATCCATGGAATCCATAGTATTTCAACTTGGGCCCTTGGCCAACTGCGCTGCTTCTTTTTAAATAAAGAGCAGCAGAACGCAAATATCATCGAATGGAATATAATTTATGTGCTCCATTTGCAGTCGGCAGTTCGCCACTCGCACACATATGCTGCCTGGCACTCCACCTCGGTGCCCGTTCCCAATCCCTCTCCCACTTCCCCACTCCCCAAGCCCATCCTGGCCCTTTTGCATATGGGTTCCTATGGGTGCCCGGAATGGAATGAAAACGGTTGGGTTCTCCGGCGGGGCCAATGGTACAGCGATTCCCCAGTCGCATTTTTGGGGAATTTTTCCTCATCTTTTGGCAGGGTTGCGCCTCCGATCCATAAATATCCGCTGGCCACTACGATTCTCCATACCCGATCCCTGGGCTAAAACTTTCCGTATTTGCCAAATTAAATCGTTAAATGCTTGTTAAAAAGTTCGACTTGCCTTTTGCCTGGCAGAGAGTGTGTGTGTGTGTGTATCCGCATCCATATCCATATCCGAATCCGAATCCGAATCTCTATCTGCATCTGTATCTTTGAACCGTTTGGGGGCAACTCGCCGACGCTTATGATTTATGCCAGCGCACGGTTCGTTCTGTAGTTTTTGTATCTTTTTTTGGGCACAGGTTGCCGCCGGAGCACGTAAATAAGGCAGAGCGGCTAAATGGCCAAAAAGGGTTTGCGGTTTCATCTCCACTCCTTATTTTATTCGTTCCTCAAACGATTCCGTTTCGCCGGGGGCCATTAAACAATAAATTAAACGAAAGAGAAATTAAACTAAAGTCGGATTAGTCATCGATGATTGGGGGTCCGCAGGAGATGCGTCAACAAAAAGTGGACTCAGAAGTTCCTGAGAACTGCAGAACATCCTGCGGATGGATGGGCCATAAAATTATATATTTAATTGGCTGAATTTTCAGATACAACTAAATTTAGAACTTGGGAGAAAGTGAAACAAGTCATTTACCATCTCATTATCCCGCCAAACGATCCGTATATAATGAACCTCCGACCAGGGACAGCGGAACGATCAATAGATCAACTGGAAACACGCCTCCGCCTTTGGAAGCTAACGAAGACCGATCGACTATAACTAATAATGCCATCCCCGGACTATAACTAATATTTACATCCCCGATCCCATCGAACAGCTAATTGCTCCACCTGCATTTTTAATTGTTGAATGAACATGGCATCTGCATCTATCATCTGCAGATGATCGGAGCCCTCGGTCCCCTCGATTAATTCGTCAACCTGCAACTGCAACACAACACGATGCAACACAAAAATGCTGTCACAATAAATTTAAATAAATTGTTGACAAACGCCAATAAACATAAATTTTTGGTGTGCACCAAAGCAAAGCAAAAACCACAGAGGAATTGTTTTTTTTCGGGAAGGGGAAGGGGAAGGGGAAGGGAGGGAATCAGCCGGAAACCGCACTGTCGATCAAAAACTTGGAAATGTTGCACTGAGAAAAATTTACAATTGTTAAATCTCTAATATTATATTTTTTTTTTAATTTTTGGAAGTTGTGTTTTAATCGGAAATTGCTTTTTGGTTTAATGGGAATAATTATTATTAATGGTTTAAAAACAATCAAGCGGTTTTCGGTTCTGCACTGAGAGAAAAGTACTATAGTTAACTCTCTAAAATTATATATTTTTCGAAATTTATGAATTTTTGTATTTCCTTGAATTTCCCTTTTAGGTTTGATATATATATTTCTGCTGGTTGGGCAACAATCTTTTGTCGAGTTATATCTTATTCTCTCCCTGGCAGATGTATCGCACGTGTGGCTCTGGGGCGATAATTAGACGGGCTGGAATTGGCTTTTGTTTATGCAAATCGGGCGAGGTAATAACTCAATTAGATGTTGCAAGTGGCAGCCCAGGGGCTGGGTGCTCCCTGCTCCTCTCCCCGCTCCTTTGAGCGCCCTCTGATTGCTCGAATGCGGGCAACTGGCACATTGACCGGGTGGACAGATTGAACCGAGCTGCTCACATGGACTCGAGTTCCACTCCCATTGAGTGGCGGGTTGTGTACGGGCTTTTTAGCTTTATTGATGCCCCGCTGCTTTGTGGCGGACAATTGTCGTCATCGACAGCGACGTCGACATTTAATTGTAAGTGAAACTACGCTTTGTAGTTGCTCTTGTGGCACCACACACACTGTGTGTACAGTGCTCCCTCCATATGGCGACAGCATGTGGATGAGTTGAGTTGTTGGGCGAGGTCAACAACCAGAGCAACGACCAACACTCGACGTTGTCATACTCCGCCAATCCAAGTGTTGTCTCTAGTGTTTCCCCTGCTTCTCCCTCACCCAATCCTCCTGCTCACCCGATATCCATTTCTCCATTGCAATCCCGGGCTGTTGACAAAATAAAGCCCCCCTTTAATTGATACATTTGCATTTTATTATGAATGCAGCTCCGAATGCGGCGGTCATGAATATTTATGCGGCTTTTATGGGTCAGTCCGCCGATCCGGCAGATGATAAATACTATATTTGCAGCATCTGGCAAATCGATGACAGCCAACACGAGTCCTCGAATCGATTGCATGCGAACAGGTGCTGCCACGAAATTAATTCATTAACTCCGAGTTGTATCTATTAAAAAATATATTTAAAAAAATACTGTGATAAATAGCTTTAAAATGTCAGTAAATGCATTTGAAGAAATCGGGGGTTAACAAGTTGGAAATAATTAATATCTGTTGGTTTCGAAATATACCTTTTACAACTTTTAATTTAATATAATAAATTTTAATCATAAGAATTGATGAGGATTTCAATTATTCAATTAAAATTGCAAAGTGTGGTACTGTAAAGATCACTATTATTATTATATCATTAACCATTAAAAAATTAATTGAAAAACACTATAATAAATGCCTCTAAAATGTCAGTAGATACATTCGGGGGTCAATAAATATATGTATGTTAGTATCAAAATCACGATTATACAATTTATTTTAATCATTAAAAAATCGAAAGAAAATTAAATTTTAGCTGAAATGTAGTTTGCTATTATAATATTCTTTATATGAACTTCTTAGTTAGTATTTTTATTTATATTGTTGAGCTGCAACTTTCATTTATCCAAAGATCTCGTGTTGAAGGTTGTATCTTTTTGTCGGCGGAGGTTCTGAGTGATCCGAATCTCATAAAATAAAATACGAAGAAAAAATAGAGTCAACTGCAGTTCGCACTCATATATGACCAACCCCATGGAGATCGTGGTCTGGGACTCAAGAGCTGGGTGGGGTTCCAGATCACCTTGCTGGCGGTGCTCCACCGTGGAGTTACTCCATTTTGCGTGTGAAATTCAATAAGTTAGAGCCGAAAGCCGAGAGCCAAGAGTCAAGAGCTGGGATCTGGAGCCGGGTGCAGGCTGTTTAGCATAGAAAGACTGAGAGACACACACGGGTCCACGAACCCGCGAGCTGATGCATATCTGTATCTGTATCTGAATATTGACTAAATTGTTGGCTGGGTGTGGCGCAAAATGCACGACAAAAGTGTTCGTGTTGCTCTCGTTGTATCTGTATCTGTAGCTGTAGCTATATCTGTATCTGCCTGGCATTGTTTGGCATGTTGTAGTTCAATTTATGACGCTTGTAGCTCTTGACTTTTGCGCAGGCGTTGAAAGCCCAACAACAACCACAACAACAACAACATCTCTGAGTCCAACTCCACAAACAGATTTTGTTTGTTTGTTTGTTGTTGTTGTTGTTGTGGTCCAACTCCAGCGATGGTTTTTATTCGATTCCGTGTTAATTTCGATTGAACACAATACGTCACAGTTGTGTTCCCTGTGTGTTTACAATTCCATTTAGTGTCCAACATTCGATCTATTTGGGCATGACAAGTTGTACGATCGATTTGATATGTTTACACAACTTGGGAAATTGATATGTCAAACAGCCGTCGAAGAAATATCGGTGTTCTATATAGTTGAAAAGCACTCTACTCTGCTGCATTTTATTGCCCAAGTGGGGAAGTTGTATCTTTGAGATGGTGTGTCTTAATTCGAGGGAACTTCCTATCCATTGACCTGGTTTGTTCGCATTTTTATTGGGCAGTGATTTGTGTGGTTTCCCACACTGAAATATAGGTGCATTTCTTTGCATTTGTATCTGAAAGATACAGAATAAGTATTCATTCTCCCAATGCCATATATCCGGCTCAATTGCTGAGATATCAACCTACAGACTCGTATCTGCGAATGTCAATTCCAATTCCAATATCAAATCCATTACCCATTGATTGTGCTCCAATCACAATTCACACTCAATTCGAGTAACTGCAATTGGGCTAATTCCCATTCAATTCAATTCCGTTTCAATTGTCATAATTACGCCCACTCAGGCGATGCTCGACTACAGATACAGCTGCTATCTCTCGGATCGCTTCTTGGCCAAGACCGGCTGCTGGCTAATTTTTTTTTTGTTTTGTTGGTGATCCGCCAAGGCGCTAAGCAGCCTCCGACAATTATTTGTTGTCTTCCGCCGAGGCGCAACCTTGAAATTAAATACAATTATGAAAAAGCAAAAGCATTCCCCGCGAATGGGAATGATATTTCATATAGTTAAACCCAGCGACGTGCCTCAAATGAAAAATTATTTAAGATGCCGTCGCACGCACACTCCAAAGATACAACAGAAAAAAAAAAGACCCGAATCAATAAAACCAGAAACCCTCCTCCCCTCCGCTCCGGATTCCCTCCAGTCCTGCCCACGTCTTCAAGTCAACCAGGTAACCTTTATTTATTTATTTTTTTATTCCCTCTGGTTTTTTGTTCCCTTTGTGTTTTTGCCCAGGCAATTATAATTAACTTCGCGGCGAGTTTTGATTTGGATTTTTCCCTCCGACTCTTTGGCCTGATAATTTTGTTCGCACCTGATCGCGCTGCTCAGAGATCGGGTTTCCCTCGCCCTCTCACCTGTATCTCAAACCGCTTTGTGTATCTGTATCTCGAGGGCTGCGTGTGGATCATTAAGAAAGAGAGAGGACAGACCGAGATTCAGCCTCTCTGGAGTTCTCTAACCGAACTTCTCATTCCTCAAACAATGGCAACTTTCATTTGTTTTTAAGCCGGGCATCGAAAGTACTTCGGTTCGAGTTAATGGGCTGCACCTAATGGGTTAATGAGGCCAGTCGGCAGGGTAATTGGAAAACTGGTTTTTCTCGGATCTCAACAACAAGATGATCGATGTATGCTCGAGATACATTTGAAAAGAGAGTGCGGCGGGGCTCAAAGGCAACTAATCCCAGCAGGGACTCGCAAATGTATCTCGCAAATCCTGGCCAAAAGGGTTAAGCTTTAAAATTCGGTCGCCGCTTTTTTTTTTTATGACACACAAAGGCAAAAGGCCCGAACCTCAACCCAAAAACAAAAATAAAGAAGAAAAAAGAAAGGGGCAGGAAAATAAAACACAAACCAGAAACAGAGCTGGGAAAATGGAAGGAAAATTCAAATCACAAACTCGGTATTTATTTGCGAAGCGTAAATGATTACCACTTAAAATGTGCTCGACTGCCACCTAAAAACCAATTGTTGGAAAAAGCACAACCCCTGGAAAGGAGGAGGAGATGGAGGCGGAGGCGGAGGAGGTGGAGGAGGAGGAGGCGGAGGAGGAGGTGTCCTGTGGGTGGTGGTGCCCTGAAGGAGTGAAAGGACCAAAGGCAACATATGTTTTTTATGCCTGAGCTGTCTAAGTGGATACAGCGAGTGACAGAGACAGAGACACAAGTGGCGCAGAAAGAGACAGCGGCAGGCGAGAAGAAAGAGACGGGGCACA